>CM059045.1:31454808-31849808 GCA_030279155.1 Forsythia viridissima
ATTAAAATGAATTTTAATCTTAATTAAACAAGCACTTGACAGAACGTAGTCAGAACTGGCAAGATATAGAGATAACAGTTCTGACTCGTACAACCGTGTTCGTTTACCTAATCTTGTTAAGTACAGAAATTAAAGAATTAAATACGAACACAAGATGTAACGTGGTAAACCCTTAAGTGAGATATCCAAGGGCCCCCATGCCATGGGTAAAAACAATCCACTAATAATCTTGTTTAAAAATACAATAGTATCAGTTTTTGTAATTTTGCAAAATTAACAAAATAACAATCAAAAGAAAACAGATCAACTCCCTGTGATACTTCTTCTTCTGACATGTTGATGAATTGGAATCAAACCCACCGGTATTGACTTTATCTCCACTTTCCTATTGTACTTTACCGCAACCACCACTTGGATTAAGAACTCACGTTCTTAACTTCACGCCAAGTAGCTTAAACAAGATATGGAATTGTTCGTTGAGCACCAATTAGTTCTTGATTCTTCAATGAGTTCGAAAAAAACTTTTTTGCTTTGAAGTTGAATCAATGTAGCTTGATGTCTTGTTTTCCTTCCATGGATTTCGGCCGATTTTATGGCTTGGAGAAAACAAGAACAAAAGTTATATTTCAAAGCCCTCTTCTACAATGTCTTGAAGAACTCGTTGGGTTTGAAAATTTTATCTATGACGCACCATGTCTTGTTCACCTTGAATGGATTCGGCCAGTTTGAAGCTTATGGAACAAGAACACAAAAATATTTTCAAAGCCTTAATTCTTTATTGATTTCCACTCTTACTTATAGTTAAAATAGAAATCAAATTAGGAATTATTTCTTACCTAAAAATATGCAACAAGAATGATAAGAATATTAGTAGGAAAGAATATAGAATGATATTCTTAGATTTGTAGAAGGAAAGAATTTCGGAAACTAAATATTTCCTTCCTAAACAAATATAAGAGAATAAAAAAAGATTCTTCAACCTACAAAAGGAGCTATCAATAATATTCAAAAGATCAGAATATATCAAGTATAAAAATAGAATAAAATCGCAGCTTTACTGATCTGAAAAAATAATCCACTTATCAACCCAGTCAGTCAGAACTGGCGTTAACCAGACCAGTCAAAAACACAAATGTTGACCTGCTCTTTTATCATTAAAAATCTGTTATATTCATTAAGTGAACCAAGATATAACAAGTGAAAAATATGACACATATTTTTCCAACACAGTTTATAGGGCACACTTGATTGACTAATGGAAAAATGGAACTATTTTTATTCAGAAGATGTTGACAGCCTTCTCCCTGGTTACAACAGTACAAGTTTTTCTGCTCTTTCATAATTAACATTAAAGAGTAGGTAACACCTCAATCACCACCCCCGTGCACGCTTATAGAATTGAATATATGAATAAATAGAAAATAAGTAGTTTCTCTAATGTCAACAGGTAATTCATAACTTATGGAATTGAATATATGAATAAATAGAAAAACAGTGGTTTCTCTAATGTCAACAGGTAATTCATACTTGTTTATCCTTTTCAATATTGCAATATGGTATATAAAGGTTTTTTACAGACATGAAACTTCTTGCTCTATAGTAAAATGCATGTCATTATGAGTTTACACAATCCAAATCAGCGTGCACTCATCTACATAAACCTCAAAATTCAGTGATATGCAAAGTTAACTTATTAAAAAATGAGTTATTTTAAAATGATAACAAACAAGAAATAATAAAATCCCGAGTGTAGAGGCCAGCGCCAGCGCCAAAGTAATGAAAACTGGCTCGAAATGTTTGACAGAAATAGCACTTTCTGGACGGAGTTACGAAAATAGCACCACTGTAACAATTTTTGTATAAAAATAGGAGGAAATGGGTGAAAATGGCAAAATTAAACCTCAAAATCCTTAACCCATGCTTATAAATTCCAAATCTAGTATTTAGTTTCACATAAACACCATAAAATCAATTATTAGAGCTTTAATTTACAACCCATTTTCAAATTTCCTCCATTTCTAACAAACTCAGTTCTTTCCAAAATTTCTTAAACTTAATGCATAAATCTACACTAAAAGCATCCAAAATACATTGTAAATGGGTTAAATCTATATTCAAATCTAAAAATTAAAAACTTTATTCAAAATCATATGAGAAGAGACATCAAGAACTTACCTTAGTTTAGAATTTTAGACAAAACTTGATATGGGAGCCAAACAATGAGATTGAATCCGGATTCGAACTTCCACGACTTTGTTTTCGATCTGGAAAGATGTAGTCAAAGTGAAGCAGCGATGAAACGGTACCATTCTTCAGATTCCTCGCCGGAGGCCTCAAATGGGTTTGAAGGAGTTACTTTAAGGGAGAAATTGCAGAATTTTTGAAGGAAAAAAATGAACCCACGGCTACAACATCAAGCAATAGTATTTGAATCCCCATTTATATCAACTGTCGAACAACAATTTAAGCTTCAAAGAAAGAGAAAGATTGAGGGGGAGAGAGAGACGGATGCGGTGAAGATGGACATGGAAATGGGGCATGTTTTTGTGTTTTAAGAGTAAAAGCGCGAATTTCAATTTTTTCAATCTAGAGGATTCTGTAGGGACGACATTCTCTATCGTTGCTATAGATCTGTAAACTAAGGAGACGACAAATTAATCGTCCCTATAGATACTGGACCTGTAGGAACGAATTTTAACGCTATTACGACGACAGCAATCATCCCAGTAGCTTACAAAGCGGAAAAAAATGGCGTCATTTCTTATGACCTACAGGGATGACTTTTTTAGGCTATAAGGATGATATTAGTCGACTTTATTTCTATACAGACGACATTCCGTGTTGTCTCTATAAGTCTGTACTCTGTAGGGACGACAAAATAAGTCGTCTCTATAGATGTTGGACCTATAGGACGACCACTGTGTGTTGGGACGACTTTGTCCTTGCTATAGCTATCACAATCTTTAGGGATGACATTTTATTGTCATCCCTATAAATGCTATAAATAGAGACGAATTTGGTGTCGTCCCTATAGATGTCGCTCCTATAGTTCTCTTTTCTTGTAGTGTATGGCCATTGTTTGTTAAGTAAACTGGAATAACTATTTGGGACCACTTTATTGGTCTAAATCCTAAATGTTGAAGCACTTTATTGGGCGGAAAAAGAGAGAGATTTTCTATTTTATCAAAGATCGAGTTTGGCAACGAGTGCAAGGGTGGAAGGAGAAGTGGTTATCTAGAGCGGGAAAAGAAATTCTTATTAAGACCGTTGCACAATCTATCCCAAATTTTGTCATGAGTGTGTTTTTGATTTCGAATCAGCTTTGCGAAGAACTCGAAAGAGTTATGAATAAATTTTGGTGGCAATCTAATCAAGGGAGGAATAGAGGAATTAATTTTTTTTGAATTGAACACTTTTAGTTTGCATATGGATTGGATTTGCTTGAGGACTGCCATAACTGAGGATTCGGTTGATACTGAGCGTCCCATAGCCTGTCTCTCCGATTGGACTTTATGAATGTAAGCATAGCTTTGTTCTAAGTAGAGTTTAGGTTTTTTTCGTAGTATTTCTCCACGCACCTGGTCATACTCAGAGTCGAGTCCACTCAAGAACATGTGAGCACGCATCCGTAACATTGCTGAAGTTTCTTGAACTACAACTGCAACGTTATCATTCTGTGAGGCCACCCTCTGATCAATTTCTTGGAACATGGCCACCAATTCATTTTAATAGTTAGGAATTAGTCGTCCACTTTGTTTTGCTTCGAAACACTTCTTGATCAATTCAAAAATTCAGGTTTCATCAGAGTTATCATAAAAAAAAATTCAACAACTTCCCAAATATCCTTTGCAGTAGGAAGATGAATATACCTGTTCATAAGCGAAGGTTCCATGGAGTCGATCAGCCAACTTTTCACCTTTTCATTGTCTGTGGCCCAAGCTTCATATTCTGCATAATGCATATCGGGTTCCTCCTTTGCTCCAGTCAAATATCCAACCTTTCCTCGTGCTCCAATCCGCATGCGCATGAGAGAAGCCCATAAGGTATAATTGGATTCATTTAAGACAATGCTCGTCGAGAACGTCAAGCTATCTTGGGTGGTGTAATGGTGATGGACGATTTGTGATGGAACGATTTGTGAAGGTGGCGTAATGGTGATGGATGATTCAAGATCTTTCGTCGTGTTCATCGTCTCGTCGGCCATTGAAAGTCGTTAAAGAATTCAGATTTTTGTTGTTTTTTTTATTGCTCTGATACCAAGAAGAAAAGCAATACAATGATTTCAGGGTTTAAATTCAATAATAATTATTCATCCCAAAGAAGGGATATATATTTACGTACAATGAAGTAGTCTACAAGAAAACAATCTTCCTATATTTATGCAATATCACACAATATCCTATTGCCATAGAAATCCTAATTATACTTATTTACAATATTCTATTAATAGACAAATCTTTTTCCAATTCTACACTCTTCCTCAAGTTGGAAAAGAAATGTAAAAAAAGTTGAAGTCCACATAACATGATGTTAATTGGAACCTCTAGGTAATACCATAGATTGTCAGTTGCATCAGGAACCAAGCATAAGAAGTTTAGGAGAATCTATTAATAAGAAAATGTGTGGGTGGAATGAAAAGGTTTGAAATGGTTCAATATGTTGCTGATTATGATATAGTAAGTATATGTAATTTTGAAAACATGGCATGTCATATGTGAAGACAATGACACCCTATATATGGCGTATATTTTCTAAATTTTCCTCTTAGTAAGCTTAGCCACAGGAGCTCCTAGTCAAACATGTAAGAGGTAGGAGTAACCAAAATAAACATGGACTTTATGATTGCACTACATATGATCAAACATAATATCAAAAAATTATTCACATAAGAACTCCAAAGTTTTTGAGAATTAGGTTTCTATTATTGGGAAATAAATATATAAAAAATGTATACATAAGGAAAATTTTACAAAAAGTTCAAAACCAACATGCATGCCCTTTACAGAAATTTGACGACGTGTGCATGGGAGAGAGAACAACGAAGGCATATAAAAGGAAAAGTGTGCAAATAAGAGTAAAGTCATACATTAATTATGGAAGAATTACTTCGTCAAACAATGTATACTCGTTTGGAGAGTGATTACAAACCTCATTTTTTTCTTTTTACATGAACATATTACTTTTGGCTGCCCAATATAAAAACTAAAACAACCAACGAAATTTTCATCAGAATTAGTCAAGTTAAAGAGATATTGCCTCAAGTAAATCTCTAACAACAAGAAAAGGTAGCTATAGAGACACAATGTTGCCCCTACTTGTTCTGTATAGTAGAGACAACAATTAAATATCGTCGCTATAATTTCCAATTCTATAGCCACGACACTTGTCGTCTTTAGATTTAAATTTTTGTCGCTATTACCGTGGATATATAACTATAAAGTGTTACGTAATCAATTATTTTTTATGTCTTCAGGAACGGTCGACAAAGAATAAGGCCAATCGGGGTAAGGCTAAATACCCGAGCGTGCAGGGGTCGAAGAGCTTCTCTACCACGGGTTACGATCAAGTACAAGTAAATTTTTCAATATTATTTTAAAAATCTTCAATGCATTACATATGCATGTTTTTTAACTAAATTTCACACTTAAATTGTTGTAGAGGGACCCCGAGACCCAGCAGTGGCCGAGCATTATTGAGTCGTTCTGGACTTTCCACACCTTTCGAGATGGCAATTGGGTGAACCCAGAGGCGGCTGGTGACTACGTGAGGACAAATTTCTATTTTTTAATGTTGTTAATTTTATCTGACATTCTATTATTATTTATTATTTGTTTTTTCTCACTAAACAGTATAAACTTGTTGAGGTGAGGGAGACTCAACAAACTCAGGTCGTCTCCAGTGGGGCATTGGTTGACGAGCGTGCTATTCCGAAAGAGGTTCTTGGAGAACGACGAGGACACGTTCAGGGGGTTGGACGAGTTCCGAAGGGCACCTCTCCCTCCCTAGATTCAACCGCTACATCGAACGCCCCACGAGGAACATCCAACCACATCCTAAAGACCCCCAGAATGATTATTCTTGGTTTGCAATGTATGAGGCCCAATTGCGCTGAATGGAAAGGACAATTGCACATCTTATGGAAAATCTGCAACAGGGAATATCAGGGGTTGTACCAGAGGATGATGAGGACGAGAACGACGGTGGGGGTTTGGGGGATTTGTAGATTTTATGTACAATGTAATTGTTTTTGTTTTTTTAAAAAATTTAGAATATTTATAGTGACGACTAAAATAAAAAAAATGACTTGAATTTTAGCGACAACATATATTCTATATATATTACGGCGACATAGTCGTCGCTACTAATTAGGATATGTAATGGTGATAGTGATGATATCTCCATCGCTACTGTTCAAGCTAATAGTGACGATTTTTGTGACGACTATGTCGTCACAATTTCTCTAATTCCAAGAAATTGAGCACAACGATGTAACGGCGACGTTGTCGTCGGTATAGATTAAAATGCATATAGCGACAAAAATATGTCGTCGCTAATTACCTAGAGACACTAATCTATTGAGACGACCTAATAAAAAACGACGACAAATGATCTTTTAGTCGTCGCTATAGACCTCCAATCTTGTAGTGTTTCTCCAGGCGTTCTTTCAATTGTTGAATTGATGTTGCGCTACCAGCAAGCTTCATTACCAGATTGATGAATATCAGGATTGATGTGACCACATATTCGAGGCTAAGGGAATTTGGTTTAAATGGAATGAAAAATAAACTTCAATATTTTCTCAACATAATTGAACAGTTGAAATCAAATACATTTATCTAATAGAAGATGATTAAAGTGATATAATAATAATATAAATAGAAAAGAACTGCACAAACGTAAGACCAGATTGCTAAAAAATAAAAAATTTGTAGCACAAATTTAATGGGAACTGTGTTTAAACTTCATAATATTATTGACTATAGTCGAAATTATCCATTGATCCCTTGACGGATTGAACATTGTTTAGAACTAATCAGAAACCTATGAAGCAAGAGAGAGACTTGTAACTTTTCAAAAACCGACACGAAGATGAAGTTATGATCTATCATTTGAATTTGAAAAGCGGTAACTCTAATAGCCCCATTAACGCCGCTCAAGCTTGACAGGACTACCACAACAACAATGGAATGAAGGTAACTTTTGGTTGTACATTCTACGAGTGACGTGTCATAGTCTTGTCGTTGGAGTAATCAAATATTGAAAAACATATAATTAGGGCATCCTACTTGACATCTCAGGCACATATTCAAGGCGTGTGTTCATAGGGTGTCATGTTCATTCAGTGTTGAAAGTTTTAACCAACCAAAAAGATAGGGCGAGTCACATGACCTGTCACACAGTGTCCCAATGGAGGGTCCATGCATGTTGGTATCTGGTGCGTATGGTGCTTTAGAGATCAGAACTATGTTGAAATTTTTAAAATCTAAGTTTCAAAAAGAAAAAGAAAAGACGGCAAATTTAGATGTGAGTGAATAATGACTGCTTACTCGGACTTTGAGAACCGCATTTGCTAAAAAGAACCAAGTGTTGTCAATATACTCCCTCCTATCCAAACACTGCAATTCACAACCATCAACAAGTAGCATGGATGGAGGATTTTTTTTATATTGTTCTTTCAATAAAGAAATTCTTCTAAGAGATGGAGAGTAAAGGATCTACTTCAATTCTTTGAAGAAACCCCGTTGGAAATCAACTTTTCTAAGTGTACAAGCATTCCGATAGTAGTGCCCTTAAAATCATAACAAATTCACATGTTTTGATTGGTTCAAATACATTGTCAATGTCACTCCAAAGAATTACCGAGACTAACATTTTGAGACATCAAAATTTGGAAGGAATCTTCTTTAGGACAAATAGAGACATTTAGTTTCGACCAATTGTAGCACAAATGTCATTCTACATTATCCTTTTGCATAAAGGAAGTTCATGTTATCCCTATGAAAGCAATCAATATATTCATTAGAAATTAATGGTATATCTTTCTTTCACTTTTTTAGAACTGATGTTAAGTTCAGCCCAAAGTCTCATATCACCAGGTATCACATACCATAATTTCATAGTTGATGAATATTATAAGATTAAATAACATGTAAATCTCATAGAATCGTAGTTAGTGAACATAATTTGACATCTCTACTTGTCAAAAATGTATGTAGTAAGGATTAGTTATATATGCTATATTCTAAATATTTCTATTGGGTACTTTGATCATGCTCTGACCGTCAAAAAGTATATAGACCGAGACTCAAGATACTGCAACCCACCACTACATTCTACAAAAATAGTGACTCATCATGTGATGCATTTCTTCTAGTTTTTACTTAACTATTTCTATGTTAAACAAAAATTGCATAAAAATTCTCTCAAGTTCACAATAAGCATAAGAGAAGGCATATGAGTGAGTGTAATAAGCTTTAGAATTATGAAATAATGGTAAAAGAACAAGGAGATGGGGTGGCAGTAAGCCAATTATATCTAACCTGGATCTCCTCTCAATAGCATTTCCGCTTGCCAGCACTTCAACTCTAGCTGCTTGAGGAGATTCTTAGAAGAATATGAAAACATTCAAATCAGATGCAATTCTATCAAGTTCTAAAAATGTAAAACTACCAATTGGCTAATATCAACAGCATTATATCAACCTCACGCTCAGTATATAAAAGTTAATCCACTCATGTTCCAACTTTTAACATTGATTATCATCATCACCAAATGGATAACTTCATTAAGGACAACATTTTAACCTTCAAGACTTGTAGTTTTGTTGAAGTGAATGTGTTTCAACAAGATTAACATTTAGAAATGAACAAAATTTCAATCAAAATTATTTCATTCTTACTCGGAATGTAAATAAGTTGTTGTACAAGATTTGTATGGTATTTCTTGGTTAATGGCACTTGATAAAAGAATCGTAAGATTATTCTTGGTGAGAGAGTAAGCAACATATGTCAGTTATGCTCGATGTAGTGATTAAGAAGTGGAAAAGAAATGTAAAAAAAGTTGGAAGTCCATGGAACATGATGTTAATTGGAACCTCTGAGGAGTAATACAATGAGATTGCTAGTTGTATCAAGAACCAAGCACAAGAAGTTTAGGAGAATCTATGAATAAGAAAATGTGTGGGTGGAATGAAAAGGTTCATCAAACACATAAAAGGTAGGGGTGACCAAAATTTATCAACCCCCTGACATGGACTTTATGATTGTACTACATTTGATCAAACATAATACCAAAAAATTATTTACATAACCAACTCCAAATTTATTGAGAATTAGGTTTATATAATTGAGAAATAAATATATACAAAATCTATACATAAGGAAAATTTTACAACAAGTTCAAAACCGACACGAATGCCCTTTACAGAAATTTGATGATATGTGCAACGAAGACATATAAAAGGAAAAGTGGAAGTGCAAACAAGAGTAAAGTCATAATGAGATAAATAGGGAAGAACCGCTTCAGCAAACAATGTATACTCGTTTAGAGAGTGATTACAAATCTCCTTTTTTTCTTTCTACATGAACATATTACTTTGGGCTGCCCAATACAAAAATATAAAACAGCCAGAGAAATTTTCATTAGAATTAGTCAAGTTAAAGAGAGATTGTACCTCAAGTAAATCTTTCGTAGGCGTTCTTTCAATTGTTGAATTGGTGTTGTGCCACCAGCAAACTTCATTACAAGATTGATGTGACCACATATTCATGGCTAAGGAAATTTGGTTTAAATGGAACGAAAAATAAACTTAAGATAATTCACTCTATATTATCTTATGATGATAGTCATCCACAGCAATACTTTCTCAACATAGTTGAATAGTTGAAATCAAATACATCTATTTAATACAAGATGATTAACGTGCTATAATAATAATCTAAACAAAAAAGAACTGGAGGACCATAAGACCAAATTGGTGAAAAATAAAAATGTATACCACAAATTTATGGAGAGCTATGTTTACACTTCATAACATTACTGTCTATTGTCGACATTATCCATTAATCCCTTGACATGTTAAACATTATTTATAACTAATCAGAAAACTATGAAGTAAGGAGGGGACTTGTAACTTTTCAAAAACCGACACAAAGACGTAGTAGTTATGATCTATCATTTGAATTTGGAAATCAGTTATTCGTTGTATTAACTCTGATAGCCCCAATTATGCTGTTCAAGCTTGACCGGACTGCCATAACAATGATTGGTGGAAGGTAACTTTTGGTTGTACATTATACTAGTGATGTGTCATAGTCATGTCCCTAGAGTTATCAGATATTGAAAAACATACAATTAGGACATGCCACTTGACAACTCAGGCGTGTATTCGTATGGTGTCATGTTCATTCGGTGTTGAAAGTTTTAACCAACCATGACCTGTAACACACATGTCCCAATGGGTCCACGCATGTTGGTGTCTGGTGCGTTTGGTGCTTTAGAGATGATAACTAACCTAGCACTATTCTTGGAAAACTGGCTAACAACCTTAAGGAAGTCATGCACAAAGGAAAACCCAATGCAGTTCCTCCTTCACGGGGTAGGAAAGGAAAAGGGGAAGAAAAGACAACAATGAAAAAAAAAAAATATGGCATGGACGTGTACATAATAAGAGTATGCATAACCCAAATGACCCAATAAGCACAGGAAAATAACACAATAGAATAATTACTAGTCTAATACCAAAAATAAAAAATAAAAATGATTACGGCAGCCTTGCCTAAACAAGTATAAATGATGATGCCAGTTTTAGACAAAAGGACTAGTTATCTTACCAATATGATGCTAAATAGTTCTCTCCGTATGTCAACATCTCACTTGTTAATGCTCTCTATTACCTGATATATTTTTCGATATGAGTATTTATTGTTGGCGGCAACCATGAACAGATGAAAGAAAAGAGTATTTACCATAGATTGATAAATTTAGATTTTGAAAAAGAAACCATGGATAATTAAAGAAAGATCATTTACCATTTGTGGCAAACCACGAACATAAGAAGTAGTCTTTACATAACTTTCCATGCCAGAGGATTGATAAATTCAGATTTTGAAAAACAAACCATGGATAATTAAAAAGAGTATTTACCATTTGTGTCAAACCACGAACAGAAGAAGTAGTCTTTACATAACTTTCCATGCCAGGGATATTCTGAGAACATCAAATATAATAGGAAAATGTCAATACAAAACAAAGTTTGTACATAATCAGAAAAGCATTAATAAGATGGACAAACAGCAAATCATCCAACTTAAGTAGAGAATACCACATGTACCATAAGATATAATATTGCAACAAAATAATAAAGAAGACAACAAACTGCGTATCAAAAGGCAAAGCTATTTAAATTCAAAAAAATTGATCAATTAAATGTAACACCACAACATTTAGGTTTTCCTAACTAAGCCGTAAATTATGATACATACGCAGAGCGTTTGTCTCACCAGATTACACTATACTAAAAACTAAGCATAAAATTAGAGTGGATAATATTAGTTGAATACTATTATGGCAGATTATGGTGAATTATGGTGTTTGTAGTCATTGTTTCAAAATTGACATTACACTATCTTATCTATCAGGCGTAAACCCATCTCTCTCTCTCTCTCTCTCTCTCTCTCTCTCTCTCTCTCTCTCTCTCTCTCTCCGCATTATGCTATTTGGTTGGGTTAATAAATTTTAAAGACTAAAACCATATTAATCCACCATAATACTATTTACCTTGAATTATTCACCTATAATTTTATAAGGACTAATCCTAAGATACAAGTAGAGCAAGGAAAGAGAACAATCACAAAGTAATAAGACTATTAATAGTACCAGAAGCAATAACATAGGAGGCATCCTTATTGCAGCCAGCCTTTACCAAAAAAAAAAAAAAAACAAGTCCATAACTTACACTTTCAAGATTTTTCTACTTGTATAATTAAACTCATAATAACTAAAGATCGGATAGAGTGGAACCCTTTTCAAAATCAATTTATTGAAGACGTTCCAGGCAAAAAAAAAATTCATACAAAATATTCGAATGATGCAAACAAAATACCACAAAAATGATAAATAACCAGAGACATCCTAGTGACCAAGGCAAACAAAAGGTTCATTTGTTAAGAAATGGTTTCCCTCCCTTCCCTTCTCAATTCCTTCTGACATATTTCCAATCCTATGATTGATTTATTGAATAATCAATTACATAAGGTCTTGGTCTGAAGTGATGCTCTAATCTTTCATCCAGTGGCATTATCTTTACCAGTCCAATCAGTGAGTCATCTTTTATGGTTCCTCATCAGCATACCAAGAAAGCAGCAAAAACCTCCTAAGTTCCGCTAACCACTCTTAGTTGTTTCCCAGCAACCATCTTGCTTATTATGTCTAACTAATATAAGTAAGACTTGCTGCCATGAGTAACCTGAATATATAAAAGGGACCCATCACTTCCTTTCTCAACCATGACACTTATCACAATTTTTCACGAGTAAATCTACTTGGCCCCCAACTCCATTAGAATACAACCCCTCAATCATCTATAACTACGTCCGTCTTTTAGTGACACCACCCCAAGTCATGGTTATTTTACTTAATGACACTTCACATCCAATGATCAATCTAGGGAAGACCAATTTCATCATTGAAGACACCCGTCAAGTATTTACCGTTTATGGCAATTAACAATTGATAATTTGGCTGAATGATTAAATGGCATTTACACAAGATATAATCTTATTTAAGGAAGGTCAACAATATAATTTTATTACTATACTAATTCCTAACTAAATAAAGAATACAACTATTATACATTCTAATAAAATGGTCCACTAGCAACAACACGAGTCATTATGTTAGCCAGTTGACCTGCACTCTTAATGTATGGAACCTATTCACCTCCAGAGTCTAGGATATCTTTCATGTACTTTCTATCAAGTTCAAAGTACTTGGTTCAATCATATTGTACATGGTTATTTGCAATCTCAATAGTTGTTTATGTTATCACAGAAAGCACCATAGGTTTTTTTAGACCAAACCCGAGTTCACTAAGGAGAACTCTTAACCACGTAAGCTTCGTAGTTGAAAGATGAAGAGCACGATTCAACTTCTACACTAGACAGTGATACCACATTCTTTTTTTTATTCCTTGAAGTCACCAAATTGCCTCCAACAATGTTACATACCCTAAAGTAATTTCTCCAGCAAAATCAAAATATGTGTAACCCATAATATCTAGAAGCCCGTGTTTAGAGAACAAAATACCTTTGATTTTAAATATGCCAAGACACGATTTATTGCATTCATGTGCTAGTCACTCGGATTATGCATGAATTGACTCACAACACTAACTGGTTATGATAAGTCACGTCTCATGTGAGTCAAATAGATTAACTTCCCCACTAGTCTTTGATATGTCTCTTTGTTTGTCGGAGTCTCATCATGGTACATAGATAGGCCATAGTTCACTCGACTAGGAATGTCAACAGGTTTACAAGTAGATTTATCGATTTCTACCAAGAGATCTAATGTATACATTCGTTGGGAGATGAGAAGCCCTTACTTGGACCGGGATACTTCAATGCGCAAGAAGTATTTCAGAACCCAAATGATTCATTTCAAATTACTTTACAACACCCCGAATTCCTAATCCTAACCATTATTTTCGAATTTATGACCTTTTAGCATTTATTTAAAAGTTCATGGACCAAATTACAGGTTTGCCCATAGTTGAGAGACCTAACTGCAATTATCAAAAATCTACAGATTTTGTCCCATGAATAGTGTGGTAAACAATAATCTTGTCTGCCAATGATTTGCTAAGAATATATATATTTAATGTCCTATTGCATATATATGGTAGATAAAATAGTTAATTAGATGTTGATGTGTGAATGATTGTATATACACATATATGATTATGTCATTAGCTTAAATTAGGGTTCTTGTCATTCCCTGAATAGGTCAAAATATTATCGATGAATAAGATGACAAACTGATCGAGATATTCATGGAAGATATTGTTCATTAAGTCTATGAATGGCATAACTAAGAACTCATAGTTATCATACCGAAAGCAGTTTTTGAGACATCACTAGCTTTACCTTGAGTTTATGGTAGCCAGATATATTGGAGGATACTACTGCACCTCAAAGTTGATCAAACAAGTCCTCAATCCTGGGAAGAAGATACTTGTTCTTGACAGTGATTATGTTCAATTCTAGATAGTCATTGCACATCCTCATCAACCTATCTTTCTTCTTAAGAAATAACAACAGCGTACCCCACGATGATACGCTGGGTCGAATAAATCTCCTCGCTAATAACTCTTCTAACTGTCCCTTCAACTCCTGCAATTCCTTTGGTGCCATTGGCTAAGGAGCCTTAGAAAATAGATGCAGAACTAAGAGTTAGGTCAATTGAGAACTCTACTTCTCGTTTTGGGGGCATTCCAGGTAACTAGTTGCCTACGAAAGACTTTAGGAAAGTCCCGTACTATTCTAACATTGTCCACCACTAGCTCATTCTCTTCTTTAAACAATACCGACATCAAGAATCTGATACAACTTTCTGACCTCAAGAGTCATCGTGCTTTCAACACAGAAATGACATAGGATAGGAGTTTCAACACAGAAAGGGGTTCCACCACCATAAGCCACTCCACGTTTTGATCTTCTTGGCCCTTAGTTACTTGAAGTGGGAAGCTTAAAGGGGTGAGTTTTGAAAATCCCAATAAATGAGTACACATTATAATTCATAAAACAACATCGGAGGTTCATAACATATATAAGGAGACACGATAATTAAATACCAAACTTAGGTGGTATTAATTTTCGTGCGTAGCACTAGTCAACTCCGGTCCCTTAACTCATACATATTGGACCCATAACATAATAGTTCTCAAAGCTGTAATATGAACATAATTTATAACCACGTGCATCTACACTTACATTTGCTTGAAACTTGAAATAAAGTGAGATCACTTGAAGAGACTTGAAAATCCTCTCTCTTTTCTCTCTTATTCTAAGGATAAAATAAGATGGTTTGTGTGTTGCTTGTCTTACACAAAGGGTGAGCATTTATAGGAGAGATTGGGTGCCATTATGGAAAATATATATTCTTACCTTAAATTACATACATGATTAGAGACTAGTTTAAATTAATCACATAATCATATATGTGTATATACAATCACATACACATTAACATCTAATCAACTATTTTATCTACCATGTATCTATATATATATTTATGGCCCTGAAGAAAAAATGTTTCCAGAGATTTTCATAAACTTGTTTAAACATTTCAAACTTGTGTTTCCTAGATTAAGAAATCCAGAAAGAATACTCAGCTTCTCAAATGCACCTATGTTATAGTTGTGTGCAGAATTTCATATTCCTTGGATTTGGACATGGACTTTCCAGGTGCATAAATATCAAAGGGGTTTTCCTGCACTATGCAAGTCCCATCACTAGAGGTGGTGGCATAAATTGGAAGCAAATGATATTATTGAAAAGATTAAAGAATCTTGCCAGTTGTGGAAAAATCTACACAAAGGATCACAGAAAAATCCTATATTTGAAGAAAAATAAATTTTGTCAAAGATCAATTATCTGCAATTAAAATTGCCTTAATCAAAGAACATCCAACTCTTTCTAATGAATATTTAAATAAAAGATTCTTGTGGTAATGTCAGAATTATTGACTAATAATGAAGATGTTTCCATGAAATATGTTTCATCCAAAGGGAAAGAATCTGAACATAAATCTTCAGGAGAACCAGATGATTCTAGAGATAAAGACTATTATCCATTAAATGAGGATATGGAAGAACAACTCATTATAGCTTATCTTTATCAATTAGATAGGTCACAGACAAAAAGTAAAGGATTCAATATCAATTAGACACCTTTTTGTCAAATCAGCTTAAAGCAAGCATTCAGCAGATAAGCATTTATCAGGAATCTTATCTTTTCCGGATATCAAAGTGGAAAAGTTAAAGGTGACTGATGTGCTAGAGGATTTCAAATTTCAAGTCCAAGAATGAATGAAATTGAAGACTAGTTTGAGATTCGGAACCTTCTATAAATAGAGGATGTTTTCATTTGATGTAAGCATAGAAAATTGTCAATTGTAAAATAAGTTTTATCTTGTAATCAAGATCACCCAGAAATAATATTTGTAAGTTTCTACATCTTTCTTCTTTTATGATTTTAATTGCTGCATTTATTAACTGGGACAAACAATTGGTATTAGATCCATATCACCCTTTTGAATGGTTGTTTTACTACATTGATAGTAAATTAAGTCTCTAAGGTAGTTGCCTAGTTACCGTAATTCGCCATTGAAGGCGTAGGCTTGGCGTTAATTTATTTGAGACTGATTTAATAATCATTTTAGTAAACCCACCATGAAGAAAGCACTTGGCTGGGTTACTGGTTCTACTTCCAGGACAGGTTATCTACCTGCTGCTTTGATAAAAAATAGTAATACTATTGACGATCCACTTGATGTGGAAAATTATTTGACTAATTGGAGTCTTCCAAGTATTAAGGGTAATGATATTTATAATATTGGCTTGTTTGATCAAAAAAAAAAAAAAAGATCATTAAGGTTGTTGAACAAACCATACCTATTCAAACAAGTAAAAAAAAATACAGCTTTTTGATCCAGATATCCTTACATGGAAATAAAATTATAAATTTTTGCATGTAGGTTTAATTCAATTAGCAATCAAACCTCTTATTAGAGAAGGTTTAAATACCTGTCTCATGGTTTCTTTAAGAGACAATCACCATCTGAGATTTAATGATTCTCATCTTGGTTTAATTGAAACTAGTGCTTATAATGGACCAATTTATTTTGACTGTTTTCCAAATTTTTCTGTATCTCTTACAGATCCATTTATTCTTGATGTGCTAACATTAAATGTTAGATCTACTAGTTATAGAATGAAAAGTGGAAATATTGCTTTAACCTATAGAGTTTTTTATAAGGTTATGAATACCTTAGGCCCAAATGCTATGAGGGTAGTTCAAGGGGTTCTATAGCCTTAATTGACACTAATCATGCAAAGTCAAAAGTTCATGAACCAAGAAATGTGTCTTTTGTTCTCTAGAAGTCTGGACTCTTGAAGGAATAAATGGACTAGAACGTCTAGAAAATCAGGAAGTTAACAATATAGTTGAACATCCTGATGGTAAGGTAGATGTTTGTTTCCATAATAAAGATAAGGAATTAAAAATTCCATATTATTCTTCAGAACAGTTTGAGGACCCTGAAGAACCCTTATAAAAAGAAATTCAACTTCTAGAGGTAAATCTTCTTCTGATATTTGAAATTATTTTACAAGAAGTAATTCTTCTTCCACTTTGCCTAGATCCTCTATATCAAAAATGGTAGGAATAAAAACATCTTCACAAAACATTCATCAATCTATGTACAGAAGACCAAGGGGAAATAATTCTCCCACCTTTTTTAAAATGGAAGATCCTTCTACAAACACCATACATCTTGATACTATAAGTATTCCAGAACTTATAGTAGATCGTAAGAAAGTTCAGAAGGAATTTTTACAAGAAAAATACAAAACTTACAAACAAAGGTTTTTCAAAAATCATTCAAGTGAAGAGAAAAAAATAAATTTATGAACAATTTTATGATTATATTCATAAAAAGGGTGATGTCATTCCTTCTATTTATTGGTTTCAAGAGGTTAGACCAACTGTTCAAGTTCTTGAAGTAAACAAAAGCAATTCTTGGAAAGCTGGAGATGAAGGTATTCCACCTATCAAATATACATCTTTAATGGTTGATAACCATATATGTGAAGCTAATGCTTTCTCAAAAACCTTTAATTTGATTTCGTTGTGTATTAATCATCACGACAGTTTCATGAAACTATATAAACTAATTTGGAGTCACAAAACTGCATTTTGAAAACTATATCGGTCGTTCAACGTCGAATCGCTTTCATTTTTTTCAAAAATTTTACAAATTTCAAATGTAAAATTCACTGTTGAGTGTCCGAAAGGTATTTTTAATTAGATTTTCAAACTTTTCTACAGTATAATACGCATACAAACACAGATGTACATGTTTGGAATCACAAATATTCATTTTGAACAACAATATAGGTTTTAATGTCAAACAATTTTGGTCAAAATTTACAGAATTCACGAGTATAACACACCGTTGGATATTCTAAATGTTTATTTGATTTCAATATATGCTAATCATCAAAACACTTTCGTAAAACTATATATACCAAGTTCGAATCAAGAAAACACATTTTGAATGACTATATCGATCGTTCAACGTCGAATCGCTACCGTTTTTTCCAAAATTGTAGTAAATTCAAGCGTAAAATCTGCTGTTGAATGGTCAAAAAGTATTTTTGATTTGATTTCCAAACATTTTCCATATCTTAACACATGTACAAACACAGATGTCTTAGTTTGGAATCACAAAAATACGTTTTGAACAATCATATAGGTTGTTCGATGTCGAACAATATTGGTCAGAATTTTACAAAATTCACATGTAACTCACCGTTGGATGTTCTAATGTGTTTTTTTATTTGATTTCATTATGTACTAATCGTCAAAATACTTTCGTAAAACTATATATACCAATTTGGAGTCACAAAAACACATTTTCAACGATTATATTGGTCGTTCAACTTCGAATCGCCACTGTTTTTTCCAAAATTGTAAAAAAAACCAAGCATAAAATCCGTAGTTGAATATCCGAAACGTATTTTTAATTTGACTTCAAAACTTTTTCCGCATCATAATGCACATACAAAGACAGATGTACTACTTTAAAATTATAAAAATAAGTTTTGAACAACCTAACAATTTTGGTCAAAATTTTACAGAATTCACAACAATAACCCATATTTGGATATTCTAAATGTGTTTTAATTTGATTTCATTATGTATTAATTATCAACATAATTTTTTAAAACTATATATACCAATTTGGAGTCACAAAAATATATTTTGAACAACTATCAGTCTTTCAACGTCGAATTGCCACCGTTTTTGCCAAAATTGCACAAAATTCAAGCGTATAATCCACTGTTGAATGTCCGAAAGCTATTTTTGATTCGATTTCCAATTTTTTTCCACTTTATAATACACATACAAACACATATGCACTATTTTAGAATCAAAAAAATATGTTTTGAACAACCATATAGGTAATTCAATGTCAAAAATTTTTGCTCAAAATTTTACAAAATTCACGAGTATAAACCCAAACACTTTCGTGAATCTATATAAACCAATTTGGAGTCACGAAAACACATTCTGAATGACTATATCGGTCATTCAAGCATAAAATCTACCGTTGAATGTTTGAAACGTATTTTAATTCGAATTCCACACATTTTCCACATCATAATACACTTACAAAGCAGATCTACTAGTTTGGAATCACTAATATTCGTGTTGAACAACCACATAGATTATTCAATGTCGAACAATTTTGGTCAAAATTTTACAAAATTCGTGAGTATAACCCACAGTTGAATGTTCTAAACTTATTTTAATTTAATTTCTATATGTATTAATCATTATAATACTTAATAAAACTTTATATACCAATTTAGAGTAACGAAAACACATTTTGAACGGCCATATCGGTCGTTCAACGTCGAATCGCCACTGTTTTTGCTAAAATTGTATAAATTCATGCGTAAAATCCACTGTTGAATGTCTGAAATGTATTTTTAACTTAATTTCCAAACTTTTCTACATCATAACCCACATACAAACACAGATGTACTAGTTCCAAATCACAAAAAATTATTTTAAACAACAATATAGATTGTTCAATGCGTACAATTTTGGTCAAAAATTTAAAAAATTGACGAGTATAGCCCTCCTTTGGATGTTCTAAATGTATTTTGTAATTTGATTTCAATATAAGTTAATCATCAAACACTTTCGTAAAACTATATATACCAATTTGGAATCACGAAACCACAAATTGAACGACTATATCTGTCGTTCAACGTCAAATCGGCACCATTTTTGCGAAAATTGTACAAAATTCTGCGTAAAATCCACTATTGAATGTCTGAAAGGTATTTTTTATTTTTTATTTGATTTCCAAACATTTTCCACATCATAATACATATATGAAGACATACATACTAGTTTAGTATTAGAAAAATACATTTTGAACAGCCTTATATGTTGTTAATTGTTGAACAATTTTAGTCAACATTTTACAGAATTCGTAAGTATAACTCACCGTTGCATGTTCTAAATGTATTTTTAATTTGATTTCATTATGTGTCAATTATCAAAACACTTTCGTGAAGCAATACATGCCAATTTGGAGTCACAAAAATGCATTTTAAACGACTATATCGGTTGTTCAACGTCGAATTGCTACCATTTTTACCAAAATTATACATAATTCAAGTGTAAAATCCACTATTAAATGTCCGAAAGGTATTTTTGATTCGATTTACAAATTTTTTCCAAATTATAATACACATACAAATACAAATGTGCTAGTTTGGAGTCACAAAATATTTTGAACAACCATATAGGTTGTTCCATGTCTAACAATTTTTATCAAAATTTAATAAAATTCACGAGTACAACCCACCGTTGGATGTTATAAACATATTTTGAATTTGATTTAATAAATCATCAAAACACTTTCTTGAAACTATATATATACCAATTTGGTGTCACGAAAACACAATTGGACCGACTATATCGGTTGTTCAACGTCGAATCGCAATCGTTTTTGCCAAAATTGTACAAAATTCAAGCGTAAAATCCACTATTGAATGCTCGAAAGGTATTTTTTATTCGATTTCCAAACTAGATTTTTTTATACGATTTCCAAAAATTTTCCACATCATAGTACACATTCGAAGATAGATTTATTAGTTTGGATTTAGAAAATATGTTTTGAACAACCTCATATGTTGTTAAATGTAGAACAATTTTGGTCAAAATTTTACAGAATACATAACCCACCGTTGCATGTTCTATATATATTTTTCTTTTGATTTCATTATATGTTAATCATCAAAATACTTTCTTAATACTATATATACCAATTTGAAGCCACGAAAACACATTTTGAACGACTATATCGTTCGTTCAATATCGAGTCACCACTGTTTTGGCAAAATTGTAAGAAACTCAAACGTAAAATCCACTTTTGAATGTCCCAAACGTATTCTTAATTATATTTCGAAAGTTTTTCCACATCATAATACACATACAAAGACAGATGTACTAGGAATCACAAAACTACATTTTGAACAACCATATAAGTTGTTCAATGTCGAACAATTTTGGTCAAAACTTTATGGAATTCACGAGCACAAACCACCGTTGGATGTTCAAATTTATTTTGAAATTGTTTTAATTATGTATTAATCATCAAAACACTTTCGTGAAACTATATATACCAAATTGGAGCCACGAAAATACATTATGAAGGACTATATCGATCGTTCAACGTCGAATCGCCATCGGTTTTGCCAAAGTTGTAAAAAATTCAATTTTAAAATCCAATGTTGAATGTCCGAAAGGTATTTTTTATTCGATTACCAAACCATTTCCACATCATAATGTACATACGAAGAAAGATGTATTAGTTTAGAATCATAAAAATACGTTTTGAACAACCTTATATGTTGATAAATGTCCATCCATTTTGGTCAAAAATTTTACAGAATTCACGAGTATAATCCATCGTTGGATGTTCTAAATGTATTTTTAATTTAATTTTATTATGTACTAATTATCAAAACAATTTTGTAAATCTATATATACATATTTGGAGTCACGAAAACACATTTTGAATGAATATATCGGTCTTTCAATGTCAAATTGCCACCATTTTTGCCAAAATTCTACAAAATTGAAGCGTAAAATCTACTGTTGAATGTCTGAAATATATTTTCAATTTGATTTCCAAATATTTTCTATATCATAATACACATACGAAGAGAGATGCACTAGTTTGGAATCATAAAAATACATTTTGAACAACTTTATATGTTGTTCAATGTCGAACAATTTTGGTCAAAATTTTACAGAATTCACGAGTATAACCCACCGTTCGATCTTCTAAATGTATTTTTAATTTGATTTCATTATATGTTAATCATCAAAACACTTTCTTGAAACAATATATTCTAATTTGGAGTCACAAAAACACATTTTTAACGACTATATTGGTCGTTCAATGTCTATCCACTATTGTTTTTACCAAAATTGTACAAAATTCAAGCGTAAAATCCACTGTTGAATACCCGAAAGGTATTTTTTATTCGATTTCCAAACTTTTTCCACATCATAATACACATAAAAAGATAGATGTACTAGTTTAAAATCACAAAAATACAGTTTGTACAACAATATAGGTTGTTCAATGTCGGACAATTTTGGTCAAAATTTTATAGAATTCACGAGTACAACCTACTGTTGTATTTTGAATGTGATTTCATTATGTATTAATCATCTAAATACTTTCTTGAAACTATATATACCAATTTGGAGTCATGAAACACATTTTAAACTACTATATCGGTCGTTCAACATTGAATCGCCACAGTTTTTATCAAAATTATACAAAATTCAAGCGTAAAATCCATAGTTGAATGTTCGAAACGTATTTTTAATTCGATTTCCAACCTTTTTCCACATTATAATACACATAAAAGACAGATATACTAGTTTGGAATCACAAATATTCTTTTTGAACAACTATATATGTTGTTCAATGTTGATCAATTTTAGTCAAAATTTTTTACAAAATTCATGAGTACAGCCCACCGTTAGATGTTGTAAACGTATTTTAAATTTAATTTCATTATGTATTAATCATTAAAACACTTAGGTGCAACTATATATACCAATTTGGTGTTACAAAAACATATTGTGAACGACTATATCAATCGTTCAACGTCGAATCACCACTGATTTTGCCAAAATTGTAAACAATTCAAGCGTAAAATCTACTGTTGAATGTCCGAAACGTATTCCAAACTTGTTCCACATCATAATACACATACAAAGATAGATGTACATTTTTGGAATCAGAAAAATACTTTTGAACAACCTTATATGTTGTTAAATGTCGAACAATTTTGGTCAAAATTTTACAGATTTCACGAATACAACCCACCGTTGGATGTTCTAAATGTATTTTTCATTTTATTCATTATATATTAATCATCAAAACACTTTCTTTAAACAATATATACCAATTTGGAGTTACAAAAATACATTTTGAACGACTATATCGATCGTTCAACGTCGAATCGCCATCGATTTTGCCAAGATTGTACAAAATTCAAGCATAAAATCAATTGTTGAACGTTTGAAAGGTATTTTCGATTTGATTTCCAAATTTTTTCTACATTATAATACTTGTACAAACACATATAAATTAGTTCGTTATAACCAAAATACGTTTTGAACAACCATATAGGTTGTTCAATGTCGAATAATTTTTGTCAAAATTTTACAAAATTCACGAGTAAATCCACCATTGGATATTCCAAACGTATTTTAAATTTGATTTCATTATGTATTAATTATCAAAACACTTTCATAAAACTATATATACCAATTTGGAGTAAAAAAAAATACATTTTGAACGACTATATTGGTCATTCTCGAATTGCCGCCATTTTTGCCAAAATTTGTTCAAAATTAAAGCATAATTACCATTATTGAACGTCCAAAATGTATTTTTGATTTCATTTCCAATATTTTTCCACATCATAATACATATACAAAAACAGATGTAATAGTTTATAATCAAAAAAATATATTTTGAACAACTAAATAGGTTGTTCAACGTCGAACAATTTTTGTCAAAATTTTACAAAATTCACGAACATAACCCACTATTTGATGTTCTATACGTATTTTTAATTTGATTTTATTATGTATTAATCATCAAAACACTTTATTAAAATTATATATACCAATTTGGAGTCTCTAAAACACATTTTGAACAACTACACCGGTCGTTCAACATTGAATTGCTACCGTTTTTGCTAAAATTGTACAAAATTCAAGTGTAAAATCTACTATTGAATGTCCGAAATGTATTTTTAATTCAATTTCCAAGTATTTTTCACATCATAATACACTTAAAAATACAGATGTACTAGTTTGGAATCATAAACATTCGTTTCAAACAACCGTATGGGTTAGTAAATATCGAACAATTTTGGTCAAAATTTTACAAAATTCACGAGTATAACCCACCGTTAAAGGTTCTAAACATATTTTTAATTTGATTTTATTATGTATTAATCATCAAAACACTTTCGTAAAACTATATATACCAATTTGGAATAACTTAAACACATTTTTGAAAGACTATATCGATCGTTTAACGTCGACTCACCACTATTTTTGTCAAA
Source organism: Forsythia viridissima (assembly GCA_030279155.1). Taxonomy (NCBI): domain Eukaryota; kingdom Viridiplantae; phylum Streptophyta; class Magnoliopsida; order Lamiales; family Oleaceae; genus Forsythia; species Forsythia viridissima. Next base: position 31,479,269 of record CM059045.1, read on the forward strand.
ATAGTACAAAATCCAAGCGTAAAATCCACTGTTGAATGTCCAAAACGTATTTTCAATTCAATTTTCAAACATTCTATGTATCATAATACACATATGAAGACATATGTACTAGTTTGAAATCAAAAAAATACGTTTTGAACAACCTTATATGTTGTTAAATGTCGAACAATTTTGGTCAAAATTTTACTGAATTCACAAGTATATTCCACCGTTGGATGTTCTAAATGTATTTTTAATTTGATTTCATTTCGTGTTAATCATAAAAACTCTATCGTGAAACTATATATATACTAATTTAGAGTCACAAAAATACATTTTAAACGACTAAATCGGCCGTTAAACGTCAAATCTCCACCGTTTTTGCCAAAATTGTATAAAACTCAAGCGTAAAATCCAATGTTGAATATCTTAAACGTATTTTAATTCAAATTCGAAACTATTTCCACATTACAAAAAACATACAAACACAGATGTCGTAGTTTGGAATCACAAAAATATATTTTGAACAACCATATAGGTTGTTCAATGTCGAACAATTTTGGCCAAAAATTTATAGAATTCACGAGTACAAACTACTGTTGGATGTTCTCAATGTATTTTTAATTTGATTTCATTATATGTTAATCATCCAAACACTTTCTTGAAACAATAGATATATTTTGAGTCACAAAAACACATTTTGAACGATTATATCGGTTTTTCAATGTCGACTCACCATTGTTTTTACCAAAATTGTACAAAATTCAAGCGTAAAATCCACTATTAATTTTCTGAAACGTATTTTCAATTCGATTTCCAAATATTTTATATATTATAATACACATACGAAAACAGATGCACTAGTTTGGAATCATAATAATACATTTCGAACAACCTTATTTGTTGTTCAATATCGAACAATTTTGGTCAAAATTTTAGTGAATTCTAACCCACTATTACATGTTCTAAATATATTTTTAATTTGATTTCATTATATGTTAATCATCAAAACACTTTCATAAGACTATATATACCAATTTGGAGTCACGAAAACACATTTTAAACGACTATATCGGTTGATCAACGTTGAATCGCCAACGTTTTTGCTAAAATTGTAAACAAAACTCAAGCGTAAAATTAATTGTTGTATGTCCAAAACGTATTTTTAATTATATTTCAAGAAAATTTCCACATCATAATACACATACAAAGTAGATGTACTTGTTTAGAGTAAGAAAAATACATTTTGTACAACAATATAGGTTGTTCAATTTCAAACAATTTTGGTCAAAATTTTATCGAATTCACGAGTACTACTCACCGTTGGATGTTCTAAACGTATTTTGAATTTGATTTTATTATGTATTAATCATAAAAACACTTTCGTGAAACTATATATATATCAATTTGGAGTCACGAAAATACATTTTGAACGACTGCATCAATCGTTCAACGTCGAATCGCCACAATTTTTGACAAAATTTTACAAAATTCAAACATGGAATCCACTATTGAATGTCCAAAAGGAATTTTTGATTCGATCTCCTAAAATTTTCCAAATTATAATACACAAACAAACACAGATGTACTAATTTGGAATAACAAAAATATATTTTGGACAACTATACATGGTGTTCAATGTCGAATAATTTTGGTTAAAATTTTAAGAATTCACGAGTATGACCCACCGTTGGATGTTCTAAATATATTTTTTATTTGATTTTATTTTATGTTAATCATAAAACTCTATCATGAAACTATATATACCAATTTAGTGTCGCGAAAACACATTTTGAACGACTATAGCAGTCGTTCAATGTTTAATCGGCACCGTTCTTGCAAAAATTCTACAAAATTCAAGCGTTAAATCTACTGTTGAATGTCCGAATCATATTTTTAATTATATTTCAAAAGTTTTTCCACATCATAATACACATACAAAGACAAATGTACTAGTTTATAATCACAAAAAATTATTTTGTACAACAATATAGGTTGTTCAACGTAGAACAATTTTGGTCAAAATTTTATAGAATTCACAAGTACAACCCACCATTGGATATCCTAAACATTTTTTGGATTAGATTTCATTATGTATTAATCATTAAAATACTTTTTTGAAACTATTTATACCAATTTGGAGTTATGAAAACATATTTTGAACGACTATATCGATCGTACAACGTCGAATCACCACCGTTTTTGCCAAAATTTTACAAATTTCAAACATGAAATCCACTATTGAATATCCGAAAGGAATTTTTTATTCGATTTTCAAAAAATTTCCAAATTATAATACACAAACAAACACAGATGTACTGATTTGGAATCACAAAAATACATTTTGAACAATCATATATAGTGTTCAATGTCGAATAATTTTGATGAAATTTTTGCATAATTCACGAGTATACCTATTGTTGAAGGTTCTAAATGTATTTTTACTTTGATTTCATTATGTATTAATAATCAAAACACTTTCATAAAACTATATATACTAATTTGGAGTAACGTAAACACGTTTTTCAATTACTATATCGGTCTTTCAACGTCGACTCACTCTGTTTTTTGTCAAAGTAGTACAAAATTCAAGCGTAAAATCCATTGTTAAATGTCCGAAACGTTTTTCAATTTTAATTTCCAAACATTCTCTACATCATAATACACATACGAAGACATATCTACTAGTTTGGAATCAAAAAAATACATTTTGAACAACCATAAATATTGTTCAATATCGAACAATTTTGGTCAAAATTTTACAAAATTCACGAGTGCAATCCACCGTTGGATACTAAATGTATTTTTAATTTGATTTCATTATGTATTAATCATTAAAATACTTTCTTGAAACTATATATACCAAACATATTTTGAACAACTATATGATTGTTCAACGTCAAATCGTCACTATTTTTGCCAAAATTGTAAATAATTTTAGCGTAAAATTTACTGTTGAATGTCCAAAAGGTATTTTTGATTTGATTTCCAAACTTTTGCTGCTTCATAATATATGTACAAATACAGATGTACTAGTTTGATACATTCTAAACAACTATATATGTTGTTCAATGTGAAAAAATATTGGTCAAAATTATACAAATTCCACGAGTATAACCCATAGTTAGGCGTTCCAAACATATTTTTCATTTGATTCGTTATGTATTAATTATCAAAACACTTTCGTGAAACTATATTTACCAATTTGGAATCACAAAAACACATTATGAACGAATGTATCGATCTTTCAATGTCGAATAGTCACCGTTTTTTGCCAAAATTGTACAAAATTCAAGCATAAAATCCATTGTTTAATATTCGAAACGAATTTTTGATTTGATTTCCAAACTTTTTCCACATCATAATACCCATACAAACACTAATGTACTAGTTTGGATTCACAAAAATATGTTGTGAACAACCAAATAGGTAGTTCTATAATAATTTTGGTCAAAATTTTACAAAATTTACGAATATAACCCTACCGTTTGATGTTCTAAACGTATTTTTAATTTAATTTCATTATGTATTAATCATCAAAACACTTTCATAAAAGTATATATACCAATTTGGAGTCTCAAAAACACATGTTGAACGACTATATCGGTCGTTCAACGTAGAATCACCACCATATTTGTCAAAATTTGTACAAAATTCAAGCGTAAAATCCACAATTGAATGTCCGAAACGTATTTTTAATTTGATTTCATTATGTTATTAATCATCAAAACACTTTCATAAGACTATATATATTCATTTGGAGTCACGAAAACACATTCTTCAATGACTATATTGGTCGTTCAAAGTCGCCAGACTACCGTTTTTGCCAAAATTATACAAAACTCAAGCATAAAATCCAATGTAAATGTTCGAAATGTATTTTCAATTCGATTTTGAAAATTTTTTCACATCATAATACACGTTCCAAGATAGATGTACTAGTTTGGAATCATAAAATACATTTTGAACAACCATATAGGTTGATCAATGTCGAACAATTTTGGTCAAAATTTTATAGAATTCACGAGTATAACCCACCGTTAGATGTTCTAAACGTATTTTTAATTTGATTTCGTTATGCAATAATCATCAAAACACTTTTGTGAAACAATACGTACTAATTTGGAGTCACAAAAACACATTTGAACGAATATATCGGTCGTTCAATGTCAAATCGTCACCGTTTTTACCAAAATTGTACAAAATCCAAGCGTAAATTCCAATACTGAATGTTCGGAATGTATTTTTGATTAGATTTCTAAACTTTTTCCACATCATAATATACATACAAACACAGATGTACTAGTTTTGAAATTACAAAAATATATTTTGAACAACCAAATAGGTAGTTCAATGTCGAACAATTTTGGTCAAAATTTTATAGAATTCATGAATTTTACCACCATTTGATGTTCTAAACGTATTTTTAATTTGATTTCACTATGTATTAATCTTCAAAACACATTTGTAAAACTATATATACCAATTTATAGTCTCAAAAACATATTTTGAACGACTATATGGGTCATTCAACATCGAATTGCCACCGTTTTTTCTAAAATTGTACAAAATTCAATCGTAAAATCCACTGTTGAATATTCGAAACATATTTTTTATTTGATTTCAAAACTTTTACCACATCATAATAAACATACAAACACAGATGTACTAGTTTGGAATTACAAAAATGTGTTTTGAACACTCATATAGATTGTTCAATGTCGAACAATTTTGGTCAAAATTTTACAAAATCTACGAGTATAAACACCGTTAGTTGTTCCAAACGTATTTTTAATTTGATTTCATTATGTAATTATCATCAAAACACTTTTGTGAAACTATATGTGCCAATTTGGAGTCACTAAACACATTTTGAAAGATTGTATCACCTTATCAATGTCGAATCTCCATCGTTTTTTTCCAAAATTGTACAAAATTTAAGCGTAAAATTCACTATTGAATGTTCGAAACATATTTTTGATATGATTTTGAAACTTTTACCACATCATAATGCACAAAAAAACACATATGTACTAGTTTGGAATAAAAAAAAATATATGTTTTGAACCCATACAAGTTGTTCAATGTAGAATAATTTTAGTCAAAATTTTACAAAATTCATAATATAACCCACTGTTGGATGTTTAAAACGTATTTTTAATTTAATTTTATTATGTATTAATCATCAAAATACTTTCGTAAAACTATATATACTAATTTGAAATCACAAAAATACATTTTAAATGACTATATCGAACGTTCAATGCCAAAAAGCAACCTTTTTGTCAAAATTGTACAAACTTCAAGCGTAAAATCTACTGTTGAACGTCCGAAACGTATTTGTGATTTGATTTCCAAATTTTTTCCACATCCTAATACGCATACAAACACAGATGTACTAGTTTGGAATCACAAAAAGACGTTTTGAACAACCAATATAATTGTTCAATGTCTAATAATTTTGATCAAAATTTTACAAAATTCGCAAGTATAACTACCATTTGATGATCTAAACGTATTTTTTATTTAATTTCATAATGTATTAATTACCAAAACACTTTTTTAAAACTATATATACTACTTTGGAGTCACAAAAATATATTTTGAATGACTATATCAATCGTTCAGTATAGAATCGCCACCGTTTTTGACAAATTTGTACAAAATTCAAGTGTAAAATCCATTGTTAAATATCCAAAACGTATTTTTTATTTGATTTCCAAAAAATTTCTACATCATAATACACATACAAACACATATGTACTAGTTTGGAATCACAAAAATACGTTTTGAACATCTTATATAGTTGTTCAATGTCTAACAATTTTTGTCAAAATTTTACATAATTCACTAGTATAACCACCGTTTGTTTATTTATACTTATTTTTATATGATTTCATAATGTATTAATCATCAGAATATTTTCGTGAAACTATATATACCAAATTGGACTACCAAAAACACATTTTGAAGGACTTTATCGGTCGTTCGGTGTTGAATCGCCACCGTTTTTGTCAAAATTGTACAAAATTCAAGCGTAAAATCCACGTTTCAATGTCCAAAACGCATTTTTCATTTGATTTCCAAATTATTTTCACATCATAATACACATACAAACATAGTTGTACAAGTTTGAAATTACAAAAATAAGTTTTCAACAACCAAATATGTAGTTCTTTTTCAATATTTTCCAAAATTCACAAATATAACTCACTGTTTGATGTTTTGAATGTATTTTTAATTTGATTTCATTATGTATTAATCATCAAAACACTTTTTTGAAACTATATATACCAATTTATAGTCTTGAAAACATATTTTGAACGACTATATCGGTCGTTCAATGTCGAATCGCCACTGTTTTTGTCAAATTTGTACAAAATTCAATCATAAAATCCACTGTTGAATGTTCAAAACGTATTTTTGATTCGATTTCAAAACTTTTACCGCATCATAATAAACATACAAACACATATGTACTAGTTTGGAACCAAGAAAATAGGTTGAGAACACCCATATAGGTTGTTCAATGTCGAACAATTTTTGTCAAAATTTTATAAAATCTACGAGTATAACCCACCGTTGGTTTTTCCAAACGTATTTTTAATTTGATTTCATTATGTATTAATCATCAAAACACTTTCGTAAAAATATATATACCAATTTGGAGTCTGAAAAACATAATTTTTATTTTATTTTATTATGTATTAATCATCAAAATAATTTCGTGAAACTATATATACCAATTTAGAGTCACAAAATTATATTTTAGATGACTATATCGGTCGTTCAACGTCGAATCGCCACTATTTTTGTCAAATTTGTACAAAATTCAATCATAAAATCAATTGTTGTATGTTCGTAACGTATTTTTTATTTGATTTCAAAACTTTTACCACATCATAATAAACATACAAACACATATGCACCAGTTTGGAATCAAGAAAATAGGTTGAGAACACCCATATAGGTTCTTCAATGTCAAACAATTTGGTCAAAATTTTACAAAAATCACGAGTATAACCCACCGTTTGATGTTCTAAACATATTTTTAATTTGATTTCTTTATATATCAATCATCAAAACACTTTCGTAAAATATATATACCAATTTGGAGTCTGAAAAACATAATTTGAACGACTATATCTGTTACAACCCGTTTTAAATTAGTCAAAGTTAAAATTTATTTAGTCAAAGTCAATAAAATTTTTTGTCAAGTCCAAGTCAAATAGTCAAAATAGGACTTAAATTAAGTAAATAAATTTGTTTGGGGCTATTTTGTAAAATATGGTTACTTAATGATTTAAATGACTCTATATGGAAGTCAGGGACTTAAGTTGCAAATAGACTTAATTGAACATATGAATTTGGGACCATTCCAGAGACTTCCCAGCGGCAGAAGAGAAAAGAAAAGAAAGGGGAAAACAGAAAGAAAGAAAAGGAGAAAAAAAAAAGGAAAATGAGGAGGAAGAAGAAGAAGAAAAGGCCGGTCGAATCCTAAAATGGTCGGGTAATCAACTTTTAAAGATTGGGTTCTCCATTTCTTTGCAATTTCAAGAGGTAAGTAACAAGTTACTTATTTAAGAAAAGTGTAAATAATTAAGGTTTTCGCTTATTGGTTTGAATGTAGAATTTACGAAGGTTAAATAATTGTTTTGAGTTCAATGGGCTAATTATTCAAGTTTAGTGATGGAATTAATGGTGGAAATTTAGGATTCTCGAAACTAGTGTATTAAATTCAAGATTTAAGCAAGTTTAAGTTAATTAAGCCCATGTTAGTTTATTTCTTGTTCAAAAGACTTATTTTGGTGGAGTTATTTGAAGTTCAGCACACCCATGTATAAGTTCAATTTTGGCCAATTATGAAGTTAATTGAAAAGGAGATTTGGTATAAATGTGCGTTCTTTTTGAATTATAAATTAAAGGAAAAATGGATTAGCCACTATAAAGTATTTTCTTGTGGATTTGAAAGAGGTCCAGCCGTATTACTTGGAAGTAAAGTGGGGGTTTGGCTAGTATATTGAATGTGGATTTACTTTGGGCAAGTGATAATTAATTGAGATAATTTAAGTTTCATCTGAATTCCTATTTTAACTTTCAGGATGTGACGAGATTGGTCAAGCTTATCAACCGAACTAGGTTTCGATCACTAGCTCTGTGAGTGGAATTTCTAGAAAATGACAATTAATTATATTATTATGTTACGTGATTATAATTAAATGTTTATTACGTCATAGTATTTGTGACATTACAAATATTGTAAATTGATTACTTGTAAAATAGAATGCGAGAAATATGTGATATTGAAATCTACCAGAAAAGTGCCCATGATTTTATCTATTCTAGTGCATTGACAGGTCTTGAACGTGTTCTATATTTCACTGAGGGGTCTAATTGGCCGTGTATATATAGTTCACTGAGGAGTCTTGACCGTGTACTATAGTGTATATTCAGAGATCTTTATGACCCACTCTTATGTACAAAGGGGCTTTGGGTCGTGTATAAGGGTGCTTATCTCAGAGGTCTTTGGGACCCACTTTTGTACACTGAGGGGCTTTGGGCTGTGTACGGGAGTGTTCAGCCAGTCTACGCACGTATAACCAGATATCATATTACAGATTATCAGTAATTCATGATACTTCCTGGTGTATATATCTCAGAATAATCAGTATATAGATTTCACATTCCAGATTACAGATTATTAGTATCATGGTGTGATTTTTTAGTAAATGACAGCTTATTTAGTTTGCAGAAATACATGTTTGCATATATTGTTTTCAGATTGCACTTCTTTGCAGATTTACTAAAATATTAGATTATCTAGTTTGTTTATAATATACAGTCTGCATTACTCAATATATATAACATGAGAAATCAGTTTCTTGAAAATTATAATTAATTGCGAACTCTCTACTCACTGAGCTATCAGCTCACAGAGTTTCTATGCTTTCTTCTAATCAGGTAGTTGAGTTTTGAGCAGATTGGAGAGCCTGTTGAGCCGAGTCGGAGCCACACGATCCATTAGTTTTCATGATTCATTCTTTAGGCCATGTAGTTGTTAATTTTGGAGTATATGTTCATTTTATTTGTATATGAGTCATTTTATATCACATATAGAAGTTAGATGGACTTATTGGATTTTACTTCAATTTATAGACCGTATATTTCAGTAGTTAGGATTGTTTAATTTAGTTTTATTTTGAACAATGGTTATATCTATTTAGAAGGGGCAGGTGGATCCCAGTTGATATTGTATATATTGTGTTTTGGGAATTTGTTGCTTTTCAAGTTTGGTATAGTCCAATTTACAGGGAAAATTCTGCCAAAATTTTTATAAAATCTTTTTAGTCAAAGAAAAGTCAGTCAGACATAGAAAAGTCTAAGTAGCCTTAATGGTGGGTCCAACATTTAGCTGCTATCCATCATTGGCGCACGGCACATCTTGGGTCCACTAGGATGATTCAGGACAGGTCGTGTCAATATCGGTCTTTCAACGTTGAATCGCCATCATTTTTGCCAAAATTGTACTAATTTAAGAGTAAAATCTACAGTTAAATGTCTGAAATATATTCATTTTAAAAAACCGTATAGGTTGTACAATGTCGAACATTTTGGTTAATTTTTTACAAAATTCATAGTATAACCCACCGTTGAATATTCTAAACGTATTTTTAATTTGATTTCATTATGTATTAATCATCAAAACCATTAGGGTTAATTTCACCAACAATCACTGAAGTTACCTTAAAATTTCAAAACGGTCACTGAAGTTCAATAGTTTCAGTGGTGGTCACTAAAATATGAAATCTTTTCACTAATGGTCACTCTATTAAGTTTTGGTGATGTGCTATTTACTTATTGTATAGTAGTCCATAAACTTTATATAATATTCACTTTAGTCCTTATATTTTTAATTATATTTCACTTAAGTCCTCAAAAAATTACATCTTAGGTCCTTAATCTTTTACATCTTTACACTTTGGTCCCTAAATTTTTAATTATCTTTCAGTTTAGTCCTCCAAAATTGCATCTTAGGTCCTTCAACTTTTTACATCTTTACATTTTGTCCTCAAATTTTTAATTATCTTTCAATTAAGTCTTCTAAAAATTGTATCTTAGGTCCTTCAACTTTATACATCTTCAAACTTTGATCTCCAAATCCTTGATTTTAGTGACCAAAATAAGTGCAATTTTAGTGGTCAAAATAAGAGCACGTTCAATTAAATTATTGACTTTACACTCAAATTTTCACCTAAACGAACAAAATAATATAATTAAATAATAAACTACTTGAATAAGTACAAATTTTACACTTATTTTGGCTACTAAAAGTGGACATTTGTGAATTCTATCAAGTAATTTATTATTTAATTATATTATTTTGTTCATTTAGGTGAAAATTTCTAGTGTAAAGTCAAGAATTTAATTGAAAGTGCACTTATTTTGACCACTAAAATTGCACTTATTTTGGCCACTAAAATCAAGGATTTGGAACTAAAGTTTGAAAATGTATAAAGTTGAAGGACCTAAGATGTAATTTTTATAGGACTTAACTGAAAGATAATTGAAAATTTGGGAACCAAAGTGTAAAGATGTAAAAATTTGAAGGACCAAAGATTCAATTCTTAGAGGACTTAACTGAAAGATAATTAAAAATTTGGGGACCAAAGTGTAAAGATGTAAAAGATTAAGGACCTAAGATACAATTTTTGAAGGACTTAACTGAAATATAATTGAAAATATAGTGAATAAAGTGAATAGTATATAAAGTATATAGACTATCATACAATAAATAAATGCCACATCACCATTTCAAGTTAAAAACTTAATAGAGTGACCATTAGTGAAAAGATTTCATACTTTAGTGACTACCACTGAAATTATTGAACTTCGGTGACCATTTTAAAATTTTAAGGTAACTTTAGTGACCGTTGGTGAAATTAACTCAAACCATTACGTAAAACTATATATAATAATTTGGAGTCACAGAAACACATTTTTGAACGACTATATCGATCGTTCATTGTCGACTCACCACTACTTTTTCCAAAATTGAACAAATATCGAGCGTAAAATCCACGTACTGGCAATTGACTTGACCGTCGGAGTGCCAACGACTGCCGGCCTCCTATTTTTCGGTGATCTTAGTGTCTAACAGTTGTCCAAGTGTACATATAATATACAGGCTGACAGATGAGTGATTGAAGATCTGTTGACACGTTGGTAGTGCGATTTTGGAGGTCAACAACTATAAAATATAAAGTTGGCAAGTGAATTAAACCTGAAGTAACCGAGCTTAAAATGACAAACCAGTGCCATAAGAGATGGTCAAGCTCAAAGCAGAGCAGATGATCAGCCACAAGTGATGATCATGGTACGAGAGATAGCAGAGCTCATGTTAGGAGCATGTTAAACTCGCAAGAAAGTGAACTCTACATGCCAATTCGAAGATGTCCATTTTAGTCTCTATAGCTTCCTTTTTCGAAGATGATTGCTTTACGAGATGGTCAAGATCATTCTATGAGATAACCAAGCCCAAGAGGCCTAGCTCATGACAAGAATGCATTAGACAAAACAAGAAAGTGCATCCCTAAATGTCGATTACGAGATGTTCATCTTAATCTTCATTGTCTTCATTCTCAAATGGAAAAGAGACTCTCATCCTAGAGAACATATACTAGGAAAAAAGCATGGCAAGCACATGAAAGTGAACTCTACATGCCAATTTGGATATGTCCATTTCAATCTTCATAGCTTTCCATTCTCAAAGAGGATTGCTTCACGAGATGGTCAGGATCATTCTATGATAGATAGCTGATTGATAAGTACAATTTTGTACTTATCGGAGCTCAAAAAAAGGGGTAATTATGAGTACTCTTACATATTTTCAGTATAATGGCGCATTTTTTTCTTATTATTATAGGAAAAAATTAAATTCAAGTGTCGATCAAACGAAAAGAGAGCAAACAAAAGAAAAATGGACTTAATTGAACAGACAATGAGACTTGAGGAACTTGTCATGCAAATATCAAAGAAAGAAATTCAAGAACTGCATTCAAACTAACCATGTGATTGCATGGTTAAGCCAAGCTGCGATCGCAAGCCACCAAAATTCTGTGCAGAATGTAAGTAGACAATACCATGTGATCGCAAGGTATTGAACCATGCAATCGCATGGGTATTTCGACCAGCGGTTATACTGTTTCTGATGGAAATAGAACTCTACCAAGTCTAGGGTAAAAGAATGATTTAAAACATGTTTCGGAGAGTTTTTAGGAGGATATAAAAGGCAGAGAATAGAGAAATCGCTGGAGGAAAATTTTGATAAGAAAAATACAAGAGAATAATCTAAGGTCAAGGAACAAATTGAAGATTCTTAGGCCGAAATCACTGGTTGTATTTCTATTTTCTTCTTTTTCCTCCGGAACATGATTAATACAATTCTTGTACTGTTTTACGAAATCATGTCCGGCTAAATTACTTATTGCTAGGATGAACGATGAAACATCACGTTTTTAATTAATTAGAAGTTTTTTCGTTTTAGTAATTAATTGCTTTTGGATTGATCATTCTTTATTCATTATTTCTAATGTTTTAATGCTTGATCACCATTAGAATGTTTTGGGATCTTTATTGAAGTCGAGAGATTCAATCTAGATAAGCACATGATATCGAATAACATAGGGTCCAATAATAGATAGAAATTACTATTATGCCTTGTGAAATCCGTTTAGGTGTTCTTGTGATTTAAATGTATATCTTTATGTTTGAAACTTAATTATAGATAATTATGTTCACATATCGATATAGAATTGATTGACCATCGAGATGGGCTTTTAATTATTATAGGATTACCGATTTTTAATCTAGGATAATTATAAGCTAAATAGATGAACGGATAATTGATTAAGGAACGTATAGGTGGATTTGCAAATCCTAGTACTAGTAAAATTCGAATTCGTTCTTAAAATTACTTTTGATTGCAAGATAATTTAGATTTAATTTAACATAAGTAGAATAATTTTAAGATTAAATTTACAAACGAATATGTGTTCTTATATTGTTAAAACTAGAAGTATACATTAATATGTTAATTGGTAGCTAGTCCTCGTGGGTTCGACACTCTTCACATCACTTTATTACTTGTTAACGATCCATCCATTTAAGAAATTAAAATCTACAACACCGATCTCAAGAGGCCTGGCTCATGACAAGAACACATTAGACTTATGAAATGTCCATCTTAGTCTTCGAAGCTTTCATTCTCAAATGGAAGTGAGGCACTCATCCTAGAGAACTTAAACTGGAAAAAAGCATGACAAGCACATGTAAAGCCCACTTACCCGTTACTCATATATTAAGAAAAAAAAACTTGGTCAGCGAAGTTCTGACATGAATTTCGAGATTTTCTAATAATTACCTAATCCAGCTAACGAGAACTAAAAACTCAGCCAATAAGCACATAGTTTTATGACACGACACTATCGAACTATGACCAATCAAATCATGCTCTATAAATACAAGGTAACCAAAAACGTTAAATATGCAATTTGTTTATAATTAAGTCAAAAAAATTCTGTCAAATTCTCTCGTACACTACTTGACTTACTTATTGAAGTCTCTTCTGTTGGAATATTTTCTCAAAACTTACCAAAATCAAAAGATGCACCAATTGTTGAAAAAGAAAAGATATGATATAATATAATATTATATTATATTATATTTGGTGGCTAAAATTGGACAAGTTTCCAAATCTTGGACACTTTGGAAGAAAATTAGGTCATACGTTAACTATAAAATAACGTGGTTTATTCTCTTTTGTAGGAGTGACTTGAGGGTTTTCTGAGAGAAAAATTGTAAGCCTAGCATCCTAGTTGTTTTTCTTGTTTTCTTTGTGGGTTGTACAAAGAGTAGAAATTGGTGGGTGCGGTAAAGCTTAGGATATTATTTTTCTTGAGATACTTGGGGATTTGGGTAGGTGAAATCTATATAATTGTAACAATTTTTCTTATAGTGAAAACTTTGACAGCCCGTAAATCTTTCTCTATCTTTTATATTTTTCTGTTTCGTTATTTTTCTCTGAACAAAGATCTTGTGGGCAATAAAGAAATTGGTCTCAATTCCCAATAGTGATATCAGAGATAGGTTGTTCAGAGTGTTGGCGCATAGAGAAGATATGTCTATCAAATATGAAGTGGAGAAATTTGACAGAAGAATCAATATTGGCTTGTGGCAAGTACAAGTCAATGATATTTTGATTCAATCTGGACTGCATAAGGCTTTGAAAGGGAAACCAACCCCTATTTTCGACTGAGATATTGAAAAACCTAGTCACGTGGGGAAAAATTGTCCAAAAGGTGGAGCAGACTCGGCTAACTGTTCGACATCAGATACAGACAATATGTCTCTCTTTATGAGAGATGATGATGTCGCTTGAGTAAATATTTACATCCTTGTGGCATGCGCTAGTTGCCATGATAGAGGATGTGTTATTACTAGCGGGTCCACATATTTGCACACGGGCATTAACTTGATATTAATACAAGGTGTGTGGTGGAATTGATGTTGATGGCTGATGAACTTCCAAGTAAGTCAAGCAATGGAGTTGCACCATAATATTTCAACAAATTTATTCGACATGAGCCGATAAAATTCTTAGAATTCATTTTTTCTAAGTGATTATACTTATATAGTGGAGTATGTTAATTCTCTATTTTGAGAATTGGGATTGTCAAAGTTTACCAATTTTTTTAAGTATCGAGATGAAGAGTTGCAGAAGAGATGATTGAGTTTTGACTCGTTTTTCGTCAAGGTGGAGATTGTTGGGATATTTTCTCAAAACTTGCCAAAATCAAAAGATACACCAATTGTTGAAAAGGAAAAGATATGATATAATATTATATTATATTATATTATATTTGGTGGCTAAAATTGGACAAGTTTCCAAATCTTGAACACTTTGGAAGAAAATTAAGTCATACGTTAACTATAAATTAACGTGGTTTATTCTCTTTTGTAGGAGTGACTTGAGGGTTTTCTGAGAGAAAAATTGTAAACCTAGCATCCTAGTTGTTTTTCTTGTTTTTTTTGTGGGTTGTACATAGAGTAGAAATTGGTGGGTTTAGGTGAAATCTATATAATTGTAACAATTTTTCATATAGTGATAGCTTTGACAGTCCGTAAATCTTTCTCTATCTTTTATATTTTTTTGTTTCGTTATTTTTCTCTGAACAAGAATCTTGTAGGCAATAAAAGAATTAATCTCAATTTCCAACATCTTCAACCATAACATTCTCTCTTTGTACAACGGGAGAGGGGAGAGCAAACTAACCAAAGTCACTATTTTGCACATTTTTAATTGACAATTACTCAAGATAGATTGTGAGTTGTGACGTCAGTTGCAATGTCAACAACAAATATGGATATTAGAATATGATGCATTTATATAGCTTCAATAAGTTAATATTGTATTCGCTTATCAAATTAAGTTAGTAGATTCATGCCTTTTTACCACTCAATTTCACACATGTAAATGGTCTTTTCTAATAATTTGAACTCTTAAATAACTTGATCATTGAGTAACAACTTTCTCAAAGTTATAATAAGGTGTTTCGGAAGTTGCCTTATTTTTGGTTCAGATGGTACAAGACACAAAATTTTACTTTTTTTATTTTCCTTAATTCCATCCAGTGTCATATGATAAGTGCTTTATAAACTTATATTGACTCCTTTATGAAGAGTTTTTGGATAATTCTAAGTATTTTAGAGTCGATATCTATTGAGTCTTTGTTCATTTTCGTAATTGTAGGACAAAATCTCCGAACTCGGGTCATACTACTAAAATCAGCGAGCAAATGAGAATAAATTGATGTTTTGAAGTGAATATCAAAAGCCAAACATTGGAGAATGAGAAAAAAGATAAAATCAACATGTTTAAGGTGTGTTGGAGTGACCATGAAGAATTGAAGTGAATCGACAAACACTCGAAAGATGAAAAAATTAATTGAGAAACCTACGACCGGAGCATGTGGGCAATTAGAGCATTACCTTTGGTACAAAAATCTCCACATGGCAAATGATATACCATTGGAAATATAATTGAATTACAAATTCAACGCTTTTTACAGATCTCAATTTGGATTTCCTACAAAAAGTTATGGCTGTTTGAAAAATAATCGCCAGCGGAGCACTTTCTATCCACTCAAGCGGCCCATCAGCCAAAAATGGTCGTTTCTGTCCACTCGAGCGGATGGTCCCGTAGCCAACCCTTTATTTGAGTTAAAATTCTATTTTTTGGCATATTTTTGAAGATTTTGGACACGAAATTCAACCTAATTTAGACCTTTATAAATAGTGGAACTCTTAGACATAAAGGGAGGCGATTTTTGGTAGAGAATGAGACAAAAACACAAGACTTCTCTTGGGAATTGACATCAATCTTAATTTTATTGGCTTTCAATTAAAAAGAAGAAGAATATTATTTAAGAACTTGTTGAAGAGATTCAAGGGGTCAAGATTATTCTTCTATTTTATTCTACATTCATAGAATCCGGGTGATGTCCTTTCAATTATTTATGTATTTTTGCAATTCCAATATGATAGGCTAAACTCTTTATACTAAGGACAATGGTGTAAACCATATGTTGAAATTTTAATTCAAGGATTTCCGTTTCTAATCTTAATTTGTGTTTGTTTGATTTATGTCATAGTTTTAATATGCGTTTGAATGATTGATCACCGTTTGAACGTGTTTGTAATTTATTTTCGTTTATGGAAAGTTCAAAATAGATTAACTCATTATGGTTTTAATCATTAAGTCCTATAGAAATTAGGAATAATTTCATATGCTTGATTCAATCAAATTTGATAATCTTGATATTAAATACGTTTTTATGTTTTCAAATTTGAAATATGAATATTTTGGAATGTATATAAAAATAGGTTTAATTCTACTCGAACGAGATTATTAGATAACTTAGGATTATCGATTGTCAATTTAAGCATAAATTGAATTAAAAGTAGGATTTCGAGAATTTTAATAGATGATGAAGTCGAATTCCTAGCATAACTCATTTACTTGAATTTTCTCCAAAAATCATATTTGCTCCTAGTTTAATTCATAGTCATAATATAAGTGTTGTTATAATCACTTCATCCAATCATTTATTGTGTGTATTCGATTTAAACTTGAATTGGTCAAAATTAAACTAAAGTCTAAATCTTCGTAAGAACGATACTCTTTTACTCACTTTTACTATTACTTGTCAGCGATTCCGTATGCTTACAGAATTTCACCGTACACCATACAATCCACTTTACCAAACAAGCCATAGTAATATTCTAAATCAAGAACATTTCAATGTATATAGTTATATTCCATGCAAATGAACCTCTAATTATACCACAGCATTGATACAAACCTTCCTCTACGTATATGCCACATCTTATATCTAAGCAAGAGCTCTGCAAATGGAGGAATAGAGCTCAATCTTGCCAATATAAACCAACTTTTAAATTCAAAAATTCATGTGTTTCTCACAAGTGACAGGATATGCTGCACCAATTACTTTCACAAGTGAATGACTTTCACACAAAAATGAGTATAAATGATGATTCATTTATATGTTAAACAGAGAAGATCTTAATCCGAACTAGTATCCTTCAAGTAATACAAAATTATCTTGTGGTAATCACAAAAAGAATAGAAAAATGAAAATTATGGCGTTTCTCCTTCGTCTTGGGGGGCCTATTAGGCAACAAGATTCCGGTTCAACAGCTGCTGGTTGCTTCACACTGAAGCAAGAATTATCCTTAATAATTTTAGCCATATTAGATCACCTCAAAATCAAACTTATCAAAAATTATTATCGAATGGCAAGTAGAAATGATTTTTGGTCACTATTTACAAAAGTCGAGTTTCACACACTGCAATAAATCTAGTGAGACATAGGAACTACAGACCATTCTTTCCTTTCGAGGAGAAAAATCTGCTAAATCCACGAGAATGTTTCTCTGGCGTGGGGGTAGATGACGCGGAAGAGGAGCCCGATTTGGTTGGATGGTGTTTTGTATGCTTTGAACTGATTGGCGACCCTAAGAAACTGTATGCTTCAGAGTCGGATGGACTAAAAGGGGCACTGTACAGATCCGGGGGGGAGTCAGAGCAAGCCCGCTGCAAATTGATGGAAGCAGCAGCATCCATCTCTGCTGGATCAATATCTTGCAAATTCAAGCCGCTTATAATTGGCTCTTCTTCAGTAGAGGCTTCGCTCTTCTGACTTTTCTGACTATGTGGGGAACCTATCGAGTCAGTTTGAGGACGTAAAGCTTTCAACCTCTTACCGAGAAGAAATATTGTTTCTTGGCACTCTGCAAGCTTCTCTGCTGCAGCTGCCAACTCTTTCTCCTGAAATAGATTGTAGCATGTTTGCTAAGCTTAAAAAAAGTTCACCTAAAAAGTACACAAGGTTTAAAACAAATAATTTTTTATTGGTCAAATTTGGAAATAAATAAATTACTTATTTTGACGATAAGGTAAGAGTTACTTTCAAAATAAGAAACTCTCTACTTAAAAAGTAAGAAAAAAGTAACATACTTAAACATGCTTGGAAATAAAGTTACTTAAGCTTAGCAGCACCATAGTTTTCTGAACCTTACAGCTGAAAAGAAATAAATAAGGATCTTCTTGTAATTATGAAAAGAAAATGAAATTCTTTTGTCAAAGAAGGTACTTTGCTATTAGTTTGTCATCATAATTACCTTTGACATTGTGATCTCAATGATAATTCAAGTGTAATGGCTTACAACATAGATAACAGGAAGCTATGAATATAATCAAGCATTATACTTATTTACCATATCAATCATGGCAATTACAGCATGTTTGGTTAAGCTTAAAAGAATATTTGGATTCCATAGGGATATATTCTCTTAAGAGTAAAAAATGTTACTTATGTTGAAAATCTCTTACAAAAATGCAAGGGATTTACTATTGCAACAAAGAACAGAGATGTTTGCTACAACGAGTATAACAGAATATACATTCTGTTGGCTGCTAATACTTAAGGCAGAGTACAAGGCAGCTGCCTTGGGTATAAAGTTAACAAGCCGAGAAGTCCACTCTCAAATCTTGGCTCATTGTACGAACAAGCATTAGCAATAAAGATCATGTTAGAAAAATGAACTTGAAGAAAAGAAAAGGGTCAAGAATATAAACCATGCCAATTTAACTTGACCAAGATGAGGGTACACATTTATCTATTTAAATTTGATCTTCAACATGCCCACATCATTTTTCAATGAAAGGTTAGGCACGTGCACAACTTTCATAAATGGTGGTGACGAGACTTAAACCAGATCCTCTATCAGGTGATGAGGACATCATTGTCAAACCTCTTAGAGTATATGAAAGAAAGAGAGGGAAGAAGACTAAATCAAATTTGGCAATGTCTTTGTGGCTAGATTAGATGTTTTCACATGCATCTAGAAAAAGTCAAGTGTCTTTTCGTTCTTCAAAATAAAGTCTTATGCATGTAATTGGAATAAATGTGGGAAGTCTCCAAAAATCTACATTTATTAGGAAGTCTAAAAGTTGGGAAGTCTAAAGGTTTGTCTTGGGTTTAAATATATGTAAATGCCTTTAGAAAGGCAATGAACTGTATGAAAAAATATTCAGTAATCAAAACACAAATTCTGGTTTATTTTCCTGCGATGGGAACTTTGGTGTGAAGCCAAGTTTTGGTGTGAAACCAAGTCTGGAAGTGAAGTCCATTCATCCTTGTCTTTATCTTTATTGTTAAGAGGTTTGCTATTATAATTTCCTACTTCCAACTGTAAGTATGTTCTTTATCTACAATTCAACCAGTTTCTTTTTATTTTCCCGCTGTAGCTTTCTTGATAAGTTGATGGGCATTTAGTCTGTTATGTTTCAAAGCTTAAATTAATTCTAAAATTGATTTTAGCTTTTATTAAATTCATATCCTGCATCATCAGGTCTGTTTATTTGAATGCTCGAGTTGTAGAGAAGGGACAACTTCTCGACATAATTTTATCCATAGTATGAAAGAAATGGAGGGCAACATATCTCACATAAAGCTTCAAAGGCAATGGTCTATTACACATTAGTAAAGGTTGTAGTGACTGTAGATAACACACCTGGTTAGTCTTGGCTTCAATATCAGCTGCTGCACTCTCAGTCCTGGCATAAATAATATAAAGCCAACCATGTTAAGGAATTTGAGATAAAATAAAAAGGATCTCAAACTATTCAATAACGAATTACATGGATAACCCCACAGCGTTGGGATAAGTATTAACAGAAAAAGTTAAAATAGACAAAGCAAAAACATTTGACAATAAACCAGATGGTACTTTTTAAACACGATTTCCCTTTCTATCTTTTTCTTTTCTTTTTTTTTTTTTTTTTTTTTTTTTTACGTAATGTTTTAAACATGAATTGATCAAGTTCTATGAGCTATCTCCCAAATTAAGTCAGTAACTAAGGAAGCCACAACAGGCAGCACGTCTTAAACATTTGACACAAGCAGGCAATGTTTTTAGTCATTAGCAGTTGAGAGATAGACAGGGAGAGATTGTGAATGGTTGAAGGGTTGTTAGACAGTATAAAAGCGACACTTGTGTACATAATTTTATCAGTGTTGCATAATTTGGAAGTAGTGGATGAAGATTCCAAGTGCTGTGGAATGTCAGGAAGCAAATTGTGTAATTGTATATAGGTCATTGGATTGATTAGATTTCTAATCAAGAAACAGAACATGGAAGGTGAAGTGGCCATGTTTGGGAAGTCAGAAGCATAGTTTCCTTTAACTCTAGTTGAAAACTCTATTGAGACTATTTGTCCAACAGTTCTTAGGGCCAAGTCTCAGGTGCATATGCAAGACCTAAATGCTTCTTCGATTCTCAGGTGTATATGAACAGTCTAAATACTCTATTAGTAGTCATGCACAAGCTATAACAAATTCTTCTCTGACAATATAAATTGAGCCCTTGAAAATTGAGGTCCAAGTAATCAGTTTAAGTAGGTACAGAAGCTGCATTGGTGCAGGAAGCCTACATAAGGAAAAAAATTTATTACTAACCTTTGCAGCTGCTCTTGAAGATCTTTGAATCTGGTCAGTGCATCTTGATGACTTCTTCTTTCCTCATGTAACTCATTGTCCAGGCATTCTATTTTACTATGGAGGAGGTTTGCTTCAGTCTGTAACTTCTCTGCCCGTGTTTCAAGTGATTTATACGACTCTGCCATGCATTTGAGCTGAGTCTCGGCCAAGCTGTTCGACTTTTGAGCCGATGTTAATTGTGACTTAACCTCAGCGAGAAGAAGTTCTGTCTCAAGCAACTGAGACTTGGTGTTTTCCAAGTTTTGAGTACATGTAGCAAGATCAATTGCCATATTATCCTTCTCCAACTTCAATTGTTCAAACTCTTCCAAAGAGCATTTCCACGAAGTGGCTGTTGATTCGGATGTTGGAACAATATTTCCGTCATGTGAAATGTCAGGATCAGAAGTAGTATCAGAAAAGTGGGCACAACCATTTGGATATCTCTCTCCCGATGAATCCACTACACCCTTGTTCTCCGGTAACACAATCTTATCTATACAGTTATAACTGCCATTTTCCACTTGAGAACTTCTATATCCAAGGACATTAATGTGAAGCTCACATGCTTTGCTTAACACTTGAGAAAGATCTAGAACAAAATCAATCAGATTTGTCCCACTTCTAACGATGTCATTATATTTGGCAGAGAATATATCCAGTTTTTGGTTCAACCCTACTCCATCTGGAGATGTTCCCTCAATGGCCTTAGCTTCTTTACCAAAAATCATCACGAAGTCATAGATCTGAGAACTTGCAGCTTCTAACTCATGGTTAATAGTATGTGCAGTCTCAGTACATGGTTTGCCTTTTTCAGAAAAAGGCATCTCCCTTTGCACAGGGATTTCAGTATCCTCGGCACAGGTCTGGCGATCACTTGAAGTGTCAGGGCAATGAGTCGCCTCAACAACACAATTCACCATCTGGTGATGAAAAGTACCCTGCAAATCCTGAACAACATGACAAATGTCCTCCAAAGCTCCTTCCATGTCCTTCTCCATAGACATTGATTTAAGCACCGAAATCTTCGATTGGAGTTTCACAAAGATAGGCTGGTCTACTTGCAGTTGAGGATTTGATGCTGTTGCTTCTTCCTTGGGATGCTTTTGAGCTTTTGAATTATGATGCTGACTAGATTGGGCATCTGGGCTTGTGGTCACTTCTACTGAAGTATCATAGTTCGCAATTCCAGATCTTGCATTGGCTATATTACCAGATGCATCTGCTCTGGAAACTGCTCCATTTGAATTATTTGACATAAACGCTAATTTCTCCATCTCCAGAAAGTCATCCATAAGGTACAAGTGACTTGCAGTTTCAGATTTTTGTGAACTGTCAACATACATTTGCTTCTTGAAATGAGAGAGCTCTGGCGTCACTGCTGTAGCACATGACCCAGAACAACTGACATCATCATCATTGCCATTTTCAGACATGGCGATCAAGCTTGGTGGATCGATACCATTTTGACTATACGAACTGTCAATTGCATGCTGAATATTGGACTTGGGAGGACTTTTCTGCTCAACATTAGCTAGCATTTGCGCCTCTAAACTTTGAAGCTTGCTGGCTGTCTTGGCACATATACTCCTAGAGGCTTGTAGTTCGCTATTACAATGCGACAATGCTTCTTTCAAAATCTTTGTTTCTTCTTCCATTGCCAATAGACGTTCTGCAAGTAGCTCATTCTCTTTCTGATGCTTCTGCAAATTGTCAAGTGAAAATTCAGGAAGTTGAGAAAAGTGTGGAGTAGGATGCTTTACTGGAAACCTTCTTAAATGGGATTCTCCATAATCCCGGCCCAGGTTTTCAACTTCATGTTTCATTTGGGCTAGTGCAGCAGGACCTGGCAATTTCTTCCGAACAAGACCTCGTAACCTTTGACACTCTGCTTCAAGCTTAGCAATTTTCTTTACTCCTTCCACGTGCTGTTTGTTTGCTGCATCTGCAGACCGCACACTCATGTTCTTCTCCTCATTACGAATTTCAATCTGTTTACTAGCAATATGGAGCTCATAATTGAGTGACTTTATTTCCTGCTCACAAGACTCGATGTTGGTCCTCAAATGTTCTATCTCTGCCTCAGCTTGTGACTTCTCTTCACTTAGCTTGATCAGCATGTTGGAGCGTTCTTGCAAAGACCTTGATAATGCAGCATTTTCAGCAGTTGACCTGATTAAAGCTTGGTCCAAATTAGCTATCTTAGCTTCGAGGTCAAGCACCATCTTGTCAAACTGTTTTGTTTTGTTAAGAACAACTTCATGCAACTTCTGTTCATGCTCTTCCTTCAAACTTCTTACCTGCCTCATGCACTCCTTGAGAGCTCCATCCAAATGTGATGCCCGATCTTCAGCAGTAAGCTTTAACAGTGTGACAGATTCCAGATGATTTTTCAATGCTGAAGCTTCTGCCTCAGCCTTTTCCCAACCTGTCCGAAAGGTTCTCAGCAAATGAGTGTCCACAAATTATTGAGTGTTATGAAGAAAAGAAATAATAAATAACAATTATACAAATATTATTAGCTGTTTCAGAATGTATGAGAATCACATCGATGTCCAACCTGAAACAGCTTCTTCAGCAACTTTGGCATGTTGTTTCACCAGGTTTTCTTTATTAGTCATTTCTGAATTGGCTTCAGATAGTTTTTCGTTAAATTCCTTAATTTCATCCTCTAAAGTCTTCACTCGTTCCTCATATGACTTCACTTGATTCTCCAATCCAGTTAGATGCATATATGACTCCATTGAAATTTGGACATGCTTTGGTCTTTTACTATTTTCCTGTTTAGTCTGTAAGGAAATAAAACAAACAAAGTATGCAAGCAACATCAAGGATAAATTAAGAAACAAATCAGTAGCATCATAATGGAAAATGCCTAGCAGGTGAATTAATAGTCAAATTGGAATTTTTGCTCCTTAAAGTGCTTTTCAACTCAATCATAGAAAAGAACAAAAAATTCAAAAGGGAAAATTGAACCTACAGTCCTCAACTTAATCATATATGTACATTTGGGTCCTCATTCAATTTTGAGGGCAAACAGTTTTGCAACTTCAATTTTTGTAGCAAGTGGATCTTCAGAAACGAATTCCGTCCAATATGGCTGTTCAAACATTGCATGGGTCACACATGACTAAGGATTTTGATTGAAAGATGATATGCACTTTTAATTATAATAAAAAAAGAAAATGAAGGGAGTGTTGTCCAACTGCCTTGTCCGATCTATCCTGGGAGGCAATTGCTCAAGACCTTCAGCACTAAAAGGAGCAAAATTATCTCAGAACATAAATTTGTTGGGCTCCGATACTGAAGTTCTTATTTAATTAATATACTAGTTTAATTGCAACGCATGTTTTAATGTACTAGGAACAAGAAATCTACAAAGTACTCAACAGACACCAAGACTTGGTGACAGAATATAGATAAAATATAGCTGTTAGATGACTTAGAGGGCCATTAGTTACCAAAACTCGTTGGCAGCAACAGATAAGCATGTCACTCTGCGAGTGAGGGAGGGGAAGTAAAAGATGTACAGTATGTTTTGCAAAGCGTAAAAATAATAGTTTCCAGCCATGTTTGGACATGTTACATTTTTCTTACTTTCAAGTACAAAAGTCACTTATTTTGAAAGTTACTCTTTATGTTTTTGTCAAATAAGTAACTTAGTTGTTTCCAACTTTGACAAATGAAAATATTTTACAGCTTACTTATTTACTTTAAGTTACTTTTTAAGCGTAGCCAAAGATGCTCGTAATCTCAAATACAAGAACTGCATGCTATAATATTGACAAACCTGGTCAGCCTGAGTTGCTGCTACATCGGGAGGGGCAGTAGGAGATCCTGACACAGCAACAACTGCTTTCTCAGCCACTTGCTTTTCAGATGATTTTTTCTTCCAGGGCCAACTTCTTTTATCCATTATATGCTATTTGTCCAAACAAGATAGCCAAATATGTCAGCTAATATTAATCTCAGAAGCAAAATCATCATCATTTGGACCTCAAAGTGCACTTGTGCTAAATCAAAAATAACAACCACAGCGTAGTTCAGGGCATAAACAACTTAGTGATATATCCTCGTAATCAATGTCAGTCCAGAATTATACGAATATTTTTCTTGTCAACATATAAACACAAGTTTTTTAAGGTTCTATTGTCAAGTTAAGTTTAATATAAAAGCAATTAGTAGTGCGTAGATGTTTCACAATGTCCTGACTTTCTTTTTTAACATATTTGATTTGATGTACCACGAAGACTGAAAAATCGAGGTAATAAGCACTCAAATGCAGAATTAGAAGCATTATTCACCTATCAAGGTAGTAGGCATGCTCCTTTTGTTGTAAATAGAGAAAATGGGAAACATCAGTCGGAAGTACAAGTATCGTTCGTAAATGCTAACATAAACACGCTCTGGATCTCTTTACATTGTGCAAGACGTTTATCACATACAAACCAAGGGATGAAAAAATTGAACAATTAATTGTAAGTTGAAAAAAAATTTAAAGAGGAACAAGAAAAAGAGAAGTTGGGACCTGGAAGTCAAAAACATTTCCAGATTATAGGATTAAAATCAAGGGCAAATAATTGGAGAGCTGGATATACATAAATAAATATTCCCATCAAATCATTAATACAGATCCTACATTACAAAAAATATGCAAATTTTAGAAGCATGCAACTATTAGAGATGATTAATAATATGACAATGGGGATAAAGACAAGGATAGGCCACCAGAAACAATGATAATATACCATGAATATGACATTCCCATAATCTAACAAAAAATATCAAAACAATAATGTTAAACTAGAAAGAATCGTTGGGTGCATTGATAGAAATTTGATCTTAGATTATATTATCGATCATCAAAAAAAGGAAAAAATATTTTTTGATTAGCATGAACAGTAAATCAGACCATCATCCAAAATTTGACACAGGCATTGATCACAAGAAATTAACCCAAAATATAAGAATCAAATAGTTGTTTCGAACCTTAAAAAAGGCGTAATTATTGAGAACTTTCGTTTCTTTAATCTGAACCCAAAAATGTATAAAAGTAGTTTGCACTTGAATTTTAGACTAGTGAATTAAGATCCAACAATTTCAACATAGAGAAGATTCACAAGAATCCTTGAATAATATCAAATAAAATTAACCACATAGTAATAAAAATTGAGTCAAGCCCACCTGGAAAAACAAAAAGGGAAAACAGCAGGTGCTCTTAAAACAAAAACCCAGAAGGCGAAGTGCTTGAAAATGTGAGAAACAAGAGAAAACTGGCGTCTACGAAGAATCAGAGTAACAAAACAGAAGTCAGTAAAATTTTAATCCCTCAGTGATTCCGTTCAGCTACCAAAATTACAATGGGAAGATTAGATGAACACACACATACGTGTCTGTGAGTGCATGTGTATGTAATCCCACTCACCAGTTAGTTAGTATAATTGCTAGCAAAGCCGCTTCAGGTCCAGCTTGTGAATTTGTAATATAATAAGAAAAATTAAGATCTGGGTTTGAGAATGCTGTTCTTATACTGTGTGTATGCGTGTTTTTGGAGAAAGAAGATGTGGAGGAGACGGTGGTGGAAGTGGTGGTGCGTGGGTGGTGAGGAGCGGGGTGGAGAGGGGAGGGGTGGGGTGGGGTAGGGGATGAAAATATTGTGCCTTTGAAGTGTCACTTAAAAGGCAAGACATTGAAAAAGCTCCAAAACACAGCCCCTTTAAATTTGGGAAGCATAATTGGGAAAATAACACTATTTGTCCTTAATATATTGCCCGTATAGCAAGTTAAGTCTCAAATCTTATTCCCAACTTTAGGCAGTTAAATCCATGAGTATAGATGGCAGCAACGCAGGGCGGGCCGGGAGCGAAAATTAAGTATCCTCATTTTCCATCCTGCTCATTTATTTTTTTATTTTTATTTTTTAAATAAAATTTAAATTTAAATATAAAAATAAAAAAATAAAAAAAAAAATCAAAGTTGAAGTACCGATGATATTCCTGTCCCCACCTCGATTCCCTTACAGGGACGGAGAATTTTCCATTACTATCTATGAGGGGCAAGTGATAATTTATTGAAATTTTAGATAATTTCCATAGTTATGAGAATCGTGTAATTATACTGAGATGTTAAAGATAAATTTGTTTCTTTTAAAACATATATGATCAACTTGCAATTCGTACAGTATATTGGAGAACCATGGTGAAAATGTTTCTGAATAATTTTGAGTGTTACTATTCCATGGTTAAAAAATAGAATGGTTATATTTATTAACATATATTTACTTGCCATATATTTACTTACTATATTTTATATTCACCTTGTTGATAGAATTGTATTTATAGAAAGATATCATATATGTAATATTTATATATTTAGGCAGATTTCTTTTCCTACTAGTATATATACATTGTAATCTTGTAATATTCATTATTCAATCATTCATTCAATTGAATCAAGATAGAGAATTATTTCTCCACACATATTCTCTTTTATATTTCTTATCTCTTTCATATTCCTTCATGGTATCAGAGAGACGATTTTGAGCAACGATGTCTGATACAAAAATTATAGAAGCAACGATTGCCCAATCGGATCCCATGGCTCTACAACAATTCGATCATCCCCGGCTTAATCCTTGTTTCTAAACCACTTGGTGGAAACAATTATAGACAATGGAGTAGGGCTATGAGAATTGCCCTCATCGCCAAGAATAAAATTGGCTTCATTGATGGAAAGATCAAAGTGCCAGAAGCAGAAGATGAGAAGTATTCTATTTGGGAACGGAGTAATCACATGGTACTATCATGGATACTTAACTCAGTACATCCAGCTATTGCTGAAAATATCATATACTCCGAATCTTCCACAGAAGTATGGAACGACCTACGAGATCGATTTTCCCAAGGTAACGATGCGCGGATATATCAGATTCGTCAAGAAATTGCTGAGCATCGACAAAGAAATCAATCGGTGTCAGCTTATTACACCAAATTAAAATGACTATGGGATGAATTGGGTTCTTATCACAACCCAATTGGATGCACTTGTGGAAATCTTAAGGCACTAGCTACAAGGGATGAGAAGGAGAAAGCCATGCAATTCCTGATGGGGTTGAATGATTCTTATTCTACAGTTCGTGGAAACATACTTATGATGAGCCCCTTTCCAGATACCAGAAAGGTACACGCTATTTTAATACAACATGAAAGACAAGTTGAAGTTGCAACAGATCGTGAAGGGCAACATTCAATCAATTGGGAGAAATCAAACCGGAAAAGTGACAATTGGCCCAACCGGTCGACTGGTTCATCCTACCGGTCGACCGTTTCGACGGAAACTGGACAGAAAAAGTGCGCCCACTGTGGGATGACTGGCCATATTGTTGATACCTGCTATTTTATCCATGACTTCCCTCCAAGGCACAAGTTTCATGGAAAGGACGTGAAGCCACAAAACAAACGCTTCACAAACACTGTCGCCGCTTCTACACCTGACCCAAATGAAGGAAAAAATCTCACAACCAAGGAATATGAGCAGATCATGACACTTCTAAAAGGCAAGACGGGTAATGATAAGTCTCATATTAATACATCAGGTATCAATTCCTCTACTACCTCTTTGAGTAATTCATGGATTATTGATAGCGGGGCCACTGACCATGTGACGAAAGATGGGATCGTTGAGAATAAATCCATGTCAAAGCACAAAACTGTTCAATTACCGGATGGGGGTCGTGCAATTATTAAATCTATTGGTGTTGTGAACTTAGGGAATAATATGACTGTTGATGATGTGCTTTATGTTCCCAACTTCAAAGTTATTCTGTTATCTATCAGTAAACTTACTAGAAAGTTAGGTTGCTCTATGACATTTTTCCCTGATTTTTGTGTCATGCAGGATTTGACTACGAAGAAGACGATTGGCTTGGGAAGGCAGAGTAACGGCCTATATTACCTTTCACAAAGACCAGAAATACATCATACTACCACTCGTTCTACCAATTTGTGGCATAGACGTCTTGGATACCCTTCAGCCTCATCTCTTCAATTCCTAACACAAAATGTCTTAGATATTAGTTTTGATTCTCACGATATTTGTGATGTATGTCATTTGGCAAAACAATCTAGATTGCCCTTTAAAGTTAGCCAAATTTCTAGTAATAAATCATTTGATTTAATTCATTGTGATATCTGGGGCCCTCATAAAATTTATTCTTATTCTGGTGCTAGATATTTCCTTACAATCGTTGATGATTTCTCTCGCTATACTTGGGTACACCTTATGCGTCACAAATCTGAAACTCAAGGCATAATTAAGAATTTCTTTGCTTGGGTTAAAACACAACACAACCTGCCCATAAAAGCCCTAAGATTTGATAATGGCCAAGAGTTTTTATCCTTGCAAGCCTTTTTAGATCAACATGGTACCGATTTTCATAGGTCATGTCCCTATACCCCACAACAAAATGGAATTGTAGAGAGAAAACACCGTCACCTCCTTAATATAGCCTGTGCCATTAGATTTCAAGCTAACCTTCCATTAAAATTTTGGAGGGAACATATCAAAACGGCTTGTTATCTTATCTACCGGATACCTTCTCCTTTACTTTCACACAAAACACCATACGAGAGATTGCACAAGAAATTACCATCTTATTCCCACTTGCGTGTCTATGGTTGCCTATGTTTTGCCACCAACCTCAAACCCAGCTATAAATTTGACACACGGGCCAGACGATGTATGTTTCTTGGTTACTCCTTAGGGCAAAAAGGATACCTTTTATATGACCTCACCGATAGAAGACTAGTGGTGTCCCGAGATGTTGTGTTCCATGAAACCATATTTCCATATGCCTCCCAACCAAATGAAGACACTAACTCCATTCCATTACCACAATCTATGCCTCTGGATGTTGAAATGCCACATTTACCTTACCCTGATGACCAACATATAGCAGAAACAGATTTCTTACCTGCAGGTCCCGCATACTGTTCAAACGGTCGACCGGTTCCATCATTCGTTTCAATAGAGAGTTCATCCGATCGACCGTCTGGTCAGCCGGTTCCATCATCCGTTTTAACAGAGAGTTCACCCGGTCGACCGTCTGGTCAGCCGGTTCCTTCATCCGTTTCTACAAAGAGCTCAGACGGTCGACTGTCTCCATATTCCGGTTGACCGGTTGAGCAATTTTTCCCACCTTCACCTGGCAGACATCCAGACCAACCTCCTGTCATACCCAATGACCAAATTCGACGATCTACAAGATCAATTCAAACCCCAATTCACCTGAAAGATTACTATATCAATCATGCTCTACCTACTCAAACTGGGTCTCTTCCGGTCAAATCCAGCACTCGACATCCTATATCAAGGTATGTATCATATAGCAATCTTTCTTTTGTTCATCGTGCCCTTATATACAATATTTCTCATATTGTTGAGCCAACCATATTTGAGGCAGCATGTCAGGATCCCAAGTGGGTAGCTGCTATGAATGATGAAATCCGTGCCTTGGAAGAAAACAACACTTGGTCCCTTGTCCCACTTTCTCCGGGTTCTCATCCTATTGGTTGTAAGTGGGTGTTTAAGGTCAAATTTAATTCTGACGGTACTGTTGAACGTTACAAAGCACGGCTGGTGGTAAAGGGGTTTACCCAACGAGAAGGGATTGATTATAATGAAACTTTCGCTCCAGTTGCAAAGTTAACAACAGTCATATGCTTACTCGCTGTCTCCTCTATTCGCAACTGGACGCTTCATCAGATGGATGTACATAATGCCTTTCTTCATAGTGCCCTTGATGAAGAAGTCTATATGACTCCTCCACCTGGATTTCGTCGACAGGGGGAGACACCAGTTGTATGTCGACTTCATAAATCTCTATATGGATTGAAACAGGCATCTCGTTCTTGGTTTCAAAAATTTGTATCTGCTATTATTTAGTTTGGGTTCAAATAGTCACATGCAGATTATTTACTCTTTACCAAGGTCAGTGGTGATTCATTTACAGTT
Source organism: Forsythia viridissima (assembly GCA_030279155.1). Lineage (NCBI taxonomy): Eukaryota > Viridiplantae > Streptophyta > Magnoliopsida > Lamiales > Oleaceae > Forsythia > Forsythia viridissima. Next base: position 31,510,378 of record CM059045.1, read on the forward strand.
GTTCTATTATATGTGGATGATATGATTGTCACAGGAAACGATAAAGGAGCGATTTCTTCCATGAAGACGTTTCTTGCATCTCAATTCAAGTTGAAGGATCTTAGCACACTAAAATACTTTCTTGGAGTAGAAATTGCTCGCTCGAGATCAGGGATCTCGATAAATCAAAAGAAGTATACTCTTGACATTCTTCAAGAGGTCGGATTACTTGGAGCAAAACCTGCAGCATTTCCCATGGAGCAGTCATCAAAATTTAATTCGACAGATGGAAAATTGTTGAAAGATCCCACATATTATCTACGGTTGGTAAGGAAGCTCATTTATCTCACCATTACTAGACCGGAAATCTCATATTCGGTTAATACACTCAGTCAGTTCATACAGGCACCTAGACAACTCCATCTTGATGCAGTTCACCGATTGCTCCGATACTTGAAATGAGCACCAGGACGAGGATTATATTTCCCATCAAGTGGAAAATTGCAGCTAGCAGGATTTTGTGATGCAGATTGGGCTGGAGATATTACTACACGATGGTCAGTTACGGGATATTGTGTATTCTTGGGAAATGCACTTATATCATGGAGAAGCAAGAAGCAAACGACTGTGTCCAAATCTTCAGCAGAAGCAGAATATAGGGCAATGGCTTCCATTACTTGTGAGCTTACATGGTTGAGACAGTTGCCGACAGACTTATGTGTGGATCACCCACAAGCAGCAACCTTATATTGTGACAATCAAGCAACAATACATATTGCGGCTAATCCAGTATATCATGAGAGGACAAAGCACATTGAAATAGATTGTCATATTGTTCGTGAATGAATCATTAAGGGAGAGATCAAGACTGCCTATGTTTCAAGCAGCAATCAGATTGCAGATTTATTTACTAAAGTACTGGGCAATGAGGCATTTCACAGTTTCACTCGCAAGTTGGGCACTTTTGACATACATGCTCCAACTTGAGGGGGAGTATTCACATATATTTACTTACCATATTTTATATTCACCTTGTTGGTAGAATTGTATTTATAGAAAGATATCATATATGTAATATTTATATATTTAGGCAGATTTCTTTTCCTACTAGTATATATACATTGTACTCTTGTAATATTCATCATTCAATCATTCATTCAATTAAATCAAGATAGAGAATTATTTCTCCACACATATTCTCTTTTATATTTCTTCATCTCTTTCATATTCCTTCAATATTGTTATAGGATTTTCTTTCATTACACTATTTTTTAATTTATTTTAATATTTGTATATTGTTGTACTTATATTCTTTTTTTTTTTTGTTGGATTTGTATTTTCATTCTTTCATTAATTAGCACAATTGGTCTTCAATGATGATTTATGCCAAAATATTTTGTTAGTATACTTAGAAATGAAGGGCTAATGTTAAGTCGCACTTTTATATTTATTTATTTATTATTGGTTATAAAAAATATAAGGGGTAAATAAGTCTTTTTACGCTATTGTAATGGACTTTTGTAGATGGAATTCATCATTAGAGGCCATAATAGAAAGTTGAAGATAAAAATGTAAAAATAAAAAGTTGGAGATATTTTAGTTCAATTAAATAGTGGTGTAACAACAACAAAAATATAATTACACAACTCGTAGCACTTGGTAAGGGTAGTTTCATCAACACACCTTTTTTCGATTTCTTCTTGCCTAATTGATGTTATTCCTTAATGGTAGTATTAAATATTTATTTTTTATATCCATATATAAAATAACATAAAGCGGACTATATTTCACCATGAAAACAACAATAGTAAATTGATTGTGCATATGCGGAATTCAAATTGAGATGAAAACTTCGTGGACACAAACAAATCCTGGCATACGCTTCATTACATGCCAATATAGTAGGGTAAATAACCTGAATCTGAAAGTATTTAGTAATTGTGTAACTATATTTTGTTCTTAAATTGTTACTTTGTACAACAAAATAGAGGGTGTGGCTTTTTCTCCTGAGTGCGACTCACCTGTGTCTAAAATCTGTGGAAATAATACTTGGACTGCTTATATTCATAAGTGAATTTGAAAAACAATCGCTTCATTTGTAGAATGAGAAGAAGACTCACTTTGTTCGAAGCTAGTTCATCTGTTTTTTGTGGACTTGTAGTAATTTGGCTACTCATGTAAGATTGTCATTGTAATGTTGCTGAAATCATAATCAACCCCCACCTCATCTTATTCCAAACTCATATGCCAACAATGTTGATCTTCTACCGTCCGTCCTTCGATGTTGAATTATTCATCAACCTGGCCATCATTTCCTACAAGATGTAAATCTATGAATTCTTCCTCGTACTGTGACCACAACTCTTCCACATTTTCATGAACAAATTGATCTACCCAAACAACTTCAAGTCTCCCTCATTGTGTTTATCAAAAGTAGGTACATAACATTCTTCAAATGCTTGTAGTTCATCAACTTCATTTGGCACTAATGGCAGTGCATGTGATTGTACTCCATCTACAATATATATCTCTACGACCCTATGCCCATCTCTATCCCTTAGAGCATCTTCAATGCAACAATGTAGATTGTTGTACCCGTGGCAAGTAAAATAAGGACGAATAGAATTGGAAAAATAATGGTCCAACTGTACAAAAGAGATAATGGAGAGAAATTATAAAAAATAAAAATAAAAGAAGCTTAACACGTATTTAGATAGATATTTATTGTAAAAAAATAAATGGAGGATGTCTAGCATACCATCCAAATGTGGACGGTGTGCTAAACATCCTCCACTTTTCTTTTCTTTTTTGCTATTTAAGTATTTTGAGATGATGTGACACACTTTTTAGTGCATGGTTGCATTGGAGATGCTCTTATGATATGCCTAACATCCTCTTTACTCTCCAATTTAGTCAACCACTTCTCCAAACTCATTATTTACTTTCTATAATAAAATTTCAATTGCATGTAAAAGCATCTATAAATTATTTCTAGTGAACCATGTAGGATGAAGGAAATCTAAGAAGAGCACAACTCCATGTCCGTATGCCAGATTGTTTGGCTAATCATAAAATCTGCCTCCATGATGGACATCAAATATCAAATAGTATATATTATCGTTTGAATGGAAATGATAGTGGATGTTAACTTCGACTATAGTGTGCATATCAATCATTTCTAAGCATAACGGAAAAATTAGAGCAATAAAAACCAAACTATAGCACCAATAGCAACCATGCACTAAAAATTTACAATGATTGCCCAATCAATAAATATGTAAAAAAAAAAACTCATTTTAAATCATTGCATACACAACAAAACCACTACACTATCTATGCTAAATAACAAAAATACATAAAAAAATAGACTATATATACCGATTAAAAGCCAATATCTCAGAGACATTAACAATGGTAGAAACTTCAACTCACGTAAATAAGTGGATCATCTTCAGGATGTCTAAATATTAGAGGGAGCATTTCGTTTGGAAGAGATTTGATATGATATTTGTGTAACAAGAAAAAAAAATTTCACGAGGACACCTAACATGGAAGACCCCCTCAAAAACTCCTCCACCACTTAAAGAACAAAATCAAAAATTACAAATGAAAAGAAGTAAAAAAAAAAGAAAAAAAAAGCACTTTTTGAACTCGCCTATAGTTGTCCTAGTACAATTTTGTCAATTCACGGCCGACTTTGGAAGATTTCATCGGCGAAGTGGAGATGAAAAGGGGGGAAAATTGACCGTTCGTGTATGTTCGTTTGGGTTCTCTACGTTTGCACTGGAAGAAAATGAAAAAAATGTGTATTGACGAAACTACCCTTACCAAGCACCACAAATTGTGTTCACCATCCATTTAACAAAAATTTTAGATGGCAATGGACGTTAATGATGTTTTGCGCAAGAAAATGTAGATTTGATGGTGAAAATACTAAAATTTAGTAGGTATGAATGATTCGTACAATAACTTTTAAAAGTAATGACATTTTGTGCCAATTACGCGAAAAAAAAATATTTGTAAAATATTTTTTCATTGACTAACGAAATTGCCCTTGGAAAATGAGATTATGGCAAGTGGGTGAAAGGATAAAAGCCGAGATGTATTTTGTGTGGGGTTTTGGAGTCAATAGCCATCTCATGATTTGAGTGTGGTGCGACCAAAATTTCGTGGTATGTGCACCCATTGTAGAGAATTTTTGCCACACGATTAGGATTCGTGTAATTTTCATTAATCTCTAAACTTAAATAATTTATTTTAATAAATTCAATTTTGACCATGATTATGAAATATTTGGATATGCTTAGGTAGATAATATGCCTAAATTATGGTTAAGAGTTGTTAATCAGTAGGGCTGCACACAAAAACGGCGAAATCGCAAACCGAATGGAACCCGTGGGTTTGAAACCGTTGGTTCAGATGCACGTGGACCCGTGGTTTTTTCTCTTAAATCGAACCAAACCGTTTCAAAATGGTTTGATTTAGGTTTTAATTTTCAAAAACTGTACAAAATCGAACTGAATCGTTTTTAAATTTTTAAATTAAAAAATAATTTTATTAAATTATAAATGTTACAGTTTTCAAAAAAAAAAAAAACGCTTCACATGCTACAGCAATACAAATTACAAAATGATAATTTTTAATATTAAAAAGGCTCAACTCTTTCAAAATAAAAAGGCCCAATTCTTTAAAATTAATATGTTTAGACTTCAAAATTAAAAGGTCTAATTCATTAACTTTAGACTTCCGAGTCTAAACTCTGAAATCTAATTTGTTAATGAAGGGATGTTGTGGTACTACTGCTACTTTTGCTGATGAAGCCAAAAAGAGTGCTGCTACTTCTATATTGTTACTTGTAAAATTTTTGAGGGGAGAAATCTATTGATATGTTGGTAGATGCTAACTTATTATTACTGTTTTGCCTCTTTATTTGTATTTCGAATTTTAGATAAATATAAATGTAATTTAACATTTAACATTATTAGTTATCGTTTAAACTTATATGTTAACTTGTTTTAAATATATTATTATAATATCGATAGGTAAACCGCAGATCAAAACCGAACCCAACTGCAAATAATAGTTTGATTTGGTTTGGTTTGGAAAATTTCAAACCGTATGAAATAGTTTGAGTTAAAAATATGGTACAAACCGTCCAAATCGAATCGCGTTATTCCCTAATAATCAGTACAAGAAATGAAGGTATTAAGTTAGGAAAATGAAAACAACTGTTTAAAAAAATTCACTTTTAATTGGAGAATAATTAGTATAAGAAATAAAGGAATTAAAATTTAAAGATATATATTATTATCAATATATATATATATATATATATATATTATTAACAATCATAAAGCGTTGAAAATAAACGTTATTTTATTATTATTATTATTTATGTCCCCTTTTTTTTTCAATTTATGACATAGTGATACGGTGATACCGCGTCATATTTTCTGGCATGCTTTTGGTAACCTCCAATGACGTCTTTCACTTGACCTTCTTTTTGTCACATAAATTTTTAATTATGTCGACTAGAATGTAAAATAAGTTGAATTGTCTAGACAAAAAGTTTGATACAACTGACATTTTTAGAGGGTTAGTCATGATTGCTCGCCTATGTCGATTCAGATTGGCCGCCAAACTCAATTATATATTTATTAGTTTTAGTTAGTTTTTGTGAAAAGAAAAAACTGATTTCCAAAATAAACTTTTAAAATAAAACATATCTAAACGAACACTATAAGATGTCCGATAAGAATATAATAATACGACTTATTTGAGGTGGGTTGATGTTAAATTACAATTAGTTGAGATATTTGATCTGAATTCATTCAAGTCTTAATAAAATGCCTAGTAAATAATAAGATTTTAAAACTTATAGCTTAGTCATCTGAAATCAACAATTTAATCATCGACCCACTGAGTTGTATGTATTTGATATTGACTTCATCAATCAATATAGATTTAAAGTTGGACTTCTCTTTAAATGTCCACATTAATTAATTAAATTACACAACATGATATTCAAATTAAATTAAATTAAATTAATACAAATTATACGTGCGTGAAGTATTAATAGATAGTTGCCATGATAATACGTAATGATACTCCACTTTCATTTTCCTTACAAAATTTGGTACAAGTTAATATAGCACCGCCATAACAGTTGTATTGTAATTTGTATTTTATCAAGACAATACGGGTCCGGTTGGTTTGAGACCATTAAACCCGATTTTAATTTGTGGTGCCCCGCTAATATTAAGTTGTACCTGTTATACTTGATAATTTTAATCCAAATATTTTTATATTGCAATGTTGAGAGCATGCTTGGTTAAGTTTAAATAGTTACTTATAAGTACAAAAGTATGTCTCAAAATAATAAGTAGGCTAGAGTTTTTTTTTTTTTTTTTTAAAATAACTTTTTTTAACATTAAAATCATGTACATATATTTGGACATAAAATATTACTTAAAAGTAACTTTTTTTAAAAAAAAAACTTAGTCTTGTTTAGAAAAAGTGAAACTAAAATATTTTTTTTTTAATCGAAGATCTTGTGGGAAATAAAATAATTGGTCTCAATTTCCAACATATGGGTCAAGATATTTTTCCCTAGAAGCCTGCCTAGCTTATATAATAGACGTTGATTAATTTGTTAGAGTCAAGATGTGTGATAGAGTTGATTTAACTTTAATAATTCATTTAGTGTTATAGTTGACGAATAATTTCAGTGATATTACTCAAATTAAAACTCAAAAATATCTTTATTCTTTTCTTGTGGTTTTTCATAGAATGAAGTCTTCCGATGATACGAGAAATCTTATAATCAATCCATAACTAGACAGGCTGTGACAAGCATATAAATATATATATGTATGTGAAAGTGTGGTACAGATAAACTTACATTGATTGATTGATTGATGACAACATATTAATATTGACAGATCAAAAGCAAGAAATAGTTTTACACAACCAATACAAAAATATAACTTCATCAGGACATAATTGTTTATTGCTTTCTTGCTGCCTGCCTTTCTTTATGTTTCACAACATTAATTAATCAAAGAAACATGAGGGTCAAATTTGTACTTTTTCAAAAATAACAGTGTTTTGCTTTTTGATGCTTATTCATTTTATGTTTATCTTAAGTGGTACAAATGGGGACATACATCCAAAACCTACTTTCACGCAATGGGTGCTGTCACTGTGTGAAAATGTTTTCATGTATAATTATTTTAGAAGGAAGCCCAAAAATCACCGTCTAAACATTTCCCTTTCAATATTGAAAAAATTACACTTGGGATCTTCAATGTTGTGTTGATGTCACACTTAAATATCTTTCGAGTTTGTTTGTAACACTTAAGTCACATGTAATACAAAGCACTTAAATCTTTTATCAATTTTTCTAGACATTTATGTAAAAAAATTTCAGGTTTGTGAGACCTGTGTCTCAAGACAAATGCTATATATCCTATTAAAATATATATGTATATAAATCTCTTTTACTCAGCTTTGTGGTCAGACTAGAGACATGATAATTTGCAAATTTTGTTTATATCTTTCTTCTTTAATGCTTTCTTTTTCTTGGTACATTAAACTCAAAAAGTAATAATTGTAGAATTGTATTTAACTAACTTGTATAACTCCACTTAATTTTCTAATTAGCTTTTCACCCATAGCCTCTCCCTTTATTTACACATACACAACCTTCCAATAGAGCAGTTTCGTACACCTAAGTATGGATTGGACGAAGTGGACTTCTGAGATATTTATTTAATAATAATAATAATAATAATATACAATTTTACAAGATTGAGACAGTTCAATCAACCTAATCTAATAACATTTAAATTCTTGACCGGACATACACTATCAAATATATTTTTCCCTATTAGCCACGCAACTGACTGTCGTTTGGCTTCTTCTTGTTTTTCGTTTTAGAACCATTCTTAGCTTCATTAGTTGGCATTTTAAGAAAAATCCATGCATGTTTGATTTTTGTTGGAAAACATTTATTTTAATTTTACTTATTTAAATTATATTGTTGATTTTTAATATTGAACATGAAGGTGAGCGTGTGCTTTTTAATTGGACACGTTGGTGCCAGTTTTGACTGGTTCAGATGGTAAGCAGATTTTTTTCTAGATCATATAAGGTGCGAATTTTATTCAGTTTCTTTATATGTTGTGATATGATTTCGTGGTAAACAGATATCTCATGTATTATAAGTCATGTACGAATCTTATATTTTGGGATTTGTTTAGGAATAAAATATTTAGGTATGATCTTGACTTTCCTAAATACTTTCCATCTACAAATCTTGATTTTTTTTTTTTTTGTATATTTACTCATATTTTTACTACTCTTATTGTAGATTTTTAGATAAGAAATAATTCCTTTATTGATCTTTACTTTACCTACAACTAAGGTTACAAATCAATAAGGAATTAAATTTTGAAATTACAATTTGTATTCTTGTTTTTTATACTCCAAATCGGTCAAATCCATTCAAGGTGAACAAGACATGGTACTTCATTAATTAAGTTTTCAAAACCAACGAGTTCTTCAAGATATTGAAGAATAAATAAAAACAATTAGTGCTTAAGAAACGATTCCGTATTTTGATTAATCTACTTGACGTGAAGTTAAGAACGGGAGTTCTTAGTCCAAGTGGTGGTTATGGCCAAGTACAATAGGAAAGTGGTGATAAAGTCAATGCTGGTAGATTTGATTCCACTTCATCAACAAGTCAAAATAATAAGTATCAAATGGAGGTTATCGAAGTTCTTTTGATTGTTATTTTGTTAATTTTTTAAAATTACAAAAATTGAATATTATTGTATTTTTAATCAAGATTATTAGTGGACTATTTTTATCCATGGCATGGGAGCCCGTAGATGTTTTCTTTCGGGGTTTACCACATTACATTAAGTGTTTGTGTTTGTTTTAATTCTTTGATTTTCGCACAACAAACTGATGTGACGAACACTATGAGGACCTGTATGTATGAGTCAAAACTGTTATCATTGCCACTCGCCAATTTTGACTGTGTTTCTGTCCACTGCTTTTAAATTAAGATTCAAATTGAATTGAATTTAATTAATCTATGATTTAGAACTTTCCATTTGTATCAAAACGGGTACACTTTTATAAATGTGATCCAAAAACCTAGAAATGGACAGTGCACCATTTAGACCATCGATTTTAGATGGAACTAATTATGCCTATTAGAAAATTAGGATTCAAGTATACATCCAATCTCTTGATGAAAAAGCTTGGCACTCTATTGTCCATGGTTGTAAAACCCACATTGTTGTTAAAAATGGTATAGAAAGAGAGAAAAATGAAGAAGAGTGTAGGACAATTGATTTTAATTATATTAATTAGAATTCCAAAGCTTTAAATGCCATATACTCTATTGTAGATTCTAAACAATTTCGTTTGATCTCTTGTCAGGTTGCTAAAGAAGCTTGGAACATCTTACAGATTGCTTATGAGGGAACTTCCATTGTCAATTCATCCAAGTTTCAAACACTTACTCTAGAATTTGAACAATTGGCTATGAGAGATGATGAACAGTTTAAGGACTTTTATGCAAAACTCGGTGACATCACCAATACATCTTATATCTTGAGAAAGAAATACTCAGAGAGCAAAATTGTAAAAAAAATTCTTAGATCATTACCTGATCAAAGTAATTGTCATTGAAGAAAGTAAAGAAATTGAGAAAATAAGGTTGAAGAATTGGTGGGATCATTGATGACATATGAACTACATCTACAAAGGAGGAAGAAAGAGAAGAGATCTGCTATTGCCTTCAAATTTGAAAAAGATGGAGAAGATGTTGATGGTGAGGAGAGTGGAACTGATGAAAATATGGCCATGTTCACCAAACAATTCAAAAGATTTCTAAAAGGCAATCATAAAATAAGGAACTTGAATGCTCCATCACAACAAAAGAAGAGATTTCCAAACAACACAAGGTAAAACCCTACTACATCTATGAATATATCTGAAAATTGAATTCAATGTCATGAGTGTGAGGGTTTTGATCACATAGCCTCTGAATGAGCAAATACTCTAAAAAAATCTCATACCAAGAAGGCCATGAATATTACTGGAGTAAAGATCATGAAAAAAATTCAGACTTGGACGAGGATGATCGAACTGCTGATAGTCACGTAACTTCTTTGATTGTTGATAAGTGCGTTTATGCACTTATTTTGGCCTTTGAATTAATCATTTATGCCGTCATATAGTTGATTTTATACTTAATTTATTGTATTATTCTTCATATTTCAGTTTTGGACCTGTTTAATAGCAAATGGGAAAGAATGGACGGAAAGAGCAACAATTTGGCGAAATCGACGAGTAAGTTGAGTTTTTGAAGTGAATATCAAGAGCCAAACATTTGAGAATGAGGAATAATGGAAAATCAATAAGTTTAAGGTGTTTTGGAGTAACAACGAAGAATTTAATCAATGGATCAAACACCAGAAAGCCAAAGAATCGAATTGAGAAACTACCTATCGAAGCATGTGGAGAATTTAGAGTACAACTTTTTATATTAAAATCTCCACAAGGCAAATGATATACCATTGGAAATATAATTTAATTACGAGTCCAACATTTTTTACGGATCTCAATTTGGAGTTTCCTAAAAGAAGTTATGGCCATTTGAAAAACAGCCGCCGCAGAGGAAACAGCGTAAGTTGGGCGATCGCCCAGGCTTAAATTTGGGCGATCGCCCAACCCTATTTTTCAATAGCAGAAAGCTTTTCCTTGGCCTGGGCGATCGCCCAGGTTTGCACTGGGCGATCTCCCAGTGTATTTTCGGCAGAAACATAATTTTATTTCCTTTTTTGAGTCCCAATTCAACTAGGAAACGTTTTGAACGAATTTTTAGGTTTTCTTGGGATATTTTGTGACACATTGGAGGCAATATAAATATGAGATACATTCTCATAACGAGGGTGAGATTTTTTTAGGAGAAAATCAAGAAAAGACATCAAGAGAACAAGAGATCAAGACCTCCTCGACTATCAAGATTTCTTCGAAGATTTCTTCTCCTTCAATCCATGCCGGGTTTTATCAATTATTGTTTTTCTAGTTTAATCATGTTCTTCTAGTTTTCTTTAGCCAAGGTAGACGATGAAACCTTGTTTTAATTAAGTGATTATTCCGTTATTCGTTTAATTCATTCTTAAGAGCTTTAACGTTTATGGCTTGTTCTTAATTAGATTAATTAAATATAATTTCTTTCATCTTAAATATCATGTATTTTTGATAGTTAGAGATTGGTTTAATTAATCCATGCTTGGTGATTGAATTTATTCTATGAATTTCTTTTGATTTTCTTCATCTTCTTTTATTCAAATTGGGATACATTGAATGCTTAGGTAATCTTTGATTCTTTGTTTTCTTTCAATGGAATGTGATATGAAAAATGCTTAAGTAATTTACGTTTGAAGCATAAGAGGAGCCTAAATTAGATATTCTTCTTCTGGACTTAATTGATGAATCTTTAGGGACGACAATAGATTGATTTCGTATTGTCGTGTGTGTTTTTGGGAATTAATGAATGATTGTATGATTGCTAAGTTAGACAATGGTGGATTCCAAAACCTTGGTCTTTTACACAACTTGAATTCTCAATTCATCTGTTTAGCATACTTCTTTAGTCTTTTATTTAAACAATTTCAACAACAAATCTTTTCAACTCAACTAGCCTAGAATAATAGTTAATTTGGATTAAATTACACCTTCCTCATAGCAGTCTCTGTGGGATCGACCTCGTTTTTACCTATCTATATTCCAGTAGATTCGTACACTTGCGAGTTAATTAAAATTTGACATCAAGTTTTTGGCGCCGTTGCCGGGGACTGCGTCTGAAGGTTAATTTAATTTTAGTTAATTTTATTCTTGACTAGTTATAATTTAGGATTTTATTTATTTTATTTTATTTTATTTTATTTTTTTATTTAAAAAAAAAACCAAAAAAATCAAATATCTTCATTGTGCATGCTTGGTCGTAGATCTCTAGAACTTAAACTAGAACATCTAGATAGTGAAATTGAAAGGACCTTTCACCAACAAAAACGAGCCACTAATCTAGATAAAATTGAAGGATCCGAAGCAATAGTAGCTATGGGTGATGAAATTGAGGAGAGACCTTTTAGGGACTATTTTAGTCCATTAGCTAATTTGAGCAATTCATGCATACAATACCCACAGGTAACTGCTAGGAATTTCGAGCTTAAACCGAGTGTGCTTAACTGTCTTCCATCCTTCTATGGTTTAGATAGTGAAGAACCTTATAATCATCTCATGGATTTCTATGCTGTATGTGAGACATTTAAATATGAGAATATTTCCCCTGATAATGTTAAACTTCGTCTGTTTCCTTTTTCTCTGAAAGATAGATCTAGATCATGGTTTAATATGTTGCCTGCAAATAGTATTACATCTTGGGAACAAATGGTTGCTAAATTTTTGAATAAATATTTTCCTGTTCACAAAACTAATGCTATTCGCAGGGAAATTTCAGAGTTTGTGCAGAGAGACGATGAGCCATTCTATGAAACTTGGGAAAGATTCAACGGGCTTCTCATGAAATGTCCACACCACGGCTATGAAAAATGGCATTTATGCCAATACTTTTTGGAGGGATTGCTACCACATATTCAAGAGTGGTTGATGGCCACAAGCGGTGGAGAGCTTATGTCTAAGAATGCTACAGAGATCTGGAGCTTCTTTCAAAAGCAAGCTGACAACTCACAACAGCGGAGTCGCTCCTCTAGAACTGAATCAAAGAAGAGGGGGATTTATGAGATTCGCAGCAGTGAACCTAGCTCAGAAATCAAAGAAGTGAAATGCATGATAGGAGACATTTCTCGCAAGTTGACCTCATTGACAGCCAATAGTCCTACAGAGCCAGAAGCATGTACTGAGCAAGCTAATGCCCTCAACATGATGAGGAAACCTCCTTACAATCCTTACTCCAACACCTATAACCCAGGTTGAAGGGACCACCCCAATTTTTCTTGGTCACAGGGTGTTCAACAGGATAATACAGCAGGTCAAGCCCCCCAGCAGGCCACTTAACAATTCAATCACAGTTTTTCACAGCCAAAACCATGGGAGGAGGCAATTCAAAAATTGTCAAACGCTACACAAGCTGAATTAGAGTGCCAGAACCACACAATTACTGAGTTTAAGAATGAAGTACGTGCCAGCCAGAACTCTCAGGTACAATCCATCTCCAATCTTGAAAACATGATGGGACAACTGGCTTCATCAGTCCAACAGTTGGCAACAACCATTGAGAAAGGAAGGTTCCCTAGTCAGCCATTTCCTAATCCTAAAGGAGTGCAACATGAAGAGGCGAAATCAATCATGACTTTGCGACATGGAAAACTGTCTGACAACAAAGTGGAAATCTCAAAGAAAAACACATCTCAACCACTTTCTCCAGGTACTGTTCCAACTGATTATTCAATCCAAGAAGCTCCCAAAGAGGACAATGAGCCATCTTACATTCCAAAAGCCCCATTTCCTCAAAGGCTCACAAAGGTAAAGCAAGGTAATTCTATCAATGATATGATGGAAATCTTCACGCAGGTAAGTGTAAATATTCCTTTACTTGATGCTATTAAGCAAGTACCTGCCTATGCTAAATTCTTGAAAGATCTATGTACAACAAAGAGACAACTACATATGCGCAAAAAGACATTTTTAACTGAACATGTTAGCTCTATAATTCAAAGCAACACTCCTCCGAAATATAAAGATCCAGGTTGTCCTACTATCTCATGCATCTTAGAAAACCATAAAATTGAGAAAGCTTTGCTAGATTTAGGAGCTAGTGTTAATCTTTTTCCTTATTCTGTGTATATGCAACTTGGACTAGGCGAGTTAAAACCAACATCTATGATTTTACAACTTGCTGATAGATCTGTGAAAGTACCCCGAGGAATTGTAGAGGATGTTTTGATACAAGTTGACAAGTTTTATTTTCCTGTTGATTTTGTTGTACTTGATACTCAACCAGTACGAGACTCTACAAAACATATTCCTGTAATTTTTGGTCGTCCTTTTCTGGCAACATCTAATGCTATTATTAATTGCAAGAATGGAGTTATGCAACTATCCTTTGGCAACATGACAGTCGAACTGAATATTTTTAATGTCAACAAGTTACCACATGATAATGAGGATGTTGCTGATTTGGACATGATAGAAGCATTAGATGATGATTGTCTTGCTTATACTAATTATGATGATGCGTTAAACATGTGCTTAACTCATTTGGGTTCTTATTCTGATGTTGATAATGCTATAAAAGAAGTTGATGTTTTGCTTGTATCAGCACCTGCCGTGGATGCAACTAGATGGAAACAGAAAATTGAGCCACTTCCAACGCGTGCCAATGTCAAGAGATGCAAGCAAATCAGGTCCTCCAAATCACTATTCAGAGTGCCGTAAGGCAACCAGACAATAAGTCAAGCTAATGACTATAAATAAGCGCTTAATGGAAGGCAACCCATTTTCTAACCCTTTTATTTACTTGCTTTATATGTAGTAGTTTTAGATAGTTTAAATAATTTATTAATTTTATTTTATTTAGTGCACTTATTAGGCCTTACCATGTCACGTGCAGGATGTCCCACTTTGCGAGCCGCTTGGACAATATCTAGGCAATCATCTTTTGACCAAGTGTCCCAGCACTACATCTGAGTCCACTACATACTAGTCAGATCCTTCTTCTCCACATCTATCTCTGGGGAGTAACTGATCTTTTTCCTCTTTTTCATTGCGTTATTTTGTTCTTACATTGAGGACATTGTAAGGTTTTTGTTTGGGGGTGGGTTATAAAGTATCATGTTACTTAAGTCCTTCTGAATTTGTGCATTATTCTGGTCTATATAACTGAAGTAATTTTATTTTGGTAAAAAAAAAAAACACAAAAAAAACAAAAATATTTTAGTGGTTTATTTGTCTAGTTGCTGTTGAATATCCTACCGCCAATGATGATATCTGTTCAAAATCGAGCACATTTTTAGGAGAATATTAGACAACACTTGAACTTGTTATTTTATATGAATTCTTATCCATGTTAGACCTGATTATGGAAGCACATAGCCACTTTGACTTATCGTTTATTGGAGACATGACTTGAGTGTTTGTGTTGATATTATTGACTGAGTATCATGATGAAACATTCCGTTCCTACATTCTTAGAGCTAGTGACTAAACTGTTTTGAGAACAGTTTGAGGGTGTTAAAGTTACTACTTTTGTTCTGAGACTTTTGATGGTTTGGGTTTTCTGAGTCTCATCTTTGGTTGAATGGGTTATAGTCGAGGAATCTTAACTGAGCACTACTCACAGCTGATAAAATTAAATGAAATATCTGACTCGAGCAATTAAGCCTGTTAGGGTATCTTAAAACCTGGTGCCCTATGGTCATCTGACTTGGGAGTCATCGGCCCAAAGCTCGCTACATGAGTCCTGCATCTAAAACAAGAAAAAGAAAAGAGAGCGACATTTATAAATTTACATCTTCACTTCTCTATTAGCCTGTGAGACTCGAGCAATTAAGTCTGCTAGGATATTTTCAAACCTGGTGCCCTATGGTCATCTGACTTGGGAGTCATCGACCCAAAGCTCGCTACAAGGGTCACACAGAAAGCTAGTGAAAGAGAAGTATTGCACAGGATGTAAGACTGTTAACATGAGTTGAATAAATAAAAAAAAGTAGAATTGCTCAGAAAGGATTGCTAGAGTAGAACCTTAGAGACTGAAGATGAGAATTTAGAAATCTCTCACCATCCTAATTCTCAGTATACAAGTGCTAAGTTTTACCACTTTTGTTGAAAAGAAAGAGTATTGTGATGATCAATACAAACCAACTTCGCTAGAACACCTCGGGATTTGAGAGAAAAGCTTTAGAAGTGTGATAACTTACGAGAAGTGTAAGGAATAAATGACTACAAAGGGTTCGGGATTGCTAAAATGTCAACAACACAATATTGGTCATGGTCTAATACATGTATAAGTTTAATTTTTGGCTATTCACACACTCACACAAGGTCGAGTATCGGATAAGTGAAAATTTTTGTGCTGTTGTTTAATATCCTTTTAATAGTGTTGCTTTATTTTGAACTTGAGGCATATGGTAAGGAGTTTAACATTGACTAATTTTCCATTGATTCTGTTAGCGTAGTTTTAATTTATATTTTAGTTTTGTTGTTGTTCGAGGACGAACAAAGGTTTAGTTTGGGGGTGTTTGATAAGTGCGTTTATGCACTTATTTTGGCCTTTGAATTAATCATTTATGCCGTCATATAGTTGATTTTATACTTAATTTATTGTATTATTCTTCATATTTCAGTTTTGGACCTGTTTAATAGCAAATGGGAAAGAATTGACGGAAAGAGCAACAATTTGGCGAAATCGACGAGTAAGTTGAGTTTTTGAAGTGAATATCAAGAGCCAAACATTTGAGAATGAGGAAGAAGGGAAAATCAATAAGTTTAAGGTGTTTTGGAGTAACAACGAAGAGTTTAATCAATGGATCAAACACCAGAAAGCCAAAGAATCGAATTGAGAAACTACCTACCGAAGCATGTGGAGAATTTAGAGTACAACTTTTGATATTAAAATCTCCACAAGGCAAATGATATACCATTGGAAATATAATTGAATTACGAGTCCAACACTTTTTACGGATCTCAATTTGGAGTTTCCTACAAGAAGTTATGGTCATTTGAAAAACAGCCGCCGCAGAGGAAACAACGTAAGCTGGGCGATCGCCCAGGCTTAAATTTGGGCGATCGCCCAACCCTATTTTTCAACCGCAGAAAGCTTTTCCTTGTCCTGGGCGATCTCCCAGGTTTGCACTGGGCGATCTCCCAGTGTATTTTCGGCAGAAACATAATTTTATTTCCTTTTTTGAGTCCCAATTCAACTAGGAAACGTTTTGAACGAATTTTTAGGTTTTCTTGGGATATTTTGTGACACATTGGAGGCAATATAAATATGAGATACATTCTCATAACGAGGGTGGGATTTTTTTGGGAGAAAATCAAGAGAAGACATCAAGAGAACAAGAGATCAAGACCTCCTCGACTATCAAGATTTCTTCGAAGATTTCTTCTCCTTCAATCCATGCCAGGTTTTATCAATTATTGTTTTTCTAGTTTAATCATGTTCTTCTAGTTTTCTTTAGCCAAGGTAGACGATGAAACCTTGTTTTAATTAAGTGATTATTCCGTTATTCGTTTAATTCATTCTTAAGAGCTTTAACGTTTATGGCTTGTTCTTAATTAGATTAATTAAATATAATTTCTTTCATCTTAAATATCATGTATTTTTGATAGTTAGAGATTGGTTTAATTAATCCATGCTTGGTGATTGAATTTATTCTATGAATTTCTTTTGATTTTCTTCATCTTCTTTTATTCAAATTGGGATATATTGAATGCTTAGGTAATCTTTGATTCTTTGTTTTCTTTCAATGGAATGTGATATGAAAAATGCTTAAGTAATTTACGTTTGAAGCATAAGAGGAGCCTAAATTAGATATTCTTCTTCTGGACTTAATTGATGAATCTTTAGGGACGACAATAGATTGATTTTGTATTGTCGTGTGTGTTTATGGGAATTAATGAATAATTGGATGATTGCTAAGTTAGACAATGGTGGATTCTGAAACCTTGGTCTTTTACACAACTTGAATTCTCAATTCATCTGTTTAGCATACTTCTTTAGTCTTTTAGTTAAACAATTTCAACAACAAATCTTTTCAACTCAACTAGCCTAGAATAATAGTTAATTTGGATTAAATTACACCTTCCTCATAGCAGTCTCTGTGGGATCGACCTCGTTTTTACCTATCTATATTCCAGTAGATTCGTACACTTGCGAGTTAATTAAAATTTGACATCAATTGTGAACTTACAGTTTAGTACTGATTTCTTGCAAAACTTGACTGCAGGTTTTGACTCCTTGAATACAGCATCAAAAGGAACAAACCGTATGTGTTCTAACTGCATTAACATGAACAAAAAAAATAGAAGACAAACAGAAGAAGAATCTTTCTATTCATGTAAAGATGGAATTTTTGGAAGAAAGCAGCAGTTGATACTAAAAATGATATACTAATCAACCTTTCAAAGGAGAGGGGCGATCAAATTGTAGGCCTGCCTGATAAATTAAATAATTCAAAAGAAATAGTCAAGCAACTAACATTTGGAGCCTCTCGTTTGAGTGAAATGCTAAGCTATGAAAGGACTTCAAAAGTCAAAGAATGCTAGGGATATGATAGAAAAGGAAAAGGAGAAGGAAAATTCTCGAATCAGATTAATTTTGTCAAAGAAACACAGACTTCACACTGCAGTTAGAGTTGAAACTGACTCGCCTATGCAGGTTCTGACCAATGCCAAGACTGTAATTTAAGCTCTTTTATCAGTCAAACAACCAATATATAAAGTCCCAATGCATAGAGGTAAATTAAAATACTTTGTAAAATGTTACATCTAGAGTAATTTGGGACATGACTCCTTTCTTTGTTTATTTAATGAAAACTTAATTAGTAGACAAATGAGATATCAATTTGGGTTAAAAAAGTGATTTAAATTTTTATATGGTTGATGTTGCCTGTAAAACTCTTGTTCCCAACTCATGGTACTTTGATAATAGTTGTTCTAGACATATGACTGAAAATCGCTATCTTCTGTCTAATTACAAGGTGGTGTGGTTACTTTTGGTGACGGGGCTAAAGGTAAAATCGAAGGTGTAAGAACTATCCAAATTGATGGACTACTCATTTTAAAAGAGGTGCTGTTTGTTGTAGGTTTAAAAGCTAATTTGATTAATATAGGCAAACAATGTAATGATAAATTTTAGTTATGTTATCAAAAAATTCATGTAAAGTCTTAAATTATGATGGTAATTATATTCTACATGGTACTAAGTCTAGCGATAAATATTATCTTCTTGGCACCAAAATTACTTGTCATATTTCAAACACTAATTTTACAGAGCTGTGGCACAAACGATTGGAACATTTGAACTACATTGATATGTTGAGACTAACAAAATTAAATACAGTATGAGGAGTTCCTAGGCTTACTGAAAAACCTGAAAGTTTGTGTGGTTCATGCCAAAAAGGTAAGCAAATTAGAGGTACACATAAGCAAAGTCAGTTTCTTGCTACATCTCATGTATTAGAATTACTGCATATATATTTGATGAGACCTATTCAAACTAAAAGTATTGGTGGCAAAAAATATATATGTGTTTGTGTGGATGGCTTTTGTAGATATACTTGAGTAGATTTCTTAAGAGAAAAGTTTGATATTTTTGAAAGATTTAAATTTTTGTACCTAAAATTAACAGCAGAGATATACTTTAATGGGATAAAAATAATGAGGATTAGAAGGGATATTTGAAAAGAGTTTGAAAATGCCAATGAAAAATATGGCATATTTCATGAATTCTCTGATCATAAAACCCCTGAACAAAACGGAGTCATGAAAAGAAAAAATAGATCTTTACAAGAAATGGCCAGAGTGATGCTAATTAGTAAAAAACTTCTTACTAAATTGTGAGCTGAATCTATTAGTACTGCTTATTATATTTTGAATCATGTGTCATTAAGAACAGGTACCACACAAACTCTCTATGAAATCTGGAAGGGAAGAAAATCGAATCTCAAGTATTTCAATACTTTTGGAAGCAAGTGCTATGTTTTAAATAACCGGGAAAACTTGGGTAAATATAATTCAAATGTGATGAGAGAGTATTTGTTGTCTTTTCAGAAAACAATCGAGCATGCAGAATTTACAAAAGGTGGACTCAAACTATCATTGAGTCCATCAATGTAAAAATTGATGACACTGATGATTTTTCTTTTTATTCACATGAACTTCAAATTCAGACCTTGACAGAACAAATTGATAGTAGTAAGAACAATCAGGAAATCCATGTGTCTACTTCAGATAGTAATAAACAAACTGAATTGCCAGAATCAGATTTTGGTGTCTCTGCCCTTGCTTTTGAAGGTTCTGACATACCTAATACAAACGAGGAACATGAAACGAGACGGCAACCCCATTTCTGGATACAGAAGGCACTCTATTGGACAATGTATTCTCTAATTCTGGTGAAGGCATGGTGACTAGGAGGAGGCTTGTAAGAACTAAAAATATAAATGAAGCATTTGATGATGAAACTTGGATTCTAGCATGAAGAGCTAGCTCAATTAAAAAAAATGAAATGTGAGAACTTGTACCTCGAATTAAGGACACAAATATGATCGGGACAAGGTGGATCTTCAAAAATAAATCTTATGAACATGGCAACATAGTAAGAAAAAATACACGCGTGGTTGCACAGGGATACACTCAAGTGGCAGGAGTAGATTTTGATGAAACATTTGCACGTGTACCTCGACTTGTATTTATTAGACTTTTACCATCTGTGGCATATCAAATGAGGTTCAAGCTCTACCAAATAGATGTCAAAAGTGCTTTTTTGAATGAGATTCTTAATGAAGAAGTCTATGTTGAGCAGCTTAAGGGATTTGTTGATCCTTATTCTCCTGAATATGTGTTTAGATTAAAAAAGGCCTTATACCGACTTAAACAAGCTCTACCTGCTTGGTATGAATGACTGACCATATTCTTGTTGGAACAATGATACAAGAGAGTGGGAGTTGACAAAACTTTGTTCATCATACATCTCAATACTAGATTAATAATTGCACAAATCTACGGTGATAATATTGTGTATGGTTCTACCTCAGAAATAAAATCCAGAGAGTTTGTTACACTTATGAAAAATAAATTTAAAATAAGTATGGTGGATAAACTAAACTTCTTTTTAGGTTTATAGATCAAATAGGTTAGATCAGGGATTTTTATCTCACATGCCAAATATGCTAAGAATCTGGTAAAGAAGTTTGATGTTGAACAGACAAATTCAGTTAGAACTCGTCCTTGAAGATCTCTAGAGATGACCAGGGTAAGGAGGTTAACTCCAGTTTGTACAGGAGCATGATAGGCAGTTTGTCGTCCTTGACTGCAAGCTTTCCTGACATAGTCAAACCAAAAGAATCTCGTCTTGCGGCTGTGAAGCGAATTATTTGTTATATTAGATGTACTTCTAATTTTGGTTTGTTGGTATACTAATTATACTACGAATATTGTGATTAACTTGGATTAATCAATCAGTATGTTATGCTCATTAAACTTATGGTAAAATATGCTCAGATAAGCATAGTTTGAGGATATCTTGACTATGTTGATTGTACCCTACTACTGACTGGGTTGTTTTTATTTTAAAATGGTTCGTACTTTTTTGTGGACCCATTGTTAGTATCTATGTCTCATGGCACTATAATATGTTGTTGTGTTAACAGACAAATTTATTAGAGGAGAGGGCGACTACCATAGGTGTGTGTAACCGTCCTTGATAATGAACATTCATCATATAGAAAAGGAATACCCTCTATGACGAAGAAAAAGTGAACTCCAAGAGCTCAAAAAAATTCAGTATTTTCACCAATATGAAAAATATATATAAAAAAAGGGGTCAAAACTTTGATTACTCAAAAGAAAAATTGATATTGTACTTATGTCTGGCATGCACATATTTTATTATTTAAAGAAATAGTTTTCGATGATGACTGTTTGAAATACATCTCTTTACTTATCTTCTAGTTAAGATTCAATTTGGTTTATTGTGATGGGTTATGATTGACTGGTTGAGTATGTCTTATCATAGTATTACACCCTCACATCATAATCTAACAAAATAATTGAATCTAATTATGCGCATACATCAAATTGGAAAATTCTTGTTTACTGTGATATTTTTGGACTAATTATATAATTTGTGAATTGTGAAATTCGCTCATAAATGAAAAAATTATTTTTATCCTACAAAAGATTCTCATTGATTTTGTGTTTTTGACTTGTGTGGACTTTTTGTAGATTTTCAATCAACAATCTAAACTTGACAATAAAATCAAGTATCCAATGAGAAAAGTTTTTGGATCTATTTGTGAACAACAAAATATGTGCTCATTTCTGATTGCAAAATAATTGAGATATATTTAAGAAAAAATTCCGATTTAAAAAAATTCAAATTAAACAGATGAATTTTAAATTTTGAAAAATCTAGTTAAGGGAACATGTCCTTATCTATCCATCAGTAGTCTTTTTGCAACTGTCTTCTACATGTGCTCACAATCTCTCTTGCTTTCATTATCAAAGTTCAAATATCCTCTTTCACTTGATTTCGAATTCTTGGTATAAGTTTTGTGTAGGGACAACAATGGCAAGAACAAAAAATACCTAAGAATCTAGGAAAAGCAGAAAATGAGTTCAGATGGCAGATTTATGTGAGGGGAAGACACATCACTTTTAGTCTTAACTCATTATGTGACTGATTGGGAATGGATGAGGTGACTGCCTCAAATGATGAGGAACTGACAAATGATGGTATTGCTATGGAAATGATTGGTGCACCGTGGTCAGAGATTAGTGTTGATTGAACCAAAATGTATTTTAAAAAATTATTTATGAACGGCCAAGGAGAACAAAGCAGTATAGACTTCCTCATCCGGGGTTAGTTCATCATTTTCTAGCTAATCTTGGTGTGCTACCAACATTCACTGACAGGTTTTCAGATGATATACCCACCTTGGGTATGCACGACCTTTTTAATTTGGATGGTGCTCCAAATCTCATTCCCAGAGTTCCTTGAAATATGCTGTCCTCTATGGACCAATCCTCTCGTTTGGATACACTAGAAACTCAATTAGGGAGTGTCAAGGACCAGGTAACCTAGATCTTAGCACTTACTCAAATAATATTATACATTCAAAACATTTTAAACGTCATTATCAGTATAAGATTTTTCACTGACTAAATCGTCATAATATTTTATGATAATCATTACAATCATATCAAGCCAATTTGCTTATTGTATTGTTTAACATTATGTTACGTACTAACCTCACGAATAAGTGGGTTTAGGAGGTCGCACACGCACTTGAATTTTCGTTTTTAATCACGTACAACTTTATCTAATTCAATGTAATATAATATACTCAAGTTGCTTACTTAAAGAGGTGAATTGAACCAACACTAAATAATATTATACAGTCAAATATTGTGGAAAAATTATAAAAAATTTGTGCAATGTTTGAGCATAATTTTGCGTGGGACCCCGTTTTCTATTTGATGAAAACAAAAGGTGATCTCCTCCGCGAGAACATCGAAATCATGTATTTATTTGTTCAAAATAATGTTTGGGTGAATTGTAAATTGAAGCTCAAAGATGGAGTTGAAAATAGTTGAAGGGAAAGAAATTAGTTCTATCCCACAACGGAAAAATAGAAAAACTTGAACTAGTATATATATGATCACACTTATTGAAAGGTGTAATCATAAGTAGCATAAAGGCTCTCTTTTGTTGCGTGCCCGCATGGGTGGCAAATCACGGACTGATTAACACCTCGGGCCATAGAACTCATGTGCAAGCGCGACCTATGTACACGAATATCGGACCAAAATGGGCCACATAGTCAAGCCCACATTTTGTAATTTTTTTCCATTTTTTTGATTTATTTCCAGACTTTCCAACTTCTCAATTAATTTTCTGTGCTGTTAATGGAGGGTTAATGGTATAACACCTGAAACTTATCTATTAATGGTGGGTTAATGTTATAACATCCGAAACTTACCTAGTAATGATGGGATTGAAAGGTCAATGGAGAACCTATATAAACAGATCCTAATTTCCACAATCAACGCACGAATTTAGTCTTCTACTCCTTTATTTCTGTTCCAAAATATCCAAGTGTCCCTCAGGTGATACTGTTCTGGCATTAACTCAGTTTGCTGATTTAGTAGCTTCGTGCTATCAGTTCTTTTGTTGTATCTTGGGAAGCAGACGTTCATTACCCTCAAGAAGCTATGGTAGGGGAGCGAATATGTTTTAAAGAAACTGTGTTCGCACATGCCTCGGTTTGCAGTTTCTTGTCTTATGTTCATTTATTACTTTATTCTGCAGTTTACATTTTTAGACTATGTAGTTAAACACATTCTGTATAAATTTACTAACATTCTTAAAACAAATTTTAAAATAGAATTTGAGAAACTAAAATAGGTTTAATTGGCAGATTTTTTTTTCAGCAGCTTGTTTATACTGTCTAAAACAGTTTTTTTTTTAAATTTTAAAAAAAATCCAGCAAATTGTATAAACTGAAAATCTGTTTTTCATAAACAGTATTATTTATAATGTTTATTTTTATTTAAGAATGGAACTAATTTGTGTATTAAACTTATGAATAAGTGCGTCGCAGTCCCCATAATATTAAAAGAGGCAAAACATAAACATATTTGTCTTACGCTTATTTGGTCTTTACTTGCAATTAGCAAATTGCCATTAATATACATTAACAAATTTTTAGTCCAATAATACAAGAAATCATGTCGAATAGCAATCCCCTGAGAATAATTAAGATACTTGATTACGGATTAGACTTAAGTAAGTGAAAAAAAGTGACTTAATAGAGAGATAAAAATGAACTTAAATCTGTTTCATTATTGAACATAATTAGTGACATGGAATTGACCTCTAAAGTTAGTAAAATAATTAGTGGATAATGGGTAAGGTAAAACTTTGGTACAAGGTTGTGCCCAAACTTTAAATAGATATCTAATGACTTACTGGGCCAGAAAGGAAAAGCCCATCTAAATTTCTGGAATGGGTCACAAAATTAGGATCAAATTGCTTGCAGTATTTGCCCACAAAAATTCTTTTATCTTTTATGCATTTGGACTCCGATTGATATCACAAGCAAGCATTTAATGTTTTGCTCAAGCTTTATCCTTCAGGTCGAGTTTAAATGGATTTTTCGAGCGAAATTTGTTGAGTTGATTTACAATAATTTTTATCTAGACTACTTGAGTTCGAGTCAAGCCAATGAGTTACAAATTTAAACGAGCATGAATTGAGCGACATAAAATTTCATCAAGAGTCTAGAAATATATATTTAATGAATGGGAAAGTAAAGGTACCTCATATGTTTGTGTGTATAATTCTCTCTGTTTTTTCTTAATTGATACTGTTGTCACGTATCTATATGTCGTATTTTATTTTATGTTTTCATAATTTTATTTGTCTTTTGTTAAGCAGCACCAAAAACAAAGCCATACTGTGTCCATTGTTGTAGCTTCCTTTTCAACCCATCTATTGATTCAGTTTCAGTTTCTTTTCTTGACCCGGGAGTTTCTAAAGTGGGAATCACCCAAAAAAAAAAAAAAGTCAAAAGACTTTTGAGGCCTTTGACCAGAAATTAAAGAGAAAAAAAAAAAAAGAAAATATTTAATTTGTGTTTTCCCATTTTACTCATTCTTTCAACGTGATTTTAATTCATATTATTCATCTTCATCCACTTAACGTCAGCCTCCATCCAAAGAAGCGGAAAAATTGCAACGACACAAGTGTTCAAATTCGACAACATTCCCATGAATCCTTGAGTCGCAAACAACAATGTGATACTAATTTGTATAGCAGACGTACACTGTTTATGTGTTATTGATTTTTCCAGAATTTATGTAAAGTTTTTGTTATCATTTATCTCTCATCTAAGTCGCAAATTCATGGGTAATGGTAGACATTTGCAATTCACTCTGGTGCTGAAAAATCAGTTGAAGGTGTAGTTTATGGAAAACCCACATGTGCAGAACAATCTGTGAAACGATGAAAATCGTCATAGAACGTTAGTAGTCGTTTTGGAACGACTGCCCTCATTTTTTAACAGTTGAACATATGGCAGTAAATAAATCAAATTGACCATATGGCAATAAATAAATCGAATGGCCAATGAGGCACTAAGGCTTTTCACTTTCTCTGTGTGAAATTTTTTTGGTAAAGAATAATCTGATTAATCAATGATGGATCGAGGCTTTTCCCCTTCCTACTCTGTTAATGACTCTTGGTCTACTCTATTATGTGCTATAAGTTAGGCATGATTTACAATTATTTTATCATTAGCTGCTGCAATATCTAATTGTCTTGTGCTCTACTTCTATCCTAATGATGGCAGGCAACGGACCTCTTCTTCAACCAATTCAACCCCAAGGAGCTTCAACTCCATTTGCTTATACGGAGGTACCGGAATTATTTCAATGCCACACAATTCGTCAATCTCTCGCAAATGAAAACCGTCTTAACAATATTGTAAGAGTATCCATTAGTGGTAGGGATCATTTCGATCTTTTCTTCTTTAACCCTCAAACTTCATTGGCTACCGTGAAGGTGCAGTTAGACGAGTGTATATTTGATGTCTTTCTTGACAAGCATAAACGCCAGTGGAAAGTTCATGAATACCCACCAAATATTGTTGCCTTGTGGAAAGTGGAAGCTTTGCTTGACATATTTTTGCACCCTTATGAGTATTTTAATGAAGTCTATTCTTGTTTTTTGGAGGTTGATGTCATGGAGGAAGAGACTGAGCAGTCGGGTTTGGAGGAAGGGGATTGAGCAGTGAGGGAGAAGAGGATTTTTGGTGTGTTGATCGTTTGGCAAGTTTTATTAGAATGGTTGTTATAGTTTTTGTTTTTGTATTGTTTTGAATCAATTATGTTTACGTTGGTTTGTTTTGTATTGTTTTTTTAGTAGTATTTTGGAATGGATAAAGTTTTTTGTTTTATTTTACAGTTTTGTTGCAGTGGATGTTTTATCAGTTTTAAATGATAATGGTAACTTCAATTTTTTATAAGAGTTTCGCACAATTATGGTCGTAGTGATTACCATGTAATGATAATGAACATGAGAAACAACGTAAAATGAAAACTATGTAGAATCCTATTGACAAATTGAATCCCAAACTCAATATTAATTAACCAACAAAAGTCTAAATCCCATAAGTACATACAACTTACAAAATGATCTGCCAAAGTTAGTTCACAGAAGTCTAAAACTAGTACTAATGTTTTAAAACGCATAGAAGAGTTTTAAAACAACAGTAGATGTTTTTGAACAACCGTTGACGTTTTAAAACAACAGTACATGTTTTTGAACAACCGTTGACGTCTTAAAACAACAGTAGATGTTTTTGAACAACCGTTGATGTTTTAAAACTACTGCCATCGTTTTATAACTACTCTAGTCGTTTCAGTAGGATATTAGCCTAAAATGTACATCTTCAGCAACGTTTGCAACTGCCCAACCCTTATATCAACAACATTAAACTCAACAAAAAGTAAAATAAAATCAAAAAGCAAAATACATAAGAAATTATGTTTTATGGGGTACAATCAAGGGTGTATAATTCAACAGCTAGTTTTCTTCTCCACTTCGGCATGTGGAATCCGTTTACTAGCTCTGCTTGTCTACCGATGCTCAAGAATTCTATGTATTTGATGGCGTAAACACCACAATCACCCCTGCATCACAGTTTCGAAGTTTGACATTAATAGTGCTAAAAATTAAAATAGATTATCGCAGTTGAGTAGTTGCTTAATGTCATATGAAACTTATGAGTTGGATTATTTTAAGGTCGTCGTTATTCGTTCTATCACTAGATCATCGATAACAATGTTGATTTTCTTCAGAAGCATAGGAAGAATCATTGTCATGGGCTTCAAGTCAGCTCTAATTTGATCATCCGTAGAGCAACTCCTATCTGGAGCGTATATGAACATCGTCGATTTGGCGATGTCCACCTCGACAGCATACCAGTGACTACGATTGCGGATTGGAAAATATAAATGGGTGCACCTCTCCCACTTTTGACCTTATTTTGGGAACTCGCCTTTAAGGTAACTATCAAACCCTTCTGGCAGCTCCGTCAGATGATCTCTTGCATCTAACTCAAGCATAGCTAGCATGCAGTTGACGTAAAAGTTGATGTCCAATATGGCACGTGGACGGCCGAACGATTTCAGATATTTTATCGTCCCCTGACGCAGCAATTGCATTGCCAAATCAACGTGCTTCAAAATAAGCAAGTGTTAGCCAAAGTAATTAAGTATGTTGAACATATATTTCACACGTTCAGGCTACTTACCTCATCTGAAAGCCAAGCTCCCTCCATGAATACATCATGGAACCATTGTGTTGCATCCTTCAACTTTAAATGGTCCAATTGGTGGCTGACACTGGGCGTAAATCAATAATTGAAAAAATATAAATGAAGAAAAAACAAAAATGGAAATTACAGCTGCATAATAAGTCCACTAAGTTGGAAACGATGTTTACCCGTCACCTAATAGGTTATACCATACAAAAAACTCCTTATCCTTCATAGAGTCAACATCTCGGAAAAGATCAAATGCCATAGCATCAACATGCTTTCTCCACTGACCTTCAGTCGTGTATGGAGAAGTCACCACTGTGAAGGCTTTTTAACTCTCATTTTCCGCGGCTGTTCGTCTACGTCAGGCTTTTCTATGGCTTTCCTCTTACTCCTACGTAGAAACACCTTAGGTTTTTCTTGTACATCATTTCGTCTGACAGATCGCGTAGTCCACCTACGTGGTTGATCCGCCTCCTCCACATCACCCTCCACCGTTGTCCCAACCCCTTTATCTACGACCGCCTCTGCTTCACCCTCCACCGTTGTATCTACACCTGCATCTACGGCCTCCTCCTCCTGATCACCCTCTATTGTTGTCCCGATCTCTGCATCTACCGGGGTCTCCGCTTTACCCTCGACATGATCTGTCCCGACCCCTGTATGTACGGCTGCATCCACTTCACCCTCTACCGTTGTTTCTACACATGCATCTACCAGCTCCTCCACACTCCCCTGCCCCGTTCTATTTACCCCTGTATCCACTTTTCTATCATCTGCCTCCTTTGCAGTCTTTTGCCCCTGATAACCAAATGATACGTCAGCCCCATCCCAATTCATTCATCTATCGTCGTCCATATATTCTCCATGCAAATATGGGCTACGCTGTCTCCGTTTTCTGACATGTCCACCTTCCTCTTCAGCTCGTCAACTTGATCCGTCAATTTTTTTATTTGTTCCAGTATTCGCCTTAGCATATTTCTGTATTCGTAACACGGACGACTCCTCCGTAAAGGTGCACGAGGTGCTACATCGGGTGATGATTGACCTGACAAAGAATAACAAAAACAGAGTGTTACAAACGAATGTAAGTGGCAGGATTGGATGCAATTAATTTTTTATAGTATACATACCTCATGCTCATCCCGTGCAACTGGAGAGCGTAGGGGTCATCCTCTCGCACTTGTTCGAATATATTATCAGGCTCTTTATCTCCAGCAGCACCGTCTACTCCGTCCTAGTGAAGATAGGCATCGAAGATTGGATTTTTCTTTCTAGGGCTGGAGACAAACAATCTCACATACTCTTCTTCCATCTCCTCGAGTCTAGAATGCAATGTGCACCGGACACGTAGTTGTGGATCGTCCAAGACTTCTGCAATGTCTCTAGATTCAGGCGTTAAGCGCGAATTTCACGAGTACATCATCGAGAGTCTCCTTTCCTGCATCTGAGCACGGAACAAGTGTGCTATGCATGGTATTGCCTCAAATGCCCAAACCTACAGATAAATATACTTGTTAATTACTTACCAAATTATTATATCTAATTTTTTCACTTAATGGTAATTTAGATTTAGTGACCATTACCTGCACCGCCAATGGGAACCCCCCACAAAGAATACCTATCATTCTGTTCTTCCCAACTTCTCATAAATGCATGCATTGTGAGGTCATAAATCTTTCGCCCCCATGGATATTCATTGAATAAATCCAAGTCATCAACTAAATCCAATATGTGATTTTCTATCTTTGTGTTCAGTTCTTTGGCTCTCAGCACTGACTCATAGATACATGCTAGTCCTAACTTGTACTTGTCATCCATATCGTCTTCTTGATTCTTAAATGCTTCATACAAATGACTAGGGGTGATCTTATCTCCATCTCCAAAGTATTTCTCAAACAATTGCCCACTCTGCACTATCCTGTTTTTGTACTCAACCTCATCTCTTGGCTCAAAGCTGGTCACGAGCGTAAACTCGAAAAAAGAGAACCTGGCAGCTTGCTTATTCTCCAAACAATACCAGAGCTCGTCTACATTTTCTGAACGTACCCTCTTGATTAACAAGTTGTAAATTAGCTTTAGAGATATTTGCATAGATCTCACATTGTACAAATTTCCAAAACATGAGTTGAGGAATAGCTCTTTGTGTTCATCATCTAATGCATCATATACTGCATCAATTTTCGGTCGTGTGGATCTCGATGACACCTTAGATTCCGTTACAAAATTTCTGTTTACGAAATACTCCATCCTACAAATAACATAACACAATTAGTTAGTGAAACATCAAGTATAGTTCTAGATAGACCACATACTTTTTAGAACAATAACATTCGTTCTGTAACGTCATGTAGTAGTTCAGTGACAAATGCAATCACGTGCGAAATAAATGCAGTTGCACGTTGTAAACTTGTCAAGTGAGAATATTGTGGACCACTCATGTAGTTCATCATAAAGGTGTGTTTGGGACGACTTTCTTAAGGAATGTCAACAAATGTTTGGAACCCACAACTTTCCAAACATTGAGACATTGTGATTTTACCTAAAAAACCCTAATTTCAAAATCAACTTTACCAAACACACCATGTTTTCTGAAACAACTACACAAATAACCTCTAATTTTGAAATTAATTTGACAACCACCCTAATAGTGGAGATTTGGAATCTTTATGACAATTCAGTCACCTAACTCTGCTTCTTGATAGTGGGAGTTAGAGTGTAGAACTTCAATAGTACAGTTGCGTGCGACCGACAGTGAGATTTTGCGTAGTGAACTTTCTCTTTTTTTTAACAGTCGTTCAGTGAGTGGGTGAATCTATCGTATCCAATAAAGTAAAATATAAGTACAAATGTATAAAAGTGGTAGTTTTTAAAAACGTCTAGTGTCGTTATAAAATGACAGTGTCATTTTATACATGCCATCGTAAACTGTACTATAGTTTATCAAAAACGTCTCGATCGAACTCATTTACAATTGATTGATCGACACGATCGAATTCGACGATCGAACTCATGTACAATTGATTGATCGACTTCAATCGAGTTTGACGATCGAAGTAATGTACAATTGATTGATCGACACGATCGAGTTCAACGATCAATGTAATTTACAATAGATTGATCGACACTATCGAGTTCTATGATCGAAGTAATGTACAATAGATTGATCGATACGATCGAGTTTGACGATCGAACTCATGTGCAACTATATGATCGACATGATCGAGTTCAACAATCGAAGTATTGTACAATTGATTGAACGATACGATCGAGTTCAACAATCGAAATAATGTACAATTGATTGATCGACTTCGATCGAGTTTGACGATCGAAGTAATGTACAACGGATTGATCAACACGATCGAGTTCTACGATTGAAGTAATGTACAATCGATTGATCGATACGATCGAGTTCGACAATCAAACTCATGTACAATTGATTGATCGACACGATCGAGTTCGACGATCGAACTCATGTACAATTGATTGATCGACATGATCGAGTTTGACGATCGAAGTAATTTACAATAGATTGATCGACACGATCGAGTTCCATGATTGAAGTAATGTACAATCGATTGATCGATACGATCGAGTTCGACGATCGAACTAATGTACAACTATATGATCGACACGATCGAGTTCAACGATCGAAGTAATGTACAATTGATTGATCGATACGATTGAGTTCAACGATCAAAGTAATGTACAATTGATTGTACATCATCGAAGGTTTTTTTTTAAAACGTCTATAGACGTTTAACACAACTGTAGTCGTTTTATACTAAACATCGGTGGTTGTTTAAAACAACATCAGTCTATTAAACGTCATTGGTTGTTTAAAACAACTGTACATATTATGTTTGTCTATACTAACATACTAAACGTTGTTGGTTTCAATAACAGTATATGTTTGACAAGATGTTCAATTCTTTGGTTCGTGAACTTTACCAAAAAACGTCTAGTGTCGTTCAAAACAACTCTACTTGTTATGTGCTAAACGTCGATGGTTGTTTAAAACGACTGGTATCGTTATGCAATTTTTAACACGTAGAAGGGATAATAAGCAGCTAAAAACACAATATCTGTAGTCCAAAATAAAGATAAACAATATAAACACAACATCTGCATTCGACATAACGATAAATCAAATTTATTACGTTCAAATTTATTTTTCATAGAACAAATTAAAACAAAACCATAGACCTACACTACTCTTTTGCTCTACTGTCATCAATTGGAATATGGTGTGTGTATCTTAGACGGTCGTGTTCGGTTGCTCCACACTTGCTATATTTATACCTCTTAGAAAACTCTCCAGCAGATGGTATCTTCGATGTTCTCTTACGTTCAGTTTGGCGCTTAATTACTGGCGGCAAGACTATTAAAGTCCTAATATACTCAGAAACAACCAAATCAACTTCATTAGGCATAAGGAATTTTTTTCAGCATACACCGCTCTCCAATAATCAGTCGTATAATACAACGAACACAATAGATAAACCGAATGCCGCTACGATTGCATGCTCGCACGGTAAGCGCTCCAACTGAAACCGTCTACATGTACATATTTTCTCGTCCAAGTTTATAGTATACCGAGCATTCCGTTGCTCACATTATACCTTATTGGATCAATGGGATCTGCCACGTACTTTCTAGCCTTACCATGATTCTTAATGAGTTTTTCTTCCATTGATGGAGTTAGAGTGCTGGTGCAACCTTATGCAATCATGCGTCTTTTGTAAAACCATTTCTGCAACTTTCTTCGGATGTTCTCAATCAGTCCAAGGACTAGTAACTCTCGATCTTTCTTCAGCAACGAGTTGATTGACTCTGCATTGTTCGATGTCATGATGTTGTAGCGGTTCTTTTTAAAGTGTGACCTGGCCCAATATTTATACTTTGCTTTCTGTGAATAATCCCAACTACATTTATGTATATTCTTAATTTGAGTCATATAATTGT
This sequence comes from Forsythia viridissima, assembly GCA_030279155.1. Taxonomy (NCBI): domain Eukaryota; kingdom Viridiplantae; phylum Streptophyta; class Magnoliopsida; order Lamiales; family Oleaceae; genus Forsythia; species Forsythia viridissima. The sequence goes on from CM059045.1 coordinate 31,543,413, forward strand.
CACACTCTTCCATAGTATAGGCCTCCACCGCTTTCTTGAACAGTGATAAAACCTCTGAATTTTTTGTCTTTAGTCTCAAGTTGTCCTTTATGTGATAGATGCAGTGGCCATGATACGTGTTCGGGTATACAGCTTCGACTCCATTGATGATACTCTGCCCTCGGTCAGATATCAAAACAAGGTCCGATTGGTCACTAGTTACTTCCTTCAGCTGAGTAAAAAACCAGTTCCACGATGCATCATTCTCCAAATCAACTATTCTCCATGCAATAGGATATATCTGCATGTTCGCATCTTGACATATAGCAACAATCAGCGTACCTTTATATCTTTCTTTCAGCGATGTTCCATCTACAATAATTACTGGCTGCATGCAATTGTGAAATCCACGAATACAAGGTCCAAGAGCCACAAAAAAAATATAGAAAGCTGCTATCACTATCAATCTGTAGACGTGTTATCGTACCAGGATTGTTAACGGACAAGTTGTGAGCATACGAGGTCAATTTAGTGTAGCTTTCCTCAGGTGAACCTCTTAGATTTGTAAGGGTAAATTCTCTAGACTTCCATGCCTTCCGATAGCTCATGACTACCCCGAAGTCGTTTCGTATGTCATTAATGATATCTGCTGGTCTATACACCGTGCTGGGGTTTAGAAACTTTGGAACTATGTGTCTTCCTACAACCCACGATCTTGCCTGTCTATGATCATTGCCGCGAATGCTTAGAGAGTAGGTATGTTCACGTTTGTACTTGCGAACTTTAAAGTAATCACATTGTGCGAACTTCGTTGCTCGCAAACGCCATTTGCAATTCTGATCGAAGCAAACAATGGTGTATGTCTGCTTGTTTGATTTCTTCATTCTGAATTCAAAGTCATACTTCATTGCAAGCAAGTGCAATTCCAACATCAGATATTTTTTTGACTTAAAGACTTTGTCATCTGGTACATCTTTATCTGTTGGAATCACATGCGTTGTAATAGGTGAAGATAAAGCTAGAAGTTGCTCATTTGTGAACTGATTGTCTTCGACCACCTCAGGTCCAGAAGAATAGCTGCTGGCAGTATTCTTAGAATTTCCAGCTGGACTTTCGACATTCTGATCATCTGCATTTATATCCATCCCATCCCGATAATCATCTATATTTTTATCCACTTCATTATCGTCATTGGCTTGCAATCGTACATCCTTTTTTGGATGTATCTCCAAATCTTGCCAATAGTCATTCTCTTGTGATTGAACATTGTTGAATGACAATGTCTCTGTTTTGATTTCACGCTCGAGTTTACCCGGTTCGACTGCATCAGTTTTATCATTAACCAGTGCTGGAGCTTTGCTCACACGGGTTATGCAAATGGGACGATGCTAACCTTATTTATTGATACCTGCATACCAGTGCACGTGTTTGTCTAATGTAATATGGATTGGCTCCGCAAACATTGCATCACCAAGTAGAAGAAACCTCATCTCCAATTCATGCAATGAAGAGTCAACATTGTACAAGTCCAGTAGTTTACCATATAGCTCTTTATATGAAATCTTAGTAACAATTTCAAGTCCATCCACAACATAACTATCACCCCGTTTTCAATTCCACTTTCCCTGATCATCCCTATCAAACTCACCAAAATAAAATACAGCGATCTATAATGGTGACTTCATTCCCGTAATTCATTAAAACTTTGATTACTTAATCTAAAAAAAAATTGTTTCTCAAAAAATCAAATACTGTACTTCAAACAACCTCAACTATGCTGTAATAGTAGTTCAAAATTTATTTCGTTGTTTAAAATGACAGATGGTCATCTTAAAACAACCACCGTCGTTTAAAACGACTCTTGTCGTTCAACATAAAACAACCACCGTCGTTTAAAACGATCTCTATCGTTCAACAAGACTATAATAGTTTAAAACAAACATTTCATAGTAGTTTCAAATGTTCCAGAAATCAAAAATAATGCAGCTTCTTCTCCCAGCTCCACCATTTCAAATGAATAACATTCCTCAACACCCATTTCGAATAGACACAAAAGAATGCCATGTACATATGAAATAATCAAAGAGAGGAGAATATATTACCAATGGCGAATTTACAACAACAAGTGGAGTGAGAAGCAATTCTCTTCGTGGCAACAAAAAAATGGCAGCAAGTCTTTTTCTTCCCCCACAGAAAATGAAGGAAGAAATCCAAGATTACAGTGGAGAAATTGGAGGGAGTAGGGTTTCTTCAATTTACCAATTTTACGTCGTTAACAGAGTGAGATCAACGTTGAGGATTTTTGAGTTTTTTTGTGTTAATGGCATTTCAGTTATTATAAAAATATAGTAAGGGTATTATAGACTTTTTCCACAAAAGAGGCCTTAAAAAGATATGAAGAATAAGTTAGGCCTTAAAAAGACTTGAGTTCTTTCAAAAGGCCTTTTAAGAAAATATCCTGTTTCTAAATGGATTGTTATTTATAGTTCCATTTTAGTTAGTGATGGATTGATCAAAAATAAGTGGTCATTATTGTATAGTTGAAGGTTACGTAATATGGTCGATCGGATACATAAAATTCTCTGCCACATCAGTAGATGTACGCTAGGCCTAAAGTGATCAGCCGAGTGCATAAAGTTCTCTACTATGACAACATGTGTTGTCTATAAATATAGGCCTCTCTTTGCAAATTCATTATGAGAAAAATGAAGGTAGAATTAACTAGTATATCTCTTTTCTTTGCGGTGGAATTCGACCGTAGAGGATTTTAATGGATTAAAGAGTTGAGTGAGAGAGAGAGATATTTTTGTTTGAGGAAAGTTTGATTTTGATGAATATGGAGAAGAATATGGAGAAATAGAGGAATTGAAAGAGAGATATGGGTTTTGATTTGAGAGGATGAAGACGTAATGATGGATAAAGAAGTACTTTTTTTTTGTGTTTGTAGCGGAGTAAACCTCCCTACAGTCGGTGACTAGAATTCTCTTTGTATTTTGATTCTTATAGTTCATAAAACAAAAACACACATTTATCAATTGGAAAAACTTCAAAGAAATATTTGTTGAGGTTTTCCATTCTTTTCTAAATCAACACAACTGGAAGAATGAAAACTAAATCCAATCAATCTTTTCCTAAGAAAGAACTGAAAGCTATGTCAGGAAGACACACAGGAAGACCGATAACTAACCAACTGTCTGTGCCTCTACAGGAAGTGGCGGAGCAAGAGCATTCACCACCACAGTTTGTTACTCTGCAATAGTTTACGACATTACAAGATCACATGTATACCATTTTGACGATGTTGCAAAGATTGACTGCTCTTCCACCTCCAATAGCGAAGGCTCCACCAGTAGAAATTACACTGCCACTAGAAACGACGTCCCCTAATCATCAAACTATGACTGAATATGGAAAGCCTCCCGAATAAAAAACTAGAGGGAGCAATGTCGTACAGAAAAATTAGAGGGCGACCTATTTCCATTAAGGAGGATCCATTTATTGAAGATGTAATATTTGTTGCGCTGCCATCGAAATTCAAAGAGCCGAATTTTGAATTTGGAACAACATATCATATTGATCACATATGAACGTTTCAAGATAAGGTTAGGTTGTATGGTTGGCCGAATGCCATAGCCTGCCGATCATTTCCTATGTCATTACGTAAGGATACAAGAGAATGGTTTGATACGTTACCACCCATGTCGATAAGTACCTTCATTGATTTTGCAAATCAATTCGCCGTCTGTTTCTCGATCAGTACCAGAAATAAGAAAATGGCCAAGTTGCTTATGCAAGTAACTCAAGAAAAAAGAAAGTTGCTACGGGAATATGTGTCTCATTTCAATAGGGTAGCTCTTGGAATTAAAGATTTACAAATGTCATCAGTCGTAACGACACTACTTAATGACCAGATGAGTTAGACATTTAGATGGAGTTTGTCTAAGTAACCTAGGAGTCCATGGCAGAACTCCTTAGGCGAGGAGAAGAATACATAGACCATGAGGAAGTTTTAAAAATAACACATAGGTCTACTAGTTAGTGGCCCTGAGTCGATTACACATACAACCCAAAAGTGAAGAGGGTGAATGCAGTTTCTCACATTGCCTTAACGACTGCCTTATTGACAATTCTTCAAGAAATACATGGTTTGAAAGTCGTGTAGTGGCCAAAAAGGTTGAGATCTGACCGTTTAGTCAGAAGTTGTAGCCGTGTGAGTGACTTCCATAAGGACCATGGGCACATGACTGATCAATGTCGTACTCTAAGAACTTGAGGCATTTTCTCAATGAACGAGACGAAAAAGGATAAGCCATTTAGAAGATGAGGGCCAAAAGAATCATAAGGTGGGGGTGATTCATGTAATAACAGGAAGCACGGCTGTGAGAAGTGATTCTAGAAACGCCAGAAAAGGATATGCCTAGTCACTGCAAATAAGCTCCATCGGTGTGTCAAGCAGGTTTGGACTGCCTATTACTTTTGATAACGGTGATTTAGCTGGAGGTTTCATTTCTCTATGATGACACTCTGGTTATTGCTAGAGATAATGTGGATTTCAATGTAAAAATGGTGTTGATGATATGGGAGCGCATCCTATGTCTTGAATTGGGAAGCTTTCAAACCCCTGAAAATATTACCCGACCAGCTCAATCCTATCAACATTCATCTACAAGGCTTTGGGGGAGCAATTGTAGTACTAGAAAGAATGGTAGACCTTCTAGTCGTGCTGGGAAAACACAAGGCATGTGTCACGATGGTGATGACGTTCCTGGTAGTAGGAACATCCATGGCTTATAATGTAATTTATGGTCTACCCAACATCAAGCCATGAAATTTTTGACAAGTCGTGGCATTGAAGTCGTCCGAAGGGGATCAAATAACATCTAGGAGGTGTTATGTCGATAGCATTCGAGCTAATACCACAAATTATGGTACTGCAGGTTGACCATGATGTGTATAGATTAGAGCTCGACCTACTGGAGGGGGTTAGACAGATGGCCTTTTGTAAAAATGGTCACGAATAAAAGAATGACAGCTAGTTATTTCGACAGAAGAGTAAGGCCCAAAAAATTCGAAGAAGGCGACTAGGTCCTAAAAGACGCATTGTTGTTGGACATCAGTTGGACAAACGAGATCCTAATTGGGAATGACAGTTTGAGGTCATCAGGAAAGTTAAGCCAAGAACGTATAGCTTAAAGGATCAACATAGAAAACCTCTTGGTAGACCATGGAACGTGCGACACTTGAAAAAATATTATCAGTACCCTTAGTCTTTCAAATTGTTTAAAAAGTTAATTTTTCATCTTGCATATGTAAAAAATGCTATGTGTTTTGCTTTCAAGAATAAATAGTTGGGATGAGGCACATAAGGACGCTAAGGTGACATGTTGTTAGTCAGTCCAACTAGATGACCCCTAATTCCTTCCTAACCACGAGACTTCATTGTTTTCAACATAGAAAACAAGCAAATTGAAGGAGCGAACATTTCGACCAAGGTTGAATAGCCCCGTGTGAACACCTCGACCACGGTCAAGCGGCTTAATCAAAAATTTCCTCGTTTGAATAAAACTAGGCATACAAAAATCACAAATAAAGTTTGATTCGATGACTATTGAGTATCCGCAAAAAGGCTGAAATATCGACTAAGGTCATAAAAGCTTGGATAAAAATATCGACCAGGATCGGGATACTTCAATACAATTGAAACAACTTGACCAAGTTCAAGTAGCCCAAGGGCACTCATGTAAAGTAATATCAAGAAAAGATGATCCAAGAATAAGCATATTTAAAGCTACGAAAGTTAGGACTAATATTTTTGCATTGACCGAAGAAATTGATTCATACATATGGAAGAAAAATATGTTAATGACAACATGCGTTTCAGTTCTAGGGCAAGGATAAACCACCTCTCCACCCCTACCAAACAAAATAACGTATGTTAGTTCACCAACAAATCACATACATCCAAGGCAAAGAAGTCTCCTAGGTGAGGATAAACCACCTCTTCACCTAGGTAAGTCAAAAACATTGTATATACATTGTTTATCAAAAAACAAGATTACTTGAAAATTTGCCAAGAACAGAATGTCTTCAAATATCTCACTCTTCTTTGTCGTAGTCATCCCATCGACCACGGGCATGAAGGGAGCGCCAGTCAGGTCCAGATCTAGATATTTTTTAGATAGCCACTCACGACTATTTCTATAAGCCATCTCTTGACCACGTACACTGAACATACCCAGGGTCATCATGTACTCTTCGCTCTCTTTGAACTCTTCGATAGCAACCTCACATTTTTTGGCCAATTCTAAGGTGGCCCTATCAAGAGCCCTATCCAGCTCCTGAAGTTTTTCATCCATCTGTTTCAAAGACTTTTTCCGCTATTCCAAGATATTCTCAAGTTGAGTAACTCATTTATCTCCTTGTGTGGCCAGGATATCCTTCTCAATCATCACCTACGACACTCTTGCAAAGCCTCACTCTTTTCATGGAGGATACGACCAATTAGCTCTAGTTTCTCTGGCAGATTACAGATTTTACAGAAAGTAGAGTGGAAAGGGGAGAGGGTCTATTGTGAAATTTTTAACTTAGTATTTAAAGATGAATATTAAAGATATATGGAAGGTGGTTTACAAATAAAAGAACCATACTCGACGCTCCTCCACCATAATCAATTGCTCAAGACTCTCAAGAGATTTATCCTTACTCACCTCAATCACTTATGGGTTAGTTCCTCCAAGAAATCTTCATTGAACTTATCGATAGATATGTCTAAAGAAAAAAAAAAGAAACAAAAATTTACCAAGTATGGATGATACCATTTATTCGAATCAAAGAAAATCTAAATAGGCCTACCATAGAGACGGTCGATGCCCACTGAGACCAAAGCACGGTCAAACTAATACATTGTTTATGGCACGTTCGATTGGCTCTATGGCCTACAATATTATTAAGGAGTCGATTTTTTAATCAAAGAATAGGTATCACGTTAAAATCATGAAGTGGGAGAACATCTCATTCAGTATGGAACAACAGATGGTTCGTCATCAGTCAAGACACAAGAGGAACGATGGTCTGTTCAATCCTAAGGAGACGCCTAATCATTGTTATTTCAAAAATACGAAATCGATCGATAATGTTGATAAACACTTAAAGGTGGGGAATGCGAAACAAGGAAAAATGAATGATAAATTATAAAAAAGAAGAATAGTTATAACGAAGACCTACCGGGTGTTTTGAGGCTGGGGGTTTAGAAGCTTTTCAAAGAACTAAAGCTGTTAACTTTTGGTGCAACTTTTGGTGCATAACAATCTGGCTGACCAATAGATTCGATAGACCCCAATGAATCAAAAGAAAATTCAACCTCAGACAAAGCTACTGAAACTTGCTTGTTTGAAGAACTATTTAAGATGATGACGTTCATATGAGGTGAACCTCCAATGAAAAAGCAAAAATCAAAAGAGGAAAAAATTCTAGTGATATGAAAGTGTGAGAAAGCAAGATGCAAAGGTACAAATGGTGAAAATTGGATTTGAAAATGGTATACTTTAGAAGGCATCTCAATAAATTTTTTAACTTTGAAAAGGCGGCACAATACAATCATTAAAGCGCGTATTCTCAGTCTCGTGTGCCGCATTACTGACGGCTGCGTGTATGGAGAAATATAACGCATTAATGACCTTGGTCGTAGAAAATCTAGAAGTGAAGACACGTGGATTGTAAGTCAGAAGATAATGTCAAATCAGTCACATATGGTGTCATATTTCTGACAAATAAAAAGAAGTCTGACGAATGTACGATAGACATCGGCTGATTGATTCTCGTGCGCATTCATCGCTCGAACTCACTGATCATGTTCATCCCGGGATCGACTTTTGTATTATTCTGAAGTTATAATAATTATGTAAACTTTGAGTGGGGGTCTACTCATGCTAGGCATATTTACCTATTGGTTGTGGTTTTTGACTCGTAGATTGATAAAAGATAAGTGGTCGTTATTGTATAGTTGAAGGTTACGTCACATAAAGTTCTTTGCCACGTCAGCAAATATACACTAGGCCTAAAATGATCGACCGAGTGCATAAAGTTCTCTATTACGACAACAGGCATTATCTATAAATATATGACTTTCTTTGTAAATTCATTATGAAAAAAAAGAAAGGCAGAATTAATAAACTAGAATTCTTTCTGCAATTTGATTCTTATAGTTCATAAAACAAAAAAGCACACATTTATTAGTTAGTTTGGGAGTTAGTGGGGATAAGGAGCTAATTGTGCTTCTAATTATTAAGAAAACATGTTATATTATTTGGTATTTATACTCAAACAATGAACGAATGAAAGATCGATGAATTACTTGACAAACGTATTGTTTGTCTTAAAAAGTTTATTGGTTTCACAAAATATCCATTTGAGAAGTCTAGATATTTTTGAATAAATCTATTATTTTCTTTTCTTATGTTTTTACTTTTCCATTTTTGGATACGAGCAATTCGCGTTATATGATATCTCTTATAGCCACGTCTGGAAAGCAGGAGAATCTTATCTTGGATCATGTTTGAGTTATGTTCTTTCTGATCAATTATGGCTATAAGAAAATGAGATAAGAATATAGACATAGAACAGACAGACAAGGTAACAAAAAGCCAAAAAGAAGGTAGAGAACCATAGACCTATTAACGAAATTCCTATGACATCCAGAAGACAAGAGACGATAAGGAAAAGCAAAAGGTTAGGCCTTAAGACAGAGGTCACCATAGTAGTCGACCGACGAACAGATAAGGATATAAGGACAACAAGGTTTCACCCTACTGAATGCTTCGTAGGCTAGTGTGCTAATAGAAATCAAGATATGCAAGAACCTGAATGGCTACAAAAAATGACAACTTTCCCAAGAAGAGGGATAAGAGAAAATATTGCAACTTCCATAGAAACCATATGAATGACATTGAAAATTGTTTTCAATTAAAGAAGGAGCTCAAGCGACTATTAAAAGGGGTTTCCTGGCCAATTATGTAAAAGATAATTGCGAGAAAGAAAAAATAGAAGGATTACCATCGAATCTTCCGTCCCGTACACGAATTATGAATGTAATCTAAAGGGGAACAACTGCGGGAGGGGATTGTAATTCGGATAGGAAAAATTACGCTCGCTTGAGAGGTGTAAGCTCCATCCAGAAGAAGACAACGTTTAGTCAGGACATAACATTCAATGATGAAGATTTGGTTGGGATGGCTTGTCCACATGATATGCTTTAGTGATAATGGACAACGTCGCTGACTTTAATGTGAAGAAGGTTTTGATAGAGAATGGTAGTACTACTGATGTTCTCAACCGGAGTATACTTTTGGGTCTGAAGGTATTTTTCGAGAAACTACAATTAATTAGTACCCCACATCAAGGATTTGGGAAAGCGACACTAATTCCAGAAGGAACTACAAAGTTGCTAATAACCTTGGGTACCTATCAGGCTAGTGTTATAATAATGACCAATTTACTAGTAGTAAAGACCTCCATGGCTTATAACGCCATACACGGTAGACCGCTCTTAAACCTAACTAGGGTGGTGGTGTCAACTTACCACCAGGTAATGAAGTTTCCAACGCACCAGAGAGTTGTGTGTGTAAATGGTGATCAATATATATCCAGAAGTTGTTATGTAGACAATATATAGATCAAAAAAGCCGAACATGTGATGATGCTTGATATCGAGCCACCAAAGAGTCGAATTGAACCACTTAACATGACACAAAAATGTTAAATAACGGTTGGAAAGATGTTGAAAATTGACACAGGTTTAAATTCCAAGGAAAGAAAATGTGTGATAGTATACTTACAGGGTAACTTGGATGTCTTTGTAACTTGGATGTCTTTGTATAGAATCCAAAGAACATCCCTAAGATATGACCATGCGTGTCGCAACATTGTTTGGGGGTCTTGCAAGGGTTCAAGCTTGAAAACTAGAAAGAGAGAGATTTCTGTTGGGAATTGAGACCAATTTTTTATTCCCCACAAGATCCTAGTTCAGAGAAAGATAACGAAACAGAAAAATATAAAAGATAGAGAAAGATTTACGGACTGTCAAAGCTTTCACTATATGAAAAATTGTTACAATCATATACATTTCATCCACCCAAATCTCCATGTATCTCAAGAAAAATACGGACTAAGCTTTAATGCACCCACTAATTTCTACTCTTTGTACAACCCACAAATAAAACAAGAAAAATAACTAGGATACTAGGCTTACAATTTTTCTCTCAAAAACTCTCAACCACATCTACAAAAGAGAATAAACCACGTCAATTTATAGTTAACGTATGACCTAATTTTTATACAAGTTTAAACTACCAAGGAGTCCAAGATTTAGAAACTTGTTCAATTTTAGTTGACCTAGATGTCTTCCAAGTTTCGATTACCAAAGTGTCCAGGATTAGGAAACTTGTAATTTTAGTCGACTTAGATGTCTTTCCTTTCAACAATTGGTGCATCTTTTGATTTTGGCAAGTTTTGAGAAAATATCCCCACAATTTCACCCTAGAATGACATAACATAATGAAAGTAGAAGTGGAAAAGTTGTTAAATGTTGGGTTCATCCAAGAAGTTCAGTACCTAGAATGGCTAGCTCATAAGTGTTTATTTAATATGTTAAAAGTTTCTATAAGTGTGTTTAGAAGTGCGTTTTGTGCTATAAGTACGTATTTACATGTGTTTTGTTTAAATATATTTTAGGAATCAAGAAAACATGAAAAAAGTTAAGTTCAGGCCAATTAGACATGGAGTATGAAACTCTGGAGACGAAATGGAGGAAGATCACAGAATTTGTTATGTGGCCGCATGGAAAGCCTATATCGCCGCATGGGTCACCAGAATCTAGGAAGTAAATTTTTGACAGAACTTCTCATGTGGCCGCATGACTTTGCGCGGATGCGTTTTCTTTTTCAATTAGAAGTCTATTTGGGATGATTCTCTACACAATTTTCTTGGGGCTTTTGAGGAGATATAAAAGGAACTAACGAGAGCAAAACCCAGGAGGGAGATTTTGGGAGATAATTTTGGAGAACTAACAAGAGCAAAAACCTAAGGAGATTTTGTGGAGATTATTGGAGGAGAAGAATCAAGAGCAAGAGATTGAATTCAATGAGGCGATAGATGATTCTTGGTGCAAGAACTTCTCACCCTCAAGATTCAATCCTCTACCCGGTTATGAATATATTATTTTATTCAATTGTCTCCATGAATTCTATTATTAGCTAATTTTATTTTCTTGGGACGAACAACGTAGTCAAGTTGTGAACCCTAGTTTTGTGTTTATTGATTCGAATTATGACAATTAATTTCTTTGTTAAATCTTTATTGTTTGCTTAAAGCTTTCATCTTTTTAGCTAATTGGTGAATGTTATATTGGTTTATGTGGATTCAAGAGATGAAAACATGAATTAGATTTAGATAATAAAGATCATTAATTTGGACAAGATATAGTGATATAATCTTGTGGTTAGTGCGATTATTTAAGGTTGAATTTCAATAAGGCTCTAATGAATTCTTGTTGTTTATGCATTTAAGAGGGTTGATAACGAATTCATCTAGAGATAGGTGGGTTGGTTTAATTAAATAGAATTAATTATTATCGAGAGAGATAGTTAATTAATTTATGTGAATTCGATCGTTAACAAGAATTAGTTATTATTGAATCAATGACTATGAAACTAGGAGGATCAACGATGGTGAAGTTGTGAGTCCCAAGTCTCAAAACTTATTTAATTAAATCAAAAGCTATTTCATTATTTTTCTTGTTTCCTCTAGCTTAATTTAATAGTTTTTATTCTTCTTAATTTTAAAACACCCAATTTTTTGCGTTTTCGAATAAAGCTTAAATATTAAATTTTGGTACTTTAAACTATTCTTCACGGGATCGATACTTGAACTCACATCCACTTTACTACTTGTTCGACCTGTACACTTGCGGTTTATTTAATAAAGTTTTCGACGAACACTAGCCAATGTCGTGCCAATGAAAAACCTAATGCCTACCCACTGGAAAGAATAGATCACTTAGTGGACGTTCAATCATGTCATGAAAGGCTTGGTTTTTTAGATGCTTTTCAGGTTATCAACAAATCTCCATGCTTTTGGAACCTATTGATATACACTGATGCCATTTAGACTCAAAAATGTTGGGGAAACATACGAAAGGATGGTGAACAAAGTGTTCGGAGGTCAATTGGTAGAGTAATTGAAGCTTATGTTGATGACATGGTAGTTAAGAATGTTAAGTCAATCGATCATGTAGTAGATCTACATAAAGTTGATGTCTGTCGGCAATATAATTTGAAATTCAATCTAGAGAATAGGGCCAGCCTTGGCCCTAGGTGGCTAGGCAACCACCTAGGGCCCTCAGCCATGCAGGCCCAAGTTTTTTTTTTTTTGAAGTAAAGACCAACCTACTTAAATGTAAAATGAGTCTATATAGAAAATAAATCCAAATCTAATTTATATTATCTATCTTAATCTAGTATTTAAATTGTAGACCATGTAATTTTCTCTTCAAACATCTTTTTTAGAAATTTTTATCTTGAATCAAAACAATTTTCTAAATTGTTAGGATTGAAACAAAAAATAAAAGGGCAAAGAATGAAGAACACAAGGATTTATATAGTCCTATAAAAAATAATGATTTTTATTTACAAGAGATTAGTCATATATATAATAACACAATGAAAGTTTTCTAATTATAATGAAACTCTAAGGAAAAATTTCGAAAAACACCCTTACTTAAGAAAATACAAATACCGTATAACTTTCGGAGGCACTGCAGATCTGCGCTCAGCTCCGCGTAGCGCAACATATTAGGCTCCATATATTAATACAAATTTCAATCATTTTTTAATTGTCTCTCAATAATTTATGTTTTAAAAACATCTCAATATATTAAGGGCCCCATTTAAATTTTTTCCTAAGGCCCCCCAAATCTCAGGGCCGGCCCTGCCAGAGAAGTGTGTGTCCAGAACTGTTGGGAATAAAGTTTTAGATTTCATGATCACACAGAGAGGGATCGAAGCAAACCCCGATAATATCTGATTAATCATAGAAATGAATAGTCCAGCTATTTGGAAAGAAGTTCAGAGGTTAACAAGACGAGTAGCTGTATTGAACAGATTCATAAATAGAAGAGCCGACAAATGTCCTCACTTTTTGAAAGATGTAGGGGGTTCAAACAATTTTGAATGGACTAAGGAATGTTAGGAATCATTTGAGCTACTAAAGCGGGCATTACAATACCATCAATTTTGACTCATCTTAACCTAAAGGAAGTGCTTAGTTGGTTATCTCAGTGCATGCGGAAGAAGATGAGTGCTACAGTTTGGCAAAACGGTTGATGATGGCTTTGATGGTGGTAGTTAAATAATTGAGACCCTAATTTTAGGCTCACACAGTACAAGTCATGACTAATTAGACTATAAAGTAGATTCTACATCGTCCTAAAACTTCAAAAAGATACTGAAATGGGCAATAGATATAAGGGAACTTGGCATCAATTTTAAATCGAGGACAACTATAAAGCCACAAAGATTGGCAGATTTTATTACAGAATTTACCACTCTCTTTGTTTTGGGTTCCAATAATACTAGGGGTTCAACTGTAATCACAGGGTTGAACCTTGCAGTAAGACTAGGGTGTCATCAGTAGACATATGCTGACATTAGCAAGTAGTTGTGGGACAAATAAAAAGAGAGTATAATGCGAAAGATAGTAAGAGGACGGCTCGTGTAATGAAGGTAAGAGGACGGCTCGTGTAATGAAGGTGTGAGCTTTGCACAAGCGAATCGATAACTTCAAATTACCAAGGTCTCGCACAAAGATAACACTTGAGTTTATACACTCTCAAGTTAGCATCCGCAAATCCAAAACACTTGCCCGTAATAGCAAATGTGCTGAGCTTCAACAGTCGAGTATTGTGAGCATGGTTGAAATCAAAGAAATATATCATAAATCGAGTTGGGTAGATCCGATAACAAACTACTTAATGAATGACAAGTTACCAAAGGATCTTGTCAAAGCAAAAGGATTAAAAATTCAAGCTATTGTGTTTACCCTAATAGATAAAAAGTTGTACAAGCATAGTTTCCAAATACCATATAACACATGCTTACCTTAGTGACACTCTCATAGGCTAACAGACAAGCTGAAGTGATGAATCACACCATCTTATATGAATTGAAAAACCAGATTGGAGAAAGAAAATTCGTTACGGACAGATGAACTGCCTAATGTGCTATGGGCATATCATACAACCTCTAGGGAACCAACCAGAGAGACCCCTTTCAAGCTGTCTTTTGGAATGGAAATTGTAGTCACCATAGAAATATTAAATTAAACAGGTAGAATAAGTAACAAGCATATCAACTCCACTACCACCTGAGTCGACTTCAACCTATTCGACGGGGTAAGAAAAAGAACAGTTGTAAATATACAAGTAGAAAGCTACACAATATTTTAATCAATAAGTGAAACCCTGAATCTTTGAGTTGGAAGACCTGGTTATTAGGAATGAAGCAGCAGCGGGGCACCTTTCTACCAAATTAGAAGAAAACTAGGAAGGGTTGTATGAATTAATTGAAAGTGTTGGAAAAATGGACTTGCAAACTAAAAGATTTAAAGAAAAAACTCTTGGGTAGGCTATGGAATGCCTGACATCTTAAGAAATATTATTAGTAGAAACAAACCCAAAGTAGTTTTTTTTTTTCCATTGTAATGAGAATATTGAAATTGTATTGCTTTCTTTCGATGTGGCGTTATCTTCTTGTCCCATAAAGGACCCTCACCCTTGTAATTCTAGTTTTTGTTTCCAGCTCACAGTGTTCAATAGAAAGCAGAGATGGTAGCAAGAAATGAGGATGGGCCAGCTTAGCTGTGATGTCTCGGTGCATGTACTCAGTCATTGATCTCGATGATTTTTGTGCAACTTCATCATTACAAATTTACCCTTGTTATAAAGCAGTAGATTGCCTCTTGCCCCAAAATGAGTTGGTTCATGCTTCAAATCACTCAATAGGCGGGTGGTAAGAACATAAAACCATAAGAGCATCTCCAATGCTATAGTGTCAAGACTCTTACTTTAGAAAAATTATAATGGAAGAGAGAGGAAAGATTGAAGAAAGGACAGTTACAACACTTACTTTTGAAAAACAAGATTTCTAATTGAACATTGATGATAGTTAGGTGTTCAGAGAGCCCAGCTGGGTCTACAACGTTGAGAGCCCAGCCTGGGGCCCAAGACAAAGAGCCCAACCTGGGATCCGATGTAGAGAGCCCAACCTGGGTTCCAAGACAGAGAGCCCAACCTGGGATCTAATGTAGAGAGCTCAAGTTTAAGAACTAGAAAGTTGGAGGCTCTATGTAACAGCTCGATCGACACAAGGCATCGATCGACCTTCCTACTCGAGCTCAGCTATCCAGTTTAAAAATACGTTGTGATATCCGAAGATTTCCTACATGCGTGATATTCGAAGGTTACAACGGAAAGATATTCTCGCCCACTTACTCCTCCTTTTCTGGGATGAAGGCACGTGTCTCCCTGGTAAGTTGGGATGTCTGCCACGTAGACATAGAGAAATTGCCTATAAATAGCAGCCATCCCGTTTCAGGTATTCTCACAAATTTTTTTGAATAGATATATACTCTATGTAACTCTACACCATATTCTTCTTCTACTGATTTTTACACTAGAGTGGAAACGGGTGAGAAGAGCCTTGCCACTTTTTACAGGTTATAAGCCACGTGCACCTCCACTATTTGAAGAAGAGATTGTGACTAATAACGTCATTGGCGCCATCTGTGGAAAATCTTCGCAACAAAAAGCTATGGCAAGACCAAGAAGGAGGAGCGCGCTCTTAGTAGAGGAAGCTCTATCAGAAAGGACTGTGGCAGAGTCAGAATCTAAAACTCATGGAACGGGACTGCCACCACCTACGTATGCAACCGTGGATCAGTTTGAGACCTTGTAAACTCAGATGATAGCTATGATGACTTTGCTTCAGAATCAAATCCACACAAGTGATAACCATGTCACCTCGCCTCCAGTAGACCCTACAGAGCATACTCATATACAACCCTCACAGGGAGACCTAGCAGCACCTGTGGTCGATCAAGGAGCTCTTCATCCTCTTGTGTAGGACCCTACCATATTCTCCAGCTTTAGACTTGGAACGAAAACTAGACGAAATGTTGACCCAAAAAATGGAAAGTGCCATGACAAAAAGGAAGGATAAGCGCAGACAAATGGTATTGGAGGAAGATCAATTTGCTCCTGAAATCATGGTTGTATCTCTACCAAAGGGATTCAAGCAACTGATGATAGAATCCTATGATGGGGTCACTGACCCTCTTGATCACTTTCAGACGTTCGTTGATATGATGAGGTTGCATGCTGCACTAGATGCAGTAATGTGTCAGCCTTTCTCTCCAACATTGCATAGAGAGGCCAGGGATTGGGTGGCTACTTTAGCCCCTCGATCCATCAGAAATTTTGATCAGCTCTCTCAAAATTTTGTGGCATATTTCCTAAGCAGCAAGAGGAAGAGAAAAAACTGCCATAGGCTTGATGCAGGTCATTCAAGAGAAAGAGGAAACTCTACGATATTATCTTGCTCATTTCAGCAGGGCCACATTGGGGATCAAGGACCTTCAGAAGTTAGTTGTTTTGACCACCCTAATGAATGGGACTCAAAACCAATCCTTTAAAATGTCCGTCTCAAAAAATCCATCGGAGTCGATACAGGAGTTATTGAGGAAGGGAAACAATTATTTAGATGCTGAGGAAGTAGAAAGAGTGACTAAGAGTCTGCATGATGGAAGAGATTCAGAGACCAACAAGCGAAAGTCTCATAACAACCAGTGTGTGAGAGATGACAAAGGAAAACAGAAGGTTGGGCCTCACGTCAAATCCCAATCTAATAAATGGCCTCCCCGACCATTGAATGAAGGTACTAAGGTTTTCACTCCTTTAAATACCTCTCGAGCCCATGTGTTAATAGAAATTCGCAACATGAGAGAACTTGAGTGGCCTTAGAGAATGGCGGCACCGCCAAGTAAAAGGGATAAGAGAAAGTACTGTTACTTTCACAGAGACTACGGCCATGATATCGAAAGTTACTTTCAGCTTAAGGCGGAGCTCGAACGGTTGTTGAAAAGAGGCTTCCTAGCTAAGTATGTGAAACATGACCGTGGAAAAGAAATACCATTAGAGTCACCAATGAACCCACCTCTTCGGGCGAAAGTCATAAATGTCATCTCAGGTGGGACAGCTGCTGGAGGAGACTCGAATTCAGCCAGAAAAGGCTACGCTCGCTCGAGTGGGGTAGACTCAAACAAAAAAAAAACCAAATCCAGTCAAGACATAACATTTGGTGAGGAAGATTTGATATGGGTGGTATAACCCCACGAAGATGCCCTAGTGATCATAGGTGATATCGCTGATTTTGATGTAAAAAGAGTATTGATAGACAATGGTAGCGCGGTGGATGTCCTAACTTGGGATGTCTTCCTAGGCTTGAAGGCGCCACTTGAAAAGTTACAACCAGTTACTACTCCCTTACAGGACTTTGGGAGAGCTACGGTAACTCCCAAAGAAACTATAGAGCTATCGGTCTTCTTAGGAACCTACCCAGCTAGCAGTATGATCATGACGAATTTTTTGGTGGTAAAGACTCCCATGGCTTACAACGTCATATACGGAAGACCTCTCCTTAATACCGCCATGGCAGTAGTATCAACTTAACACCAGTCTATGAAGTTTCCAACAAGTCGAGGTGTGGGATGTGTGAGGGGAGATCAATATGTATCCAGAATGTGCTACGTAGACATCATACAAGTCCGAAAGGCAGAGCCCGTAATGATGCTCGACATCAAACCCTTAAATGGAAGAATTGAACCGCTTAACACAATAGAAAATATTGAATTAGCAGATGGAAAAATGTTGGTTGTCGGTGGAAGGCTACAATCTGAAGAGAAGGAAAAGATGATAGCTTGCCTACGGGATAATTTAGACGTATTCGCATGGACTCCAAACGATATTCCAGGGATCAGCCATACCATATCACAATATCGTTTGGGAGTCTTACTGCGATCAAAACCCATAAAACAGAAAAAGAGAAATTATGTCCCTGAAAGGCAGAATGCGATAAAGCATGAAGTACAGAAGTTGCTCAAAGCAGGTTTCATTCGGGAAGTACAATACCCAGAATGGCTAGCTAATGTCGTTTTGGTGAAGAAGTCCAACGATAAGTGGCGTATGTGTGTGGATTACACCGATTTGAACGAAACTTTCCCGAAAGACTCCTACCCATTACCAAGGATAGATGACTTGGTAGATACAACATCCGGCCATGAAAGGCTAAGCTTTCTAGATGCTTTTTCTGAATATCATCAAATTTCCATGGCCAAATCGGACCAGGAGAAAACTTTCTTCATTACTGACTTCGGGACATACTGTTATACAGCCATGCCTTTTGGCTTGAAAAATGTGGGGGCTACATATTAGAGGATGGTAAATAGGGTATTTGGAGGACTCATCGGAAAAGTAATTGAGGCCTATGTCGATGATATGGTAGTCAAAAGTGCTCGGTCGATGGATCACATAACTGATCGACAAAAAGTATTTGGTGTTTCGCGACAAAACAAGTTGAAGCTTAATCCTAAAAAGTGTGTGTTTTCATGATCACTCAGAGAAGAATTGAAGCCAACCTAGATAAGATCAAAGCGATTCTTGATATGAAGAGTCCCGTTAGTAGAAAAGAGGTACAGAGGCTAACTGGACGAATATCAGTCCTCAACCGATTTATGAGTTGGGCAATAGATAAGTGTCACTATTTTTTAAAGTAGTGGGAGCCTCAACCAACTTCTAATAGACCAAAGAATGCGAGGAGTCACTTGAAATACTTAAGCAATCGTTGCAGCAGCCCCCAGTTTTGACTCGTCCCAATGCAGGAGACATACTTAGTTTATACCTAGCAGTCTTAGAACGTGCTGTCAGCGCTGTACTAGTAAAGGACTTTGGAAAAGTTTAGAGGCCAATATACTATGTCAGTCAAGTTCTGAGAGGAGCAGAGACACGGGATACCCTGATCGAGCAGTTGGTATTGGCATTAATAGTAGTCGTCAGAAAATTGAGGCCCTACTTTCAAACTCATCCGGTGCAAGTCATGACCGATTAGCCTCTGAAGCAAATTATCTATCGACCAGAAGCCTCTGGAAAGCTATTGAAATCGACAATGGAACTCACTGAATTCGACATAGAGTTCAAACCAAGGACGGCCATAAAAGCCCAAGCATTAGTAGATTTTATCACAGAGCTCACTGCCCTCCTCCCTCCCGACCAAAGGAAGAGGTATAAGTGGGGGTAGAATGGAAAATATATGTGGATGGGTCGTCTAACAGTGAAGGTTCTAGGGCGGGCGTTATTATAATAAGCCCAGACTCAGAAGAACTAGAGTACTCTCTGCACTTTTGATTTCCTAAAACCAACAACGACGCAAAGTATGAGATTGTAATCACTCGGCTAAGCATTGCAGTAAGGCTGTGGTTGTCGTTAGTGGAGGTATGCAGCAATTTACAGTTGGTTGTGGGACAAATAACAGAGGAGTATGAATCAAAAGATGATAAGATGGCAGCTTACCTAATGAAGGTAAGAGACTTGCAGAGGTGGTTTAGTAATTTTAAAATTACCAAGGTCTCCCGAAAGGATAATACAAAAGTTGATGCATTATCTAAGTTGGCGTTTGCAAACCCAAAACACCTGCCACCGACAGCTAATGTACAAGTGTTCCGTCAGTCGAGCATTGTGAATGTAGACGAGGTCAAAGAAATCAATACCAAGTGTAGCTGGATAGACTTAATAGTAGACTACATAGTGGATAATAAGCTACCTGAAAATCCAGCTGAGGTAAAAAGGCTCAGGGCTCGAGCAGCTATGTTCACCGTTATAGACAAAAAGTTATATAAACGTAGTTTTTCGGCCCCCTACTTGAAATGCCTTTCTCCAACAGAAGCTCAAGAAGTTTTGTCCGAAATACATAGTAGTATATGTGGCAACCACCAAGAGGCCTCAGTGTTGGCTTTCAAAGTACTAAGACAAGGCTACTACTGGCCCGATATGAAAGAAGATGCTAAAAATTTGGTGAAAAAATACGATACCTGCCAATGACATGGTAACTTGATACACATCCCAGCGGAACAGCAGTCTGCAATGTTTGGGGTTTGTCCTTTCTTCTAATGAGGGATAGACATCCTAGGACCCTTGCCTGTAGTGAAAGGGCAATGAAAATTTCTTCTGGTGGCTATAGATTACTTTACAAAATGGGTAGAAGCTGAACCACTAGCGACCATTACTACAGCCAAGATCCAAAGTTTTTTTGTGAAAAAGTATCATATGCAGATTCGGAATACCTCGAGTATTTGTTACTGACAATGGCAGGCATTTTGACAATCATGGTTTCAAGACTTTCTGTGAAAGCTACCATATAGAGCATAAGCTCACCTCAATGGTACATCCCCAGGCTAACGGACAAGTAGAGGTGACGAACCGAATGATCCTATGGGACTTGAAAACCAGACTAGAAAAGGAAAAAGGGCATGTGGGCTGATGAGTTACCTAACGTATTATGGTCTTATCACACTACCTCCAGGAAACCGACCGAAGAGACCCCATTCAAGCTCTCTTTTGGAATGGAGGCTGTTGTACCGGTGGAAATCTTGTGCCCGACAGGCAGAATGATAACTCAGTAGATCGATCCCACCGCTACCAGGGCTGAGCTTGATCTTCTGGAGGGAGTAAGAGAGAAGACTGTCGTGAGAACAACAGCATATAAGCGATAGGCAGTCGAATACTTCAATCGACAGGTTAACCCTAGGTTTTTTCAAACAGGAGACTTGGTGCTGAAGAATGCTACGGCAGCAGGGCACCCTCATGTCAAGCTAGGAGCAAACTGGGAAGGACCATACGATGTCATCAGGAGTGTCAGGAAAGGAGCTTACAGCTTAAAAGACCTGAAAGAAAAACCATTGGGTAGGCCATGGAATGTAGAACACCTCAAACAATATTATCAGTAGGATGCACGTGGTTCTCTATTTTTATTTTTTTTGCAATAAAGACATTACAAGTCTTTCTGATGTAATGTTATCTGCTGATCCCCTTGAAGGATTCCAGCGCTCTGTAAAGCAGTACTATATTTCAAATCAATAAAAAGCAGAGACAATGGCAAATGATGAGGGGGCTAAGGAAAGGCCAGCATAGCTGGGATGTCCTGGTGCCTCTACTGAGTCATAGATCCTCGCAACCTTTGGACAATTGCACTACTATAAACAATTATGTCTACTTTGACGAAGTAAAATCACCATACACATTTAATCATCTGCGATGATGGATGATAGGCGAATAAACCCACTGGTCGATTAAAAAATTCGACCACATGTTGGGTAGACGCATTAAATCATCTGCAATGACGGATGATAGGCGAATAAACCCACTGGTCGATCAAAATATTTGACCGTACGTTGGGTAGAGACATTAAATCATCTGTGATGATGGATGATAGATGAATAAACCCACTGGTTGATAAAAAAATTCGACCACATGTTGGGTAGACGCATTAAATTATCCGCGATGATGGATGATAGGCGAATAAACCCACTGGTCGATCAAAAAATTCAACCGCACGTTGAATAGACGTAATAAATCTGCGATGATGGATGATAGGCGAATAGACCCACTGGTCGATCAATAAATTCGACCGCACGTCGGATAGATGCATTAAATCCGCGATGATGGATGATAGGTGAATAAACCCACTGGTCGATCAATAAATTCAATCACCCACCAATCGGGTAGACGCATTTAATCACCCACGGCGATAGATGAGATAGGTGGATAAATATACTCGCACTGGTTGATTGATATCTTAAATGACCTAGTGGTAAATAAATATGAGGTAACGAGACGATAACTATTCTGAATAAAGGATCCAATGGCCAAGGCGTTATCCAACAAAAACATTTAACCAAAAAATCGACCAAAGTGGTCGACCCAAGTGGTCAACTACCATTGTCGACCAAAGTGGTCAACCCAAGGTAGTCGACCATAGTGGTCGACCACTTTTGTTGGCAAAGACGATTGGCTAGAAAGCTTGGTCAACAACAAAATGATCCAACTTGAAAATTAGAATAGACCATACATAATCATGAGTGCTTAAAATAAACGGATATCGACGCAAGTTTTCCAAAGTGAATTATGTCTACCCACATCCCAGGCCAAGCCAAACCAAAAGGCGTTAAAGCGAACATCGTTTATATGCCCATATTCCAAGACAAAATGATAAGACTTCTGAAACATTGTTTTTTGCCCACATCTCGGGCCAAGAAAGTTTGCTAAGTCTTACAAAAGTAGGAAGAGAAACGAAAAAGTAGGCATCAAGCTGTAGGATCGCCAGTATCGCCTCCTCTAGATGGGCCATCACGATGACCCTTAGGAGCAATCTTCTTAGAAGCTGATTCAACTGTCCGTTGTCTGGCTATGAAACGCTCGAGCCCCAAAGGGTCAAGAGATGGATGCTCCTCAGCCAACCACTTCTTGGTGAGACTTATAGAAGCCTTCATTGACTCTGCACCGTACATATGCATGCAAAAGGAGAACTCTGATGAGGCTTTATAGCTAGAAACAGCATCTTCTTGGGCGCGAGCTAAGGTAGAGCGCAATGTGTCAATCTCATCCTCCTGCACCTTGGCCTTAGACTCAGCTAACTTGGCTTGGCTTATCTTTTCTCCTATCTCATTCTTCAAGTTAGCAACCTCCGCTGTCATCTCTGCCTCTTAAAGATCCATATGTTCCAAATGTCTCTCCAGATCTTCATTTGCTAATGCCATGGCATCCTACATGGTGATGATCTGGCAAACAGATTCCAAGGTCAAGACCAGTCATAGAATTGACAAAAAATGAAAATAAAAAAGAAGAGAGGGAAGAGAAGAGACATTACCCTCCTAGTATACACTGCTAAGGTTTTGTTGACCGACGAAGCCTTCCTCTGAGATAAACCAGTACGCAGGGGCTCAAATGCGCAGCTTCGAACCAATTCAAGGTCCTTGTTGGCATTAGTGGGCAGAAAACGAATTTTATGAAGATTGATTTGACGAAGGATCCTCATCGGGCTGATCAACAAGCGCATCCTTAAGGTGTTTCACTCGGCTGCCCCATTTCTCTACGTTGGTGGTATTTAGAATCTCCTTGCCTGAGGCAGACCCTTTGCCCTTGTCTGAAACACTCCTTCTCTTGCTCGTAGCAGAATCTTTCACTGGCCCCTCATCATCAGTAGCTAAAGGAATAGAGTTCAACACAGTATTCAAATCATACTCCACGCCTTCTATACCTGTACAAGAAAAACAACAATTAGTCTAGAAAGACAACCCCATATGATGTGCAAAAAGCAAAAAGGTTGGCAGATGAGGTGCCTACCAACAAGATGATCGATTCTCATGGTCAGCATGTTACGATCTATTAAAACTCTTCTTAGCTCTGAGCTGGGAGGGTCTAAATTGATAACCTGGTCAATTTGTTTTTGAAGATAAGGAGTAATGTGTACTGGGCTATTGAATATTCGAATTTGTGGATATTTTCAAAAGGTATCGAAAGAAAAACTACCAGTGACAGGTCTAATGAAGAAAAAAAGGGTCTTCCACCCGCTGTTTGAATTCCTATAATAGAGAACGTGGAAAGGAACCTGAGTTGAAAAGTATACATAACTGTCACATGATGCAAGGCGGTGTATTTCAAAAATACACCTAAAAAGGTCAATGGATGGATCGATATCGTGAAGAAGGCACATGTACAGAAAATAAAGGGCTAATCTCCAAGCATTTGGAGCCACCTAACTGGGAGTTAAGTACAATTCATGAAACATTGCGACGAAAAAGGGATATATTGGAAACCTAAGTCCTCCATCCATGCTATCTTTGTAAATGGCAACCTCGAAGGGATTCTACCCGGGAAAGCGTTTTGTTGGGCGCGGGGCTATATATATGTGGTCATCAAAATCTTAAATTTTACCAGCATCATATCCAATTTGGTTTCAGAGTTATACACGCCATAGCCTTTGGGAATGTTAAAAGGTACTATGTGCCCAGAAGGAGACCTACCAATTTGAATATTAGCCGAAGATGATCTAATGGGTGGCATTCTACCTCCAGCTCGTATGGCACCAGCTGAACGATCACTCGACTCCAAGAAATTAGACGACTGCCAGGTAACTTCTAAGACCGGTCGACTTTTTCCCATTTGGAGACCGGTCGAAGACCGAGAAGTCCGTCGATCGATTAATTTTTATGGAACTACTGCGATTGCTCGAGTGACTACTTGAACCACTATGGCTCTCGCCGGTAGAATTAGAGGAAGATTCGATGCTAGATTCATTATTCGAGAAAAGTCCTACCCAAGGAATGGTAAAAAGACAAATTGAAGATTACATGTAGACTACAAAGTTAGTCGGGCTATAAAAAATAGAAGGCGACAAAGAGCTATAGACTCTTTTGACAATTTCACGGTCGGTTGACAAAACAAAGCCATCAATCGAAGTGCTTTTCAGTGAGTAAGCTGCAAGTCATAAAGAAAAAGACATTCCAAGAAATCAAAATCTTAAATAAGATTGAGCCATTTGAGGAAATTGAAAACAAGTAAGACATTTACCGGTGAGTGGCGTCCCATGTAGACCGGTCGACCTCCTATGTAGACCGATCGACTGGCTTCAATGGTCGGTCAACCAACAAGGTTGCTGACAGTTGGAACAGTGACCGGCGTTCGACCGATGGCGATGCCTCGGTCGACGGTGCTACCCTCGGTCGATGACAGCCGGGTGACGGTAAAAATTGAATTGTAGCTTGTTGGAGAGAGGATGGTGGTAGAGATTTGGTTTTGAGGATTTGAAAATGAATCCAAAAACAATGAAATCCCCCATTTATATAGACAAAGAAAAGGCGGGAAGCAAAAGTTTGATATTTTCAAATTTTTGTTAACAAAGAAATGTGGGAATTTGAAAAGTGTAAGACCTTTTTTAAATTGAAAAGTTTGAAACATGTATGTATATATATATATATATATATATAGTAATTAAATATTTAAATTCGTGTTAGCTTTAAAATATATATATATATATATATATATATAATGAATGTTCGTACTCATTAGCGACAACAATCATTAATGAGTAGGGGGCTTATGATGATAGTCAGGTGTTCAGAGAGCCCAGGTAGGTCTACACCGTAGAGAGCCAACCTGGGCCCAAGACAGAGAGCCCAACCTGGGATCCGATGAAGAGAGCTCAAGTTTAAGAATTAGAAAGTTGGAGGCTCCACGTAACACCTTGATCGACACAAGGCGTCGATCGACCTTCTTATTCGAGCTCAGCTGTCTAGTTTAAAAATAAGTTGTGATACCCGAAGATTTCCCACATGCGTGTTATCCGACGATTACAATGGAAAGATATTCTTGCCCACTTACTCCACCTTTCTCGGGATGAAGGCACTTGACCCCATGGTAAGTTGGGATGTCTGCCACGTAGACATAGAAAAATTGCCTATAAATAGCAGCCATCCCATTTCAGGTATTCTCATAAAAATTTTTGAATAAATATATACTCTACATAACTCTCCACCATATTCTTCTTCTACTGATTCATACACCGGAGTGGGAACGGGAGGGAAGACCCCCGCCACTTTTTGCAGGTTATAAGCTACGAGCGCCTCCATTATTTGAAGAAGAGATTGTGACTGATAACGTCAAACATCTTGAAAAGTTTCAAAATAGCCCAACGTGGGTTAAACAAATGTTTCTCTTGGCCTGATTTTAAGGACGGAAATACTCCAAACTTCAATACTGTAATCCAATTGTACAACATATGAGGCATATCTTCTGATTACACCTTCCTCTCATGAAAAAAATGAAAAGTATCTACTGTAAAGTACAAACCTAAAACAATTCAACAATGTCTAGTACTTTTCTTGACAAATGGTCAAAAAATACTTATGTGGTACAATTAATGCTAGAAGGTGTCTAGTACAATGTCTAATTCTAGACATTATTTTTGACAATATCCATCATTAATTTAATAATCTCTATCTAATCAATACATTTTTCCCACTTTCTTTTTTCTAAAAAGCTAATATTAATTTGGCACATTTGCACAATGAATATTGTTGCATTGGAGAAGTTTTTTAATATAATGTCAATGTCTTTTGTCATATATACATAGTAGACATTGTTGTATTAGAGATGCTCTAAGTTGGTTAATGAATTAAATCACCCTGTAAGCCGGGTGGTAAGCGCAAAAAACCAAGAAATGGTTAATACTTTTAATTGCCTAGTAAGACATGCGGTAAGCACAAAAAACAAAAAAAAATGGTTAATACTTTTAATCATATGGTAATGGTAAGCAGAAAAAAGACCAAGAAATGGTTAATACTTTAAATCATCCAATAAGTCGGATGGTAAGCATGATGACATCACAAAATTGGTCAAGTACCGATAAGGTCATCTAATGATAAACACGAATGAACTAGAAAAATTGGCCTAGCATTCCGTTTCACTCAATTTGGAGGGCAAGTAACACATCAATAAAAAAGTATATAAGTTGATTGGATGACGGACGGGAAGCAACCGACCAATCTCTAGGGAATCGGTTGATCTAGTGGCTAAAATGCTAAGAGAACAATAAATCTACCATGAAAGGCCCAAGGTGTTGTCGATCATCCTCTAGGGTGGGTCGATTCTTTTATGTTAAAAGGCCCAAGGTGTTGTCGATCAACCCATGGGTTCGGTCGATCCTTTTTCGCAAAAATCGACCCTGTTTGGCTGAAAGGCCAAGGGTATGGTCGGTATAAAGTATAAACTGATGCCTATTATTCGAGAACTCCAAAACCAAACATTAATGAGAATGAGGCTTAGAGACTGTGATTAAGGCAATAATAAGCACCCAAAAGTATTTAAGGTAAATTCATCAAACATCCTTGATGTGCAACAAGAGAAAGTGAAGTAAAGCTAAGTTAACAACAATATCTGCCTATACATCGGGCTCAAAAGACTAAATAATTAAGCAAAATTGATATTGTTTCTTTCTCAACAAACAAAAACTGAAAACCGCTCCAAAAAAAAAAAAGTGGCCATGTTAAGCTTGGGAGATGTCATCACATCCTTTAGACGCACCCTCCTGATGACCCTTAGATGTCACTTGTTTGGTAGCCTGCTCCACATTCTGCTGCTTAGCCAAAAAGCGATTGAAACCAAAAGGGTCGATCGAATGATGCTCATCGGACAACCACTTCTTAGTAGGAGAAATGAAAGTTTTCATTGACTCCGCGCCACACATTTACATACAGTTAGTTGGTGAACTCTGAAGAAGCTTTGTATCGGTTAACAGTCTCTTATTGGGATTGAGCTAAGTAGACCTAAGCGCATCAGTCTCTTTTTCTTGTGCCCTAAGCTTGGTCTTAGCAGAAATGTTGGATTTTTTCAAATAGTTTACTTTCTTCTTCAAACAATCTATCTCTTTATTCTTTTCCTCATCGAGGCAATCCATTTGAGCTAGATGATTCTCCAACTCCTCATTAGGTGTACAATAGAATCATGCAGAGTAATTACCTAGCAAAAAACTGAACAAGTTCAAGATTAAATCCACACATAAAATAAAAACACATAGAAAGTGAAAGAAAAATAGCTTTACCCTCCTGGTGTAGACCGCCAAACTTTTGTTAACAGTAGAGACCTTCATTCTAGAAAGACTAGTGCCCAAGGGTTCAAGCACAAAACCTCAAACGATTTCAAAGTCATTGTTGGCATTGATGGGTGGAAAACTAATGTCATGAAGGGAAGGGGCTAATTCTTGAAGGAGTCCTCATCCAAGTTGTGTAATGGCACATGCATAAAATGTCTCTCTTGACTGACTTCATTACCCCGTTGGTCGAAGCCAAAGCACTCTTGCCCATAATTGAACATTTTCCTTTGTCAAAATAGACTCTCTCTTTTTACTCTATTGAGGGATTTGAGTCGACACCTTATCTTCAGTAGCTAAAGGAAGAGAGTTTAACATGACGCTCAAACTCTACTCCATACCTGTCCAAGAACACGACAAGTTAATCACAAGAAGCAATGCAATATGAGGTGATAAAATAATAAGTACATGGGAAGGACAGCCTACCATTAGGCTGACCGATCTCCATGATTAGCATGTTACGATCAGTTAGAACTTTGCTTAACTTCATAGCAAGGAGTCTAAGTGGATCAACTAGTCAAGTTGGCTTTGAAGACAAGGGGTAACATCAACCTTACTGCTGAACTATCTAAGTTGTGGATGTTGTTGTGCGATTTAAATCCCGCAAGTGGACGGATCATTGACAAGTAATAAAGTGATGAATGAAGTGTCGAATCCACGAAGACTAGATATCAATTTAACCTATTAATTTATAACCTAATTTCTAACAATATGAAAACACAGATTCAAATTGGTTTTTGTGATTCTATACTATTTTAATTAAAACTAAATTATCAAACAATTAACTTTAAAATATTGAGAACGAATTCAAGATCTACTAACACTAGGATTTGCGAATCCACCAACACTTTCCTTAATCAAATATCCGTTTAACCGTTTTAGCTTATAATTACCAAAGATTGAAAATCGGCGTTCCTAAAGTAATCAAAAGCCTCTCTCGATGGTCAATCAATTCTATATGTTATGCGAACTTCATTATCTCTAATTAAGCTTCGAACATAAACATATGCATTAAAATCTCAAAAACACCTAATTGAATTTCATAAAGCATAATAGTAATTTCTATCTATTATTGGACCCTATGTTATTCAATACCACGTGCTTAATCTATATTGAATCTCTCGACTTCAATATAAATCACAATATATTCTAATGGTGAACAGGCATTAAAATAATAGAAAAACTACATAAAGAATAATCAACCCAAAAGCAATTAATTACTAAAACGGAAAAACTTCTAATTAATTAAAAATCATGAGGTTTCATCGTTCATCCGTGAAAAAGTAAATTAGTCGAACATGATTTCATCAATTATAACAATAATTGACTTCATTATGATCCGAAGAAAGAAAAAGAAGAAGAAATAAATACAACCCGTGACTCTGGCTGAAGAATCTTCAATCTCGTGCCTTGATCTTCGATTCTCCTCTTGTATCTTGTTCCCAAAATTCGTCTCCCCAAACGGCTCTGAATTCGGCTCCCTAATTATGAGTTAATAAATCATATTTATAGTTACCTAATTGTGCCCCAAAAGATCTTAAAATATTATAAAATTCGTGGGCCAAAAGGTTTCCTAATCGGATTAGAACTCAAAAAGGAAAATAAAAATCCCGCAGCCAAATTAACACTGGGCGGCTGTTTTTCAAACGGCCATAACTTCTTGTAGAAAGCTCCAAATTGAGATCCCTAAAAAGTGGTGGACTCGTAATTCGATTATCTTTTCAATGTTATATCATTTACTCGTCGATTTTACCGAATTATTGCTATTTTCGTCCATTTTTCTCCAATTACTTATAAACAGATCCAAAACTGAAATAGGAAGAATAATACAATAAATTAAGTAAAAATTCAATAAAATGACGGGATAAAAGCTTAGTTTAAAAGCCCAAATAGTTGCACAAAATGCCTTATCAAACACCTCCAAACTAAACATTTGTTCGTCCTCGAATAAACTAGCTAACAACAATCATGCACATAATAAAATAAGCAATAACACAATTCACACTATAAATAGCTTGCCGTTCTTCCTTCAGCTTTTACAAAAAGAAAAACTTATAATTCATGACGAGTGTTCAGGTTATACAGTTGTAAACGTGATTCTACTTAACCGATACTTGATATGTGTGTGAGAGTAGTTAATCTGATCAACTTATATTCTATGGTGGTGACAGCCCAACCACTTGGCCAACTTTTCCTTTCCCTCTCGTAAGGTACACTTCCTCCCAAAATAATTTTCTCTTTCAATTCCTGAGATTATGGTTCATAGGTTACAGTTCACTCATTATTTTCTTATTCGAGGCTGGTTGAGAAAACTAATAATCGTGACAACCTAGGTATATAAAGATTCTCCAATTTATGAGCACTTTCGACCAGAAAGTTTCTACTAAGTAAGTCAAACTCATTAGTTATCTAATCCTTAAATTTACTGCAAAGGATTTTTCACTAGACAGAAATAAAAATAAATAATTTTTTTTTATTTTATTTTTCTTTTTTATAGATCTTATGTGCAAAACTCAATCCATTAAGCTTTCTAAATGACTCATATAACGAGTTTGAGGTCGATGACTCCCAGGTCTTTCAAACATTAGGGCATCAGGTTTTGAGAAACCCCTACGGACCTTTTCACTCGAGTCAAATAGGCTACGAAAGGAGTTATAAGATATTAATAAGGTACAAAACTCAGTCCATTGAGCTTTCTAAATGACTCATGTAACGAGCTTGAGGTCGATGACTCTCAGGTCTTTCGAATCTTAGGGCATCAGGTTTTGAGAAACCCCTACGGACCTTTTCACTCAAGTCAATTAGGCTACGAAAAGAGTTAAGCAATAATAATAATAATTTTTGTTCCTTGCGTGCAATAAGTTCATGCTAGGGGATTAGATTCCTAACATTCGGTCATTACTTAGTTTCCTCTAACTGGTCTAAAGTGCTCCACACAATTTTTCAACATATATGGAATCAATCACAACTTAGATAGCTACTATCACAGTTTAATCACCACACTTTCTTACTATATTGGTTACTTGTTCGAGATACGGATGATTTGTAGGTTCAAACAAGGTATCCTATTGTTTTCAACTTAAGTGCACCAACATAGCTAAAAATCATCTTAATTGGTCGACACAACACAATATCAGACATGGTCAAATAGTCTCATATTTAACCAATAGTAATAATCTGTTCACAAGTCATGGATTAAAGTGAAATAATTAATTAAATAAAAAATTGCATCATTAGCCTGCAAAGCTATTCATATCACATAAATATGCAAACAAATAAATTGTTATTTTTAATTAAAATCTTTTTTTTAAAAAAAAAACAAAAATAAGTTAAAAATCAAATATCAATTATCAATTATCGAATCAAGCAAATTTTTTATTTTAGTCCATCACCCCCAAATTTGAAAGAAACATTGTCCCCAATGTAAAATTTAAAATCAAAAGATCAGAGACTTTCCTGAGGTAGATCTGATGGTGCTGGGAGAAAAGGTGTGATAAGATCAACTGGAGGAGAAATCTGTACAGGTTGGTCGGCAAATCTTTTTTCGAATATCATCCAGCTGGCCTGCAGGTTGTAAAAAAAAAATTTAATAATAATAATAATTAATTAATTAATAATTTTTTTTAAAATTAGAATGACGATGTCCATAGCCTCATTGCCTAAGAATTGAAAGCATACTTTAAAAATCCTAAAAAATCCTAAAACTTGCAAAATGTCAATTGAAATCCTAGAACTAAAAAAAGACGAAATTTAAATAAAAGGGTAAAAAGATGGGTTGCCTCCCATTAAACACTTCTTTAAAGTCATTAGCTTGACTTTGTCGCGGTGATCACTCAAGGTACTTTGAACATGGCTTTTGATGACTTGTTTTGTTTGCATCGATTGACTTTGCACCATTTTTTCTTTGTTCTCCAATATTTAACTTTGTCCTTCTCATAAAAATATGATTTAATTTGATCACCTTGCTCGAACTTAACTATGAAAATTTTAACTTCTTCAATGACCTTGATCACAAAATCAATTTTAGAAGAAAGATGGGAGTTGGAGAATTGCTTGGTTGGGGCAGCATCATTAAACGCCACTTTTTCATTCTGCTTATGTATGATCAACTTCTCATTCTCCATATACTCTTCTTCTTTAATTGGTGCTTCCTCAATTTGGACAACTGGTCTATTTTCCAAAATTTCAGGTAGTTGCTCCTCACTAATTGTTGTAATGCTTGACATGTCTTCCATCGGGGTGACTTTAATGTCACTTGGAAAGGTGCCTTGTGGACTCTCTGTCAACATCTTTATCATCTGATTAATTTTATTCTCTATGCACTTTTCAGTTGCCTTGATGCTCTGATCAAGTTCCTCTTTCCACCATTCTTTACTCTCTTGTGGTCTATCCTGATTCGGCAGATTTTGAATATTTCGAGTGTCATCATATGAAAAATTTTGATGATTTCTCCATCCGGGATTATAAGTCTGTGAGTGTGGATTATTCCGTTGTAGCTGAAAATTCTGAGCATATGCAGCTTGTTCAGGTGATGATACTTCAGCAGTAGCCAAAGGGCACTCTGATGATTGATGGTTTGCCCCGCAAGTTGCACATATTGGTAGGGACATCTGGACCATATTGGCTGACTGAGAGTATTTCAGTGTTTCCATCTGTTTTGCCAATGAATCAAGTTTCACCAGTATGAGCGAATTGATGTCCACCCCGTGCATTCCTGTTTGACCTTGGTTGTTGTACCAAGAGTAATCTGAGTGAATTTGCCAATCATGATTGTAGGTGTAGGAGTAGGGACAAAAATTTTGTTTGACCGATGGTATCCATAAATCTTCCAAGAACAAGTCATCCTTATCAAACTCAAAGTCTGTCATCTTGTGTGGTGCTTGATCTCCTAGCTCATCTTTGTTTCTTGGTAGCAATGAAATCAAGAGAAACAAGTAGATCAACTAAAAAAAAATTAATAATAATAATTAATAATTAAATAATTAATAATTAATAATAATTAAAAAATTGTTAAAACTAAAATATCAATTAACACAGTAATTAATAAAACTAGTCCCCGGCAACGGTGCCAAAAACGTGTTGTGCGATTTAAATTCGCAAGTGGACAGATCGTTGACAAGTAATGAAGTGATGAATGAAGTGTCGAACCCACGAGGACTAGATATCAATTTAACCTATTAATTTATAACCTAATTTCTAACAATATGAAAACACAGATTCAAATTGGTTTTTGTGATTCTATACTAGTTTAATTAAAACTAAATTATCAAACAATTAACTTTAAAATATTGAGAACGAATTCAACATCTACTAACACTAGGATTTACGAATCCACCAACACTTTCCTTAATCAAATATCCGTTTAACCGTTTTAGATTATAATTACCAAAGATTGAAAATCGGCGTTCCTAAATTAATCAAAAGCCTCTCTCGATGGTCAATCAATTCTATATGTTATGCGAACTTCATTATCTCTAATTAAGCTTCGAACATAAACACATGCATTAAAATCTCAAGAACACCTAAATGGATTTCATAAAGCATAATAGTAATTTCTATCTATTATTGAACCCTATGTTATTCAATACCACGTGCTTAATCTATATTGAATCTTTCGACTTCAATATAAATCACAATATATTCTAATGGTGATCAGGCATTAAAATAATAGAAAAACTACATAAAGAATAATCAACCCAAAAGCAATTAACTACTAAAACGGAAAAACTTCTAATTAATTAAAAATCATGAGGTTTCATCGTTCATCCTAGAAAAAATAAATTAGTCGAACATGATTTCGTCAATTATAACAATAATTGACTTCATTATGATCCGAAGAAAGAAAAAGAAGAAGAAATAAATACAACCCGTGACTCTGGCTGAAGAATCTTCAATCCCGTGCCTTGATCTTCGATTCTCCTCTTGTATCTTGTTCCCAAAATTCGTCTCCCCAAACGGCTCTGAATTCGGCTCCCTAATTATGAGTTAATAAATCATATTCGTAGTTACCTAATTGTGCCCCAAAAGATCTTAAAATATTATAAAATTCGTGGGCCAAAAGGTTTCCTAATCGGATTAGAACTCAAAAAGGAAAATAAAAATCCCGCAGCCAAATTAACACTGGGCGGCTGTTTTTCAAACGGCCATAACTTCTTGTAGAAAGCTCCAAATTGAGATCCGTAAAAAGTGGTGGACTCGTAATTCAATTATCTTTCCAATGGTATATCATTTACTCGTCGATTTCACCGAATTATTGCTATTTTCGTCCATTTTTCTTCAATTACTTATAAACAGATCCAAAACTGAAATAGGAAGAATAATACAATAAATTAAGTAAAAATTCAATAAAATGACGGGATAAAAGCTTAGTTTAAAAGCTCAAATAAGTGCACAAAATGCACTTATCAGATGTCTCCAAAAAGTATTAGAACAAAAGCTACCCACGACCTAATGAAGAAAAATTAGGGTTTCCATATAAAACTCGAGTTCCTATAGTGAGGGACGTGAAATAGAACTCTTATGGTGAAAAAGATATAACTATTCCAAGATAAAAGAGGACGCAACTAAAAAATGCACCTAATTCAAGAGACAGCTTGTAACAGCCTAAGTCTAGAAACTCTAGATTTAGAAATGTTATCATTTAATTACCATTAAATAACAAGATATAAATGCGGAAAAATAGATAAAATATTCATTCTATTTTATTTTGTTTGAAAATACAAACTAAATGTCAATGGCTTTCAACAATATTAATTAGAAACAATAATTTGCATATTAAATTTTATGCCCAATTCCATTATTGATTAAACACAATAACTGCGGAAAACTTCATAGTTTGACTAAATTGAAATAAGCAAAAGAATAGTATTCCAAAAATATTAATCGGCCTAAGGCATCTTATTTTTGAAATAATAACAAAAATAAAACTTTAATTTAAACAGTACTGAGTCCGTCTCGCCCCAAGCAGTCGTCTCGAATCATTTAGCTCTCATCATCTGAAATGTGGAGAATATGGGATGAGCTAACGCCCAGTAAGTAAACCTCATGCACATGATGCATGCTTATGATATGCATTGGTTTCAAGTAGTTTTCTATAATATGTATCCCATCTTTTCTTATCATTTAAAAACTTTAACAGTGTGAGCTCACTTTTGTGTATCGCCTATCCAATCAGTATGCAGTGGGCCATTATTATTTGGAACCCGTTCCATCTACCGGTAGTACCGCAAAGCGGTTAAACATTAAACATTAAACATTCAACATTATCATTCGTCGGGTGCGCCGGTCCCCCACGCCCCATTTTCCACTCACACCTTTCATGGCATAGGCGAACACCATTTCATTTATAAAATTTGGGATACATATCATTTTTGAATAAAATACACTTTACAATATTACCATTGACAACTTTACTTCATGCATGCTTATGGATGTATTTAACTTAATTACACATGCAAGAATATGTCACATGAATATTAATAACATATAAAGCGATTACAAAATAATATGCTCAGATAATAATATAACACATTTAGACAATTAACATAGCATTCTAAAAGTGAATACTAGGAGAGTTTACTTACTTGGATCTTTATTCACGTTTTAATTAGCAAATGGAGATGTCCCGAGCTGCCCACGAAGTCAACGTGCCGAAAATCCTAGGTCATTACCATTTATTTAAAAATCCAAACAATATTCGTTTCTTGAAATAAATCAACATATATATACCCGTATCCTATTAAAATAAATTTGTTTATTAATTCATTTGGACCAAAGTGCTAAAACAAAATATCAAGAATCCCTTGGAAAATTATAAGTAATGCTTACTGTCAACTTATATCCAAAGTGCTAAAACAAAATATCAAGAATCCCTTGGAAAATTATAAGTAATGCTTACTGTCAACTTATATATAAACATATAATTATATACATACAATACAAATATATGCGCACACGGGTAGTGCAAGTGAAGAAACCCACCATTACTTTTTAAGATCTAAATGGATACATAGAGTTATATAAATATATATTTATATACCTACAATTTTAAGCTTGTGCCTACACGATTATGCAAGTGAAGAAACTCATCATAAATCTTTAATATTTCATGTGGATACATAATAGTATATATGAATAAGTGGGTATATGAATAAATATATAAAGAACATAGGCAATCCACATAGATTATCCTATGGTATTAAATATGATTTCCTAATCAAATAATCTTATTTTAATTTGAACCAATTGATTTGAAAAATAAAAACAACATATTAGAATGCTGAAACTATTCAAGCTATAAGAAAATAGATGAACTTGTTTTGATAATTTATTCACTAAATTCTACAACAAAATAATTGAACCATTAATATGTATAAATTCAATCACCAAATTAATTGACAAAAAAAAAACAAATAATTAAGTAGTTGTTAATACCTTTTCAAAATGTCCAGAAAGTGGTTGAAAATCCAAAAGATGCTAAGATGATGAAACTATGTTGAAGTAGAAAGATTATTGGCTTGGGGAGAAATGGAGATGGCAAAAACCCTACCTTGTATGTAGATTAGTGCTCAAATAGGACATTTTCATATTTTCAACAATAGACACCCATTTAAAAATCAATTATCCAATTTATGTGAATGAAATCCACTAGATTTGGTGTCATTCACGGTTCATTAGGCCCAAAATCATGTTTTATATAGATAATTAATTTAAATATATTTTAATTCACATGAAAGAAAATAAATATGTTCAAGAGGCATGTCTAGGTTCATTAATCTATATAATGTTGACATAGACACATAATAATTAAAAAAATATATTATATACTTTAATTTAAGTTTAAATAAAATTATAAGTGTCTTGTAATTTAAATTAATAGGCACGTCGATCGTCTAGGGCGTCCACAGAACATTCCACTGCAAAATCATGATTAGTCACAAAATGATAATTTAATAATTAAACATTAAATATAATATTAAGACAAGTATCGTCATAATCTATAATAATCATATAAGTGAACATGCGGCGTTACACAGCTTGATTCCATTATAAGACACGTACAAAAATTAGATAGCTAGTCTCCATGCGTTTGGGGCTAGTTGACTGGGTTTAGGTGAAATTCATTGGGAAAAAAACACCAAAAGAGGTGGAGGAAAATATAAGCCCATTGTCTATACTATCTTTATACATCGTGATTTTTAGGAGATTCAACCATGTTCGGTTGGATTTGGGACCCTATCTACATGATCATCAAATAACTCAAACTTCCAGAGTATCTAACTTCATTTTTGAACCGTATGTCCTATAAACTTTACGAATGTCAAGAGGTACAACATTCCCTGTAACAACCGAATTTTTTTACATTTTTAATTTCAAGTAAATATTTTATATTACACTTGGTGTCGCTTCAAACCTTATAGTTCATTGTAAATATTTTTGCCACGTCAAATATTACGCGCGTGTGCTTTAAATTTTAATTGACAAAAATGAAGTATTATTTTATCACCGAGCTCGTTAATTTTTCTTACATCAAATAAATGTTCTTGGTTTAATTTCTTGATTTAAGTCAAGCCAACCGATTAAAGTAAAAACTAAGCAAAACATTTACCTTTTATTTCGGCCTATGCTAGTCCAATTTTCAGCAAAGAAACCGCTCCCTTGTTATGCCAAAATTTGTAAGCTTTTAGCAAAAAAAGTTTCACCCGTAATTAACCCCAAACAGCTCCTTATTCCTGCCAGAAAAACACCTCCAAACATACCCTTATTCCTTGCAAGAAAACACTCCCAAACAGCCCCTATACCTTGATGAGAAACTGCCCACCATCAACCATTTCAAGCAGAAACTACCTTTCATGGTCTAGCTAAAAACCGCCCCCACCTAGCAGCCCACTTACCCTTATTTGTTAACCAACTTTTGCTCCCAATAATGTCCCATAATTAGGCCATTTCCTATAGCAAAAGCCAGAAGAAAACGTCCATTTCTGCTGCCATTTTTACAGAGAGTTTTTAGTCACATATATCCCAATTTTGGCCCTCCTTTGCACTCCAGTTTCAGCCCCCAATTTCAGCCATAGGTTCCAGCTTTTATTTCCTTTAACACTCCACTTTTGTCACCTCAATTTCATCCATAAAACAACCCAGAAACCAACCCCTAAGTTAAGCAAAAAATCCCTTTTTCCCTCATCATTTTTGGCCCTAGCATTTCCTGTTTGTACTCCATTTTGAGCAAGTGTTCTTCCTCTTTTCTGTTCAAAAAAATCCGGCCCCAGCAATAGATCTTGTAGCCTTGGTTTTGATCCATAAAATCTATATCCTTCCTCTCATTATAAGCCCCAAAGTTCTTCTCATTGCAGTCAAAAGAAAACTAGTCCAGCAGTTCCTATGTTCCTTAGTTTTCAGCCAGCAGTAGTGCTCCTTTTCAAATTATTTTATAGTGAAGATCACATACTTTCTCTCCTAGATTTCTCTCTCTAAAGTTCCATATATATATATATATATATATATATAGTGTATGGGTTTAATTTTTTAGAAAGCTGCAAAACCAATTTTTCTTCATCAAAGCTTCAACTGAAAACTCATTTTCGAGGTAGTTTTACTTAATATTTTTACTGCGATTTTTAAATGAAGTTCGGAAAAATTATAATGTTTTATGAATGCCATGCAAACG
This sequence comes from Forsythia viridissima, assembly GCA_030279155.1. Classification (NCBI taxonomy): domain Eukaryota; kingdom Viridiplantae; phylum Streptophyta; class Magnoliopsida; order Lamiales; family Oleaceae; genus Forsythia; species Forsythia viridissima. Next base: position 31,581,861 of record CM059045.1, read on the forward strand.
TATTTACAAAGAAACTTATGATAGTGATTGAAGGAAATCACTTTAACATATTTGTGATTGAAGGTAATCACGTATGACGTTATGTAGTGCCGGCTACCAATGTTTATGTTCTCATGTACGTTTCAAAAATCATGGCATGTCGAATTCATGTTTAAGAATAATTTTTTTTCTATGTTATAAGTATTGCTACTGAGTGTTTCTTATGAAATACTCACCCCCTAAAATGAATTTTTTTTCAGATTGAACTGATTGACGTTGATGCAATGGTGGTAGGCTAACGAGTTTGTCGTGGATATTCTTATTTAGTTTAAGTTTTAACGTCGAGATGATCGAGCCAATATGATATAATTACTATGTTTTAAGTATTTTATTCAGTATTTAATTATGTAATATGTACAGAAATAAGATATTAGTTTAATTTCCGTTCAAAGTATTAAATTAGAAATTTGCTTAGTTTCTTTTTCAGAATTTTCAACTTACTGTCACCTTTTTGAAAAATCATAAATTTTGCTACGTTTAGAGTTTTTTAGTGAAATCAGTCTATGGAAAGCCCTGTATGTGGTCTAATAACATAAATTAGAATCACTCAAAAATTTCATCGTATGAATTTATTATGTAAGTTTGAACGGGCTACCTTAAGGTACCCGGGACAGTTTTCAAGCAACTTCGGCTATTATTTTTACCTACCAAACGATGTATTTAAGATTTAAAATTTTAACATGTTGTAGTTTGTAGTCCTAAGTATCTACAGTTAAAGTTTTGTAATTTTAGAATTTGTTTGAATAGTCAAATAAATTGTGGCGACACCTATCGTGATATAGGCAAAACTATAAAATTTTGAAGTAAATTTATCTTCCCTTGTACACTTATTATTTTTCTGCAAACTTTTAAAATTTTAAAACCCTTCAAAGTCATGGAAAATATTATTTGGAGTTATCATATACATTTAAAGATTTATTTCAGTGACCCTCCAGATTGAGAAAATTCGGGGTGTTACATTCCCTGACGGAGATCATTCGATTTGGAGATTTTCAAAAAGAAATCTAATAAGATTAATACAACTCCCAAATGAATAGGGCACATATTGTGGTCAACCGGCGAGCCCTAACTTGTCGACTAATGTTGGAGAACCATTAATTGGTGCTTGTTGATCAATTGTCTATACCCGTCGACCGATGATGAGGACCCAACAATTGATGATAACCAACCTCCATCTCATCGATCAAGAGCGGGAAGCTACCATCATTCCCATAAGTCGATAGATCACCAGAAGATAATTCAGAATGATCAGTTGTCCCATTAGAATATTCGTCGCTTGAACTTTCGAACTATCTAGTGCTAGACTCACTACCCAAAGTAAGAACAACCCTATACATAGGAGAAAGGTAGATCAATTGTTACCTAGATACTAGACAGTTGGTCGATCAACACAAATGGAATGTAGAGAGGTCGATCGGTCGAGAAGTACAAATGGTTATGTAAAACTTTGGAGCTTAAGGTGTGGTTTGATATTGCTGTGCTTTTAAAATAATTGACTTTTGATGTACTGCAAAAAGAATCAAATGCAGAAAGAATCAAAGAAGTGTTGTAAAGTCTTGTATCAAAATTGTTGTACGTTTCAAAATCAATATTTGATTATTTGATAAACAATAGTAATTTATTACTAAGGCTATATAAAAATACTAAAATAGACATTTATTATATTATTTATTTGTTTATATTATTATTATTATCATGAGTAGTAAAAATAATTTTTACTTTTACCACAATTTGTATTATTAAATATTTTATACTTACTTTAAATAAAAATAATAAGCATCTATTAAATCTCAAAATTTATAAAAGTAACAAAATAAAGCATAGTCATATAGTACAAAAATCAATTAAATTTAAATAATTTTTTATGCTTTAGACTTGCATCAATAATGTTTCTCAATTTCTCTATTTTCATATAATAGGAAAAAACATCAAATAAATTTAAATTATTTTTCATATAAGAATAAAAATGAAGATAGAAGGATATATTTAACATGAACTATGAATATGCTTTATTATTGATATTCTAATAAACCTAGGTACAAAAGGAATTAATTTAATTAATTAAGATTAAAATTGATATTTTGATTATAAATAATTGAGAAGATACCATTTTACTGCTTCTCAAAATCTCATTCCAGATGTTACATATTCTTTTATAAGTTTTTTTTTGAAAATTTATCAAATGCCTACAATAATTTATAATTTTTTGACAATTAAAAGTTGGACTCTAAAATCAATCACAAACAGACCCTAAATAAAATCTGAAACGAGATGGTTTATAGGGGTGAAAATGATGGGAATATGAAAAGCCACCTCCAAGTGGACTAGTGAGAGGGACCATGTGGCGCCCTCATTAAATCGATTGAAAAAGAGAATATATATATATATATATATATATATATATATATATAATGCTATGTACCTATATATGTATATTCGTGCGCGCACGAGGACTTTTGACGAGATGGATGTTCGATTGAAAACGACAAATAGAAAATATAAAATTAGATCGAGCAAGTTCACACCAAAGAAAGTGATGATACTAAATAACAATAATAATTTCTAATGAACCAAGGCTTATGGTGCTAATCAAGAAAGCGAAACGAATCCAAGTGAAGTAGGGCTTTAATAATGTTGTGCCTCTTTCTTAAAGATTTGTTGTCGGACAATGGTAGGTGTGCATGGACAAGGTGACGATCAGCACCCACCATCTACTACTCATACAAGAGGTAAGACACCTGGACTTGAGGTTGGGAGGTTTAAGAGCTAGCAGAGATTTCAGAACCAAGCCTTTAAAATGTCTCTCTAAAAAAATCCACCAGAGTCAATACAGAAGTTATTGAGGAAAGAAGATAAGTATGTAGATGCTGAAGAAACAGAGGTAGTGACTAAGAGTCTGCGCGAAGGAAGAGAGCCCGAGACCAATAAGCGAAAGTCTCATGATAACCAGTATGTGAGAGATGATAAAGAAAAATCAAAGGTTAGGCCTTGAGACTGAGCCTAGTCTAATAAGTGGCCCATCCGGCCTGAATATGAAGGTAATAAGGTTTTCACTCCATTAAATACCTCTCGAGCCCATGTGTTGATGGAAATTCATGACATGAGAGAGCTTGAGTGGCCACAGAGAATGGAGGCAGCACCAAGTAAGAAAGACAAGACAAAGTACTGCCATTTTAATGAAACCACGAGAATGATACCGAGAGTTGCTTTCAACTCAAGGATGAGCTCGAGTGATTGTTGAAAAAGGATTTTCTAGCTAGATATGTGAAAAATGATCATTGAAAAGAAAGAGTAGTCAAGTCACCAACGAACCCTCTTCCCCAGGTGGGAATTATAAATGTCATCTCAGAAGGGACAGCTACGGGAGGTGACTCGAATTCAGCCAGAAAAAGCTACGTTCGCTCTAGCGAGGTAGGCTCTGATCAAAAGAAAACCATATTTAGTCAAGACATAATATTTAGTGAGGAAGATTTGATATGTGTGGTATACCCCCATGACGATGCCCTAGTGATTACAGGAGATATCATCGACTTTGATGTGAAAAGAGTATTGATAGACAACAGCAGAGCAGCAAATGTTCTAACTTGGGATTCCCTATTAGGCTTAAAAGTACATCTTCAAAAGTTACTATCGGTCACTACTCATTTGCAAAGATTCATAGGAGCAACAGTAACTCCTGAAGGGACCATAGAACTGGGTCGTATCCAACGAGTGTCACGATCATGAAAAATTTATTGGTAGCAAAGACTCCCATGGCTTACAACGCCATATATGGTCGGCCTCTCCTGAATGCCGCCAGGGCAGTAATATCAACTTACCGCAATCAATATGTATCTAGAAGGTGCTAAGTAGATAGCAAACAAGTCGGAAGGGTTGAGCCTGTGATGATGCTCGACATCGAACCCCTAAATGAAAGAATTGAACCACTTAACACAACAGAAAAGATTGAGCTAGCAGAAGGGAGAATGTTGACGATCAGTGGAGGGCTACAATCTAAAGAGAAGGAAAAAGTCAGAGCTTGCCTACGTGATAATTTGGACATATTCGCATAGACTCTGAATGACATTCCAGAGATCAGCCCTTCCATATCACAACATCACTTGGGAGTTTTACATGGATCAAACACATAAAACATAAAACAAAGAATTTTGCCCTGGAAAGGCAGAATGCGATAAAGCACGAAGTAGAGAAACTACTTAAGGCGGGTCTCATTTCGGAAGTGTAGTACCCAAAGTGGCTAACTAATGTCGTACTGGTAAAAAAGTCAAACAATAAATGGCGTATGTGTGTGGATTACACCAGATTGAACGATGCTTGCCCGAAAGACTCATATCTGCTACCGAGGATAGATCACTTGGTAGACGTCCGATCATGAAATGTTAAGCTTTTTTGATGATCTTTTTGGATATCATCAAATCTCCATGGCCGAGTCAGACCAAGAAAAAACTTTCTTCATCACTGACTTTGGGACATACTACTTTACAGCTATGCCTTTTGGCTTCAAAAATGCGAGGGCAACATATTAGATTATGGTAAACAAGGTATTCGGATGACTCATAAGGAAAGTGATTGAGGCCTATGTTGATGACACGGTAGTTAAAAGTGCTCGGTCGATGGATCACGGGACCAATCTACAAAAAGTGTTTGATATTTTGCGACAGAACAAGCTAAAGCTTAATCTTGAAAAGTGCATGTTTGGGATGGCAGGGGGTAAAATCTTGGGATTTATGATAATTCAGAGAGGAATTAAAGCCAACTCGAACAAGATCAGAGCAATTCTTGAAATAAAGAGTCCCGTTAGTATAAAAGAAGTACAAAGACTAACCAAACGAATAGCAGCGCTCAATTATTTCATGAGGAAAACAGCAGATAAGTGTTACCATTTTTTCAAAGCAGTAAGGGATTCAACCAACTTCCAATGGACCAAAGAATTTGAGGAGTCGCTCAGAACACTCAAGTAGTTGTTGCAGCAACCTCCAGTTCTGACTCGTCCCAATCTAGGAGACGTACTTGGTTTGTACCTAGCAGTCTCAGAACGCACCATTAGCACTGTGCTAGTAAAAGACTTTGGAAAAGTTCAGAAGCTGATAAACTATGTTAGTCAAGTGCTGAGAGAGGTGGAGATGCGGTACAGCCTGATCGAGCAGTTGGTGTTGGCGTTAATAATGGCAGTAAGAAAATTGATGCCATACTTTCAGATCCATACGGTGCAAGTAATGGCTGATCAACCTCTAAAGCAGATTATTCATCGATATGAAACTTCTGGAAGGTTGTTGAAATGGAGAATGGAATTCACTGAATTCGACATAGAGTTTAAACCAATGACAGCCATAAAAGCTTAGGCATTAGCAGATTTTATCGCAAAAATCACTCTCCCCTCTCCAAGGCTAAGAGAAAAAGAATCAGGGACAGAATGGAAAATATACATGTACGGGTCGTCAAACGGTGAGGATTTCGGGACTGGCATTATTATGATAAGCTCAGACTCGGAAGAACTAGAATACTATCTCCGCTTTGGGTTCTTTGCCACTAACAACGACGCAGAGTATGAGGTTGTAATCACAGGGCTAAGCATTGCAGTTATGCTGGGTCTATCCTCACTGGAAGTATGCAGTGATTCACAATTAGTCTTGGGAAAAATAACATGAGAGTATTAGTCGAAAGATGACAAGATGGTAGCCTACCTAATGAAGGTAAGAGATTTGCAGAGGCGATTTAGCAACTTTAAAATTATCAAGGTCTTCCGAAAGGACAATACAAGAGCTAATGCATTATCCAAATTGGCTTTTGCAAACCCAAAACACCTGCCACCAACAACTAATGTGAAAGTGCTCCGTATGTCAAACATTGTAAATGTAGTTGAGATCAAAGAAATTAGTCATAAGTCTACCTAGATAGATCCAATAGTAGACTACCTGCTGAATAATAAGCTACCTGAAAATCCAGCTGAAGCAAAAAGGCTAAGAGATCGGGCAGCCATGTTTACTGTCTATGACAGAAAGTTATACAAACGCGATTTCTTGGCCCACTACTTAAAATGCCTATCTCCAACAAAGGCCCAAGAAGTTCTATTCGAGATTCACATTGGCATATGTGGCAACCACCAAGAAGCCTTTGCATTGTCCTTTAAAGCATTAAGACAAGGCTACTACTTGCCCGATATGAAAGATGAAGCCAAGAATTTGGTGAAAAAGTGTGATACCTTCTAACGGCATGGTAACTTGATACACGTCCCAACTAAATAGTAGTCTACAATATTTGGGATTTGTCATTTCTTCCAGTGGATGATGGACATCCTAGGACCCTTTCCTGTAGCTAAAGGGCAAAGAAAATTCCTTTTGGTGGCTATAGATTACTTTACAAAATGGGTAGAAGCTGACCCACTAGCAACCATCACCGTAGCCAAGATTCAAAGCTTTGTGTAAAAGAGTATCATATGCAGATTCAGAATACCTTGAGTAATTGTCACCGACAACGGTAGGCAGTTTGAAAATCACGGTTTCAAGGCTGTGAAAGCTACCACATGGAGCACAGGCTCACCTTGGTAGCGATCCCCAAGCTAACGAACAAGTAGAAGTAGCGAATTGAACAATCCTATGGGACTTAAAAACTAGACTAGAAAATGAAAAGGGCATGTGGGCTGATGAGCTACTTAATGTACTGTGGTCCTATCACACTACCCCTAGGAGACCGCCCGGAGAAACTCCATTCAAGCTGTCTTCTAGAATGGAAGCTGTTGTACTGGTAGAAATCTTAAGCCCGACAGGCAGGATGACAAGCCAACAGATCGACCCCACCATTACCAGGGCTGAGCTCGACCTGTTAGAGAGAGTGAGGGAGAAGACAGCCATGAAACAGCAGCAGAGTACTTCAATCGACAAGTGAAGCCTAGATTTTTTCAAACAGGAGACTTGGTACTACGGAATGCCATGGCAGTAGGGCACCTTCCTACCAAGCTAGAGGCAAATTAGAAAGGACCATTTGAGGTCATCAGAAGCATCGGGAAGGAGCTCATCGCTTAAAAGACCTGAAAGAAAAATCATTGGGTAGACCATAGAATGTCGAACACCTCAAATAATACTATTAGTAGGGTATACTTATTAGTGTTTCTCTACTTTTTTTCTCATTGTAATAAAGTCATTACAAGTTTTTTGATGTAATGTTATATGATGATCTCCTTGAACGATTCCAGCGTTCTGTAAACCAATTCTACATTTTCAAATCAATAAAAAGAAGATAAAGTGGCCAATGATGAGGGGACTAAGAAAAGGCCATCCTAGCGGGGATGTCCCGGTGCACCTACTGAGTCATGGATCTCCGTGACATTTGGACAACAACATTACTTTAAGCAATTACGTCTACGACGACGAACTAAATCACATGCAATAACGGGTGATAGACGGATAAACCTACTAGTTGGTTAACAAATCAAGTCAGCCGCAATAACGGGTGATAGACCAATAAAACCACCAGTCGGGTAAACACATTAAATCACCCGCGATAACGGGTGATAGGTGGATAAACCCACTAGTTGGTTAACAAATCAAGTCACCCACAATAACGGGTGATAGGCAAATAAAACCACTAGTCGGGTAGATGCATCAAATCAACCGCAATAACAGATGATAGGCAGATCAATCCACTAGTTGGTTAACGCATTAAATCGTCCGTTAAAATAGGCGGTAAATGAATATAAGGTTACAAGACGATAATTAATAGACAATCAAAATGATAGACTGAATAGACAAATTGTTACCAAAAACAAAGTAGTCGGATAAAATGATCAATCTAAGAAGAAGAAAAAAAGAGACCAAGGTGGTCAACCAAGAAAAGTGGTCGACCGAATGGGTCGACTGCGAAGGTGACGAGTGACTGTTCATTGGGGGTACTTAGAGTATTCAAAATTTGACTTGAAAATAAGGTTGGACTGGACGTAATCTTGAGCACAGTCATGAATCTTTAAAATTAAGCAAGTAGATATGATCACAAGTTTTTTAAATTAGGCTAATGAGTGATGTCTGCCCACATCTCGGGCCAAGAAAAATCCAAAGATTTTAAAGTGAACGTCATTTCTATGCCCACATTCTGAGCCAAAAAAGATAAAAGACTTCTGAAACATTATTTTATGCCCACATCCCGGGCCAAGAAAGTTTGCCAAGCCTTACAAAAAAATAGAGAGAAACTAAAAAGCATGCATTAAGCTGGAGGACCGCCAACATCGCTCTCTCTAGATGTACCCTCTCGACGATCCTTAAGAGCAATCTTCTTGGTGTTGGCTCAACTATCCACTGTCTAGCTATGAAATGTTCGAGTCCCAGGGGGTCGAGCGAATGATGCTTATCAGAAAACCACTTCTTGGTAAGATTTATAGAAGCCTTCATTGACTCTATGCCAAACATATGCATACAACTGGTGAACTTTGAAAAGGCTTTGTAGCTAGAAACAACGTCTTCTTGGACATGAGCCAGGGTGTAGCACAGCGTGTCAATCTCATACTTCTGTGCCTTGGCCCTGGACTCAACCAATTTGGCATGGCTGCTCATCTAATCTATTTCCTTCTTCAAGCCGGTAACCTCTGCATTCTTCTCGACTTCTTGAAGATCTATATATTCCAAGTGCCTCTCCAACTTCTTGTTCGCTAGGGCTACGGAATCCTGCATGGTGATCATAAACAGGTTCCAAGGTTAAAATCACCTATAAAGTTGACACAAAATAATAATAAAAAAGAGAAGAGAAGAGAATAGAAGAGGCGTTACCTTCCTAGTGTACACTGCTAAGGTCTTATTGACTCACAAAACCTTCATTCGGGATAAACCAGTATGTAGGGACTCAAGTGTGCAGCTTCGGACCATCTCGAGGTCCCTATTGGTGTTAGTGGGTGGAAAGCGAATATCGTGAAGAGTAGTCTGATTCTCAAGAGGATCTTCATCATGCTGATCAATAGGCACATCCTTGAGGTGTCTCTATCGGCCACATCCTTTCCCTACATTGGTGGTGGTTAGAATCTCTTTTCCCGAGGTAGATCCTTTGCCTTTGTCTGAGGACCTTCTCCTCTTGCTCAACTTAGGATCCTTCAGTGGCCCCTCGTCATCAGTGGCCAAAGGAATAGAGTTCAACATAGCATTCAAGTCATACTCCATACCTGTACAGGAAAAATAACAGTTAGTCTAAAGAGACAACTCTATATAATATGTAGAAGTAAAAAAGTTTGCAGATGAGGGTGCCTACCAGGACAACCAATTCTCACAGTCAATATGTTACGATCTGTTAAAACTTTGTTTAACTCCAAGCTGGGAGGGTCCAAATTGATTAGCTAGTCAATTTGTTTTCAAAGGTGGAGAGTGACATCCACTGGGCTATTGAATAGTCTAATTTGTGGATGTTTCCAACAGGTATCAAAAGGAAAACTACCAGTAGCAGGCCTAACGAAGAGGAAACGAATCTTTCACCTGTTGTTCGAATTCCTATAGTAGGGCACGTGGAAAGAGACTTGAGTGAAAAGTATATGTAACTGTAATAGGATGTGAGGCGGTTCATTTAAAAAATACACCTAAAAGGTTAATGGATAGATTGATATCATGAAGAAGGCACATGTACAGAAAAAAGAGAGCTAATCTCCAGGTGTTTGGGGCTACTTGTCTGGGAGTTAGGTAAAATTCATGAAACAAGGTGACGAAAAGGGAATGTACGAGGACCTAAGTCTTCTATCCATGCTATCTTTATACATGGCGATCTTGAAGGGATTCAACCCGGGGAGCCGTTATGTCGGATTTGGGGCTCTATACGTGTGGTCGTCGAAAAGCTTAAATGTCAGAGGTATACATGAGGTAGCCTTTGGGAATGTTAAGAGGTACTATGTGCCCAGAAAGAGACCTACCAATTTGAATTTTCGTAGAAGATGATCTAATGAATAGTATTCGACCTCGAGCTTGTATAGCACCAGTCGAACGATCAATCGGTCCCAAGAAATTAGTCAACTGATGGGTAATCTCTGACGCCAGTCGACTTTTCCTAGTCTGGATACTGGTCGGCGCCCGAGAAGTCCGTCAATTGATTAATTTCGCAAGCAATCGCTCAAGTGACTTCTTAACCCACTATGGCTCTCGCTAGTAGAGTCAAATGAAGACTCAATGATAGATTCGTTATTAGAGGAAAGCACTATCCCATGCATGGTAAAGAGACTAATTGGAGGTTGCCTAGAAACTACAAAGTCGGTTATGGGCTCTTGATCGACGACTCATTGGCTCTCGATCAAAGGATATTATTTAGAGATCTTAGCCTTTTTCGATAATAGCACGGCTGGTTGACAAAGCAAAGCACTCAGTTGAAGTACCTTTCAATGAGTGAGCTACGAGTCAAAAAGAAAAAGACATTTCAAATTTCAAAATCATGAATGAAATTGGGCCATTTGAAGAAGTTGAAGACATAAGTGAGATATTTACCAATTTATGGCATTCAATCGACTGTTGTGGAGCCCTCGATCGACCACTAATGCAGTGCCTCTGGCTGACGGCTATTTGAATGGTCGGTCGACCTTTGGAAGATGATTGGTCGATCGATGATGGACGCTCGACTAGTGTATGAGTCCTGGGTCGACGATTGGTGGAGATTCCAGTCAACGGCAATCTCTCAGCAGCCGGTTGACGATACCTGACCGAGAGTCGAACTTTGGCTTATTGGGAAGAAGGTGGTTTTTGGGATGAAGTTTTTGAGCTTTTGTGAATGAACCCAAAAATGAAGAAATCATCTACTTTATATAGAGAAAGAAAAGTGGGAAACGAAAATTTGAAATTTTTGTAGAGAAAGAAAAGGCGGGAAATAGAAAAGTTCAACACTCATTTTTTTAAAAAAAATAAAATAATTTAAACCTATTCGTACATACAAACTATATTTGGACACGCTTACTTATATATATAAAGTAATAATAATTTAATTCATGTTAGCCTTTAGAAATGAAGTAATTTCAAAGAAACGATTGCCCGTTAAAAGGTAGCAAATGTCTTGTTCAGGACCGACAAGCTAACTTCGCTGGAATATGAATATTCATACTCACTAGCGATAACAATCACTAATGAGTAGGGGGCTTATGATAATAGTCAGGTGTTTAACGTAGAGACCCCTTGTAGAGAAAAGCAAGCTCAGGTAAAGATGGCACGGCTCAACCCTTGCCAAAAAGGGCCCAACTCGACCCAAGGGAAGGGCTGAGCTCGGCCCTTAAAGAGACGGGCCAATAAACACGAGCCCAGACCTGTCCGTGGCTCATGGGCCACACGGGTCGAACTACGGGCCGGTCCATAGGCCGCATATGAATTTTTTTTTGTTTAAAAAGTTAAAAAGAAATAAGTTAGATAAAATTGACATTTCATAAGTTAGATAAAATTGACATTTCAAACCCTCCTTCTTTTTTCGGGCTTGGGACTGGCTATTTTTAGCTTAGGCGGGGTTAAAATTGTACATGAACAAGTTGTTACGTATACAATTTTTGGTAAATTTAAATATCAACACTTAAAATGAAGAAAAATGAAATAAATTTATACAAACTATACTTACATTTTATGTAATCAGTTCTTGCACCTCTTCAGCCAATATGAGGTCTATTTTATCTTGGATTCAAAATTCTGCATCCTCCCAATCTTTTAAACACATTAAACTCTTTAATGTGTCTGGTTTTAGTCTTGACTTCATATCATTCAAAATCCTACCACATGTACTAAAAGTAGAACATGATGTTACAGTTGATACCGGAGGTGTTAGTAGGTTGCGTGCTATAATATAAACAATTGGTATTGACGCTTGTTTTGTCTCCACCACCTAAGTATATCAAAATTATTCACCCCATCTTTATCTAACAAATTAAGCATATTGTGACCAAAATATCTAGCTAATTCTAAATAATGTCTCTAATATTTTTTTTCTACATTTGTGTCACGGGAAAGCGAAGAAGAAGAACTAGATTGTTGAGTTCTCATAAGAAGAAGGAAACTCCAATAATCGTTGGCATCATTTGATGACAAAGAAGGGATTGGTGCAGGAGGTCTTCTAACGTTCCTATCAGTTTTTGTCACATAAAAGTCGTACATTTCACATAATATTTTTTTCTAAATTACCATAAGTTATTGGATTACCTACCTTAACTTATTAGAAATTTATGAAATAGTATATTTTGTATCTTGTAAATTTACTCTATGGTCCATAATTGACGCTAACGAGAACAACATAGGTAGTTGTTCTCAATAATTTCTAAACTTAATCTCCAACGATACTACAATATCAGAAAAAATGTCTTATACCTATTAAAATTATTTGCAATATAATAAAAATGATTTAAAACTAATTGATTAATATGGCAATATACGCCAGCACATGCGTTTGTGGTGTCAAAAAAAACTTTCAAAAATTTTCTCACATGGAATACAATTTCCCAATTATATGTTTGTAAATTGTGTTCTGGACCATGTAAATGTCGGCCATTATAATAGACAGTTAGTTATACAATTTTCATAACTTTCACATACTTGAAGCATTAAATAAATAGAGTTCCACCTATTGCTTATGTTTGTACATAAAGATTTTGTTGGGAGAGAATTTTCTATGCATAATTCATCGAATACTTGTTTTTGAGAAGGTGGAGTAATAATATAATTTAAGGCATACCTAATTTTTTCTAATTGTGGACATATATAATTTAAACCATCTTTAACAATTAAATTAAAAATATGACACACACATCGAACATGAAATAAAATTCCACCAAAATTCAGATTTAATTCTTGAACGAATTTATCTATTACTATGTTATTAGGCGCATCATTATCAAAAGTGAAACTGCAAATTCTATATTCGAAGTTAAATTCTCTAATAATATTCATTAAATAATTAAAATTTTGTATCTCATTACGAGGGTAGTCAATTACTTTAAAAGTAATTATTCTTTTATGCATAATTAATAGTTGATCTAATGCGAACCTGCAAATAATCGAATCTCGAAAACCACAGCCAAGATTAATATGAATCTTAAGAAAGCTAAAATATGGTCGCAAGAACTTGACCCAATGATTACTTGAATCAAAGAACTAATGTTATGAACGCCAATCTTAAGAAAGTTAAAATATGGTCGCAAGAACTTTACCCGATGATTACTTGAATCAAAGAACTAATGTTATGAACGCCACAAAGATTTGCGAAGTCTTTGATAAATTTTAGGTTAGTTCAATTAAGAACAAAGAAGAAATAAGTGGATCTCTCTTAATCTCAATCTCTTAAATAAATCAAAGTTATGAATTGTTTACAATACGAAGTGCTTATATAGTAAAATTAATTAAAATCTAGTCTAATTCGAAAATATAACTAAAAACTTATCAAAATAGAGTTCTAAACAAAAAAGAAAACAAAAATCCAAAAATTTGAAAATTTTCTCGAAAATGCCTGGGCGATCGCCCAAGGTTTTGATCATTTTTTGGCTCCTGCGTTTTGACCTCCAAACTTCGTTTCATGTTCATTTTGGCACTCTTATCTTCTATTAGCCTCTGATATGTCTTCAATATAGTCTTTAGTTTCAGTCAAATGTACCAAAGGTCCATAGCTCACATGGATCGCATCATCTGCTCCTTCTTCAAAAGGATTCGACCTCGAATCATCACCTGCATCAAAGGGAGAAATAATGCCTTATATCGTCACATGTACCCAAACTCAATCACCAGGTTTAAATATGAATCTGCAACCTTTGTTGGATTTTATTTGATGTACAATATCTCTAATAGGTGGTAGCCTACTAGACATCTCTTCTGAAAATACGTCATCCAATTCCTGTCGAAAAAATTTAGGTAAATTGGAGAGGGATTGGTTAGTTTTGCTAATTACAAACTCGTTTTTTCTCTCTCTTGTTTTCTTTTCTTGTGCTTCTACCTCGCATTTTATTTTCTGTTGCTCCAAATTATCTACATTAATTTGTGCATGAAGAGCATGCCTCACAAATAGGACTTCACCTTCTACAGGGTACTCTACACCATCATCCTTCAACTCAGGCATCTCATCACTATCACTGTCATCCTCAGTCTCCACTTTCCCATTATCACACAAAATCATTACCCTTTTGTTTGGGCATTGTGATGCAATGTGACCAGAACCCAAACATTTAAAACATTTGATATCCCTATTCTTAGAAGGTTGGAAATCTAACTTGAGTTTATTGTTGCTAGTAATATCCCCTTTTCACTTAGGTGGTTCGGTCTCCCCATTTAAAAAAGCCTTATTACTCACATAATTATTATCCCACTTCGATTTCCAAGGAGGGTTAGATCTCGAAGAAAACCTAGCTGTCCCTTTTCTTTTCAATTGCCTCTCGACCTTCATAGCCATGTGCTCCATATCATCAAACTCCACATAGTGTTGTAATTCCACTACATTGGCTATATCCCTATTCAACCCATTCAAAAACCTGGCCAATATAGCCTCTTTATCCTTATCAACATTAGCCATAATCATAGCCGCTTGTATCTCCTTAAGGTAATCTTCTACATTATTTGAACCTTGAGTATGGCTCTGCAATTTTTGATAGAGGTCCCTATAATAATGACTAGGTACAAATCTCCTTCTTATGAGAACCTTTAAATCACTCCAAGTTTCTACAGGTCTCTCGTGATTTTTCCTCATATTTGTCACTAATTGATCCCACCATATTATAGCATAGTCAGTGAACTCAATTACTGCTAATTTCACCTTCTTTTCTTCCGAATATATATATGGCAATCAAATATTAATTTTAACATCATCTCCTACTTTAAATAGGCTTCAGGGCTATTCCTACCTTGGATTGGAAGGAAGGTATTTTTATTGTTATATTCCCAAGGTTTCTATCTACCCCCATTATGGCCTCAAAAGTCTCCTCATCTAAGTGTCATTTCACGTCTATCTCCTCTACGCCTCATCCTACCCATATCAACTACAAAATTATAATAATTGTCTTCCTCAAATTCAGCCATATGGTTATGATCACGCCTATCATCTCTTCTACTATTAGGGATCCCGCGTTGTTGCTCCCTTAGCAAAGTTGTAATCACCGTATCATGCCTATCCATCCTACCCATCATCTCTTTATTACTATTCCTCATCTCGTCAAATTTCATGTTCATCTGCTCGAATTATTGTTGCATTACTTTTAACAAAAAGAGTTGTTTACCTTTTACCTCTCTTTGTGTTTCTTACCAAGTTCTCTAAGGAACTAACTAAACTCAATCAAGAATTCAGTCTCCGCGAACAAGAAATAAGAAGGACAACAAGAATGACTAAAAAAGAAAAGCACAACAAGAATAAGATATAAGCACCGGATGACAATATGACACAAAAATCTAAAAAGAATACGTTTCTTGACTTTTCTTGAATTATCTTGAATTTTTGTTTTTTTTTCCAATCCAATGTAAGAAACGAAACAAAAGAATCACAAAGCAAGAACTAGAAAAAATTAGATTTGGTGCCTGAACGGATCGTGCAAAAAGTATAAGAGAAGATATTATTATTTTTTTAAATGATTCTATGATGTGATGAATCTAACTAAGAAAATAAAAAAGACTCTATAGAAGATGATGAATAACGAAAGAAGTTTTTTTTATATGATTCAAGATGAATCTGAAGAAACAAAAAAATAAACGATAGAATCTGATTTTAGAGCTAAAGCTTTGATACCAAATGATACGAATCTGCGAAAAATTGAATCTCAGAACCCACAGCCAAGATTGATACGAACTCCAAGAAAGCTAAAATCTTGTCGTAAGAACTTGACCCAATGATTACTTGAATCAAAGAACCAAAGTTATGAACGCCATAAAGATTTGCGAAGTCTTTGATAAGTTTAGTTTAGTTCAATTAAGAACAAAGAAGAAATAAGTGGATCTCACTTAATCTGAATCTCTCAAATAAATCAAAGTTATGAATTTTTTACAATACGAAGTGCTTATATAGTCAAATTAATTAAAACCTAGCCTAATTTGAAAATATAACTAAAAACTTATCAAAATAGAGTTCTAAAAGAAAAAAGAAACAAAAATCCAAAAATCTGAAATTTTTCCCGAAAATGCATGGGCGATCGCCTAGGCTTAAACAAATGCACTCTCCTGCCAAAAAGTGGCCTTGGGTGATTGCCCAAGGTTTTGCCTGGGCGATCTTTTTGCTCCAGCGTTTTGACCTTTAAACTTTGTTTCATGTTTATTTTGGCCCTCCAATCTTCCATTAGCCACTGATATGTCTTCAATATGGTCTTTAGTTTGAGTCAAATGTACTAAAGGTCCATGGCTCGCATCATGATCAGTATAATGTAAAGTGGCAGCAATATATCTTTTATGATTTTTACCGGACCATAAGTCCAAAGTGAATGATACAACACCATAATAGTTAAATTATTTATTATATTTTCTTTCTTTTTATTATATAAAGCAAGAATATCAGCAATAGTATCAGTACGAATAATGTTTCTAGCAAAAGGCACATACCTTGGTTGAAAATATATTTGTACAAATATATTAATGTGAGGGCTTTCCACTATGCTAATTAAACAATAACTCACCAATGGCCACCAACTAAGTCATGCCTTCCCGGCGCATAGAGTCGTCTAAATACACCCAATTGTTAAGATTCAGAGTAGAACTAGAAAATCCACCGGGAGATCTGAAATGAAGTTGAGCTTGATTGGTATCAACTCCTCCGTGCTTTTGCATACACTTAGAAAAATATCGGTTTAGATGGCTCATGCCACCACCTTTTTGCCATGCAAATTTTTGTTTACAATATTTATACATTGTCTTGAAGATTGGTTGACTGTCTGCGGTTGCACTGGTCTGCACTAATTTGAAATGATCCCAACACTGAACTTTTTATTTTGCGGCTTTTCATTTAGTAGTCGACTCAGTCGTTGTAGTAGTGTTGGTCGTTTCCAATTCTTCATCGATATCTTCTAAATCGACAATTGGATTAGTGCTCCCAATCTCATAATCATCACCAAACTCATGAATTGAAATATCATTTAATCTACTAAAATCATAATGAATTTGGTAGTTGGCACTTCTTTGTAAATTGTATTGATCCATATCGAAAATAGAAATGTAGAATGTAGAAAACTATAAATGTAGAAATTTAACTATAAATTACACAATAAAAGAGCTAAGATTGACAATATAATTTTTTTCAGATTATGTAGGTTGAAAGAGTTGTGAATTTCTAAAGAATATGAAAGTTTAGAGGGGTATTTATAGGAAAAAAATAGCTGTTTGAAAAAAAAAATAATTAAAAGGACCAAAATGGTCACAAAAGTGACCGTTGAATTGGTCCCCAACTTTTAAAAGCTGGAGACCAATGGCCCAATAGCCGAGTCGGCTCGTGGGCCAAGTCCGTAGACTTGAATTTTTTCTTCTACCCGAGCCCATAACAGGTCGAGCTTTGACAGGCCGGGCTAACAGGTGGCCCGACTCAATTGCCATCTATAAGCTCAGGTGTCTAATGTATAGAGACACCTAAACTAAGAACCTAAAGATTGAGGGGCCAGAAAGTTGGGGCTCTACGTAATACTTCGATCGACACAAGGCGTCGGCCGACCCTCTTGTACGAGTTCGATTGGCAAGTTTGAAAATGGGTTAGGAGATTCCAAGATCCCCCACGTGCATCATATCAGATAATTACAACACAAAGATACTCTCGCCCTACTCGTGACACCTTTTTCATGATGGAGACACGTGTCTCCCTGATCTGTTGGGATTGTTGCCACGTGGACGTAGATAAATTGTCTATAAATAGCAGCTCATTCTATTTTAGGTATGCTCTCAGAAAAAACTTTTTATTACACGGACTCTACATTAAATCTCAAATATAGTCTTCTCCTACTGATTTTTACACCGGAGTGGGAATGGAGGAGAGGAGCCCCGCTACTTTTTTCAGGTTATAGGCCTCATACGCATCCACCAATTGAAGAAGAGATTGTGACTGATAACGTCACTATCCCATTGCTGTTTTTCAAAATCTGCTGCAAGATGATACAGATTCTTTTATAATCACTTTTTAAAAATTTATCAAACGATTATGATGCTTGGCTTGTTTTTACTCAAACTGGTCGAGTTGTTTGTAATCGTTTGATTTTAGAGATAGTCAGTTTACCCGAAATATATTGTCTCGATCGAGTTATGTCACCTACTCGAAATGTTATGACTCGATCGAGTCAGATCTGTAATCTTCGTCTATAAATAGATGGACGTCCCTCAATTAATACAAAGATTTTTTTACATGAAACTTTTCTTAATAATAACTTATCTGTCTAACACAAATTACCATAGTGATCAATTGGCATCGTCTGTGGGAAAGATTTTTCTCTTTTCTAAATAAGAAGAATTAGAAGTCATCTCTAGTAGAGTAAGAAGAAGGCCTAGAAGAAAACATCATGTCTAGTAGAGTAAGAAGAAGGCCTAGAAGAAAACATCCAGATGCTCTATTATAAGAAACAGCAGAAGAACAGCAACCTCCGTTGCAATTCACCACTGTCCAGCAAGTCACAATTTTGCAAGATCAGATGTCCACCACTATGGAGATGTTGCAGAGAATGATCGCTCCATCTCATACATCAGAGGTGCCATCGGTAGCAGAAGTTCCACCAGCAGTAGAGGCCCCACCGGTAGTGGAAGTTCCACCTACAGTCGAAATTTTACCATCCAAGACTACACAAACGCATGAAATGACATCTACCAGCCGCTACCCAATACCAACCAACTAGGAAAGTATTTTGAATGAAAAAGTCGATGAGGCGATCGCACGAAGGAAAAATAGAGGTAGACCAATTTCTATAAAAGAGGATCTGTTTACTAAGAATGTAATGAACGTGCCTTTACAGTCGAAATTCAAAAAACCGACCAGAGATTTTGATGGCACAACGGATCCTACTAATCATATCCACACTTTCCAAGATCAAGTAAGATTACATGGCTGGCCGGATGCTATAGCATGCAGTGCATTTTCCATGACATTGTGAAAAGATGCCAGAGAGTAGTTCGACATGTTGCCCCCACGGTCGATCTCTTCATTTGCGAAATTCGCAAACAAATTCGTGATTTGTTTCTCTAGTAGTGCGCTAAAAAAGAAGACAGCAATGGGGCTTATGCAAGTAACACAAGATAAAGGAGAGTCTCTGCGTGAATATATGTCAAAGTTCAACCGTAAAACATTAGGCATAAAAAATTTGCAGATGCCATCAGTCATAACTGCCCTACTCAGTGGATTGAGAAACCACGTCTTTAGAGCCAGCCTCTTAAAAAAACTGCCAGATTCTATGACAGAACTCCTTAGACAGAGAGAGGAGTATATCGATCAGGAAGAAGTATTGAAAGCAACACAAAACAATCGAGACATATATGACAGACAGAGTAAGAAAAGAAGACGTAAAGAACCTTCGATGATCAAGAAAAAATGCCAGCGGTACGGCTGAGTACTGATATCGACCTAGGGCAGAGGTAATCAGTGCAATATCTCATACTCAGTTAAATGCTCCGTTGTCCACTATACTCTGCGAGATAAGCATATTAAAAGAGTTACAATGGCCAGAGAGACTAAGATCTAATCATTTCATTCGAGATCATAATCGCATATACGAATTTCATGAAGATCATGGCCATACGACCGACCAGTGTCAGACGCTATGAAGTGAGGTCGAGAGGTTGATTTCTGAGGGGCTGATAAAACACTTCGTGAAGAAAAATGTAGACCAACCAAAACTAATGGTAGAAGTAGGAAAAAAGAAGAGAGTGAGAGTAATACACGTCATTGTTGGGAGATCAGCTAGAGGAGGAGATTCGAGGAACTCTAGAAAAGGCTATGCACGGTCGCTACAGGTAAATTCGATCGGTGTGTCGAGCAGGTTTGGCCAGTCAATCACCTTTAATGACGAAGATCTAGAGGGTGTGTCTTTCTCACATGATGATGCATTAGTAATTACATGTGATATAGCATATTTTGATGTAAAAATGGTGATAGTAGATAGGGCAGTGCTGCAAACATTTTAAGCTGAGAAGCTTTCAAAGCTTTCAAAATACCGACTAACCGCCTGAAACCCATAAACACTCTTTTGCAAGGATTTGGGAGAACAGCTGTGATACCTGAAAGAATAGTTGATCTCCCAGTTGTCTTAGGAAAACACCCCTTATTATGTGACATTGATAACTCTTTTTTTGATCGTATGGACACCTATGGCGTACAACTCTATCCACAATCGCCCCCATTATCAACTCATTCGGTGCCATCATATCTACTCAACATCAATCAATAAAATTTTCCACGAGTTGGAGAGTCGGAGTGTCAGAAGAGATCAGATAATTTCCAGAAGATACTATGTAGATAGTATTCGAGCTGAAGCTAACGCAATAGTATTGGCAATTGTAAAAGATAACTACCAGCAAACAAACCGTTTTGAACCAGCAGAAGAGGTACAGGTGGTAGAACTACAAAAAAACAAAAGAGTAACAATCATCCGGTCCCTAAGCAAAGAAGACAGAGAAAAGATTTTGAATATGCTGCAAGAAAATATATATGTGTTCACTTGGAGTACTGACGACCTGCCAGGTATCGACCGATTAATCGCCCAACATCGGTTAAACAACATAGCTGGTCACAAACCTGTGAAACAGAGAAAAAGACAGTTCGCGCTCGAAAGACAACAAGCCATAAAAGAAGAAATAGAAAAGCTACTCAAAGCAGGTTTTATAAGAGAGGTGGAATACCCAGAGTGGTTGGCCAATGTGGTTCTGGTAAAAAAGTCGACCAGGAAGTGGATGATGTGTATTGACTTTACTGATTTAAACAAAGCCTAGCCCAAGGATTGTTTTCCTCTACTGAGGATAGACACACTAATAGATGCTACTGCCGTTAAGAAAAGATTCAGTTTTCTAGACACATTTTTGAGGTACCACCAAATCTCATTAACACCAGAAGATGCTGAGAAAATAGCATTTATAACTGACTTTGGGACTTTTTGTTATACGGCCATGCCATTTGGTCTAAAGAACGTTGGGGCCACATACCAGTGCATGGTCAACAAGGTGTTCGAAGATTGAATTGGTCGAAAGATAGAAGCATATGTTGAAGACATGGTTGTCTATGGTAACCACGAAGGAGATCATGTAGAAGATTAGAGAGAAATTTTTTGATTGGCAAGGCAAAGCCGTCGAAAATTCAATCCTGAAAAGTGTACTTTCGGCACAACTAGAGGTAAATTCTTAGGCTTCATGGTAACTCAAAAGAGGAATAGAGGCCAACCCCGATAAATTCGAGCAATTATCAATATGACAAGTCGAAGGAATAAAAATGAGGTACAAAGCCATTCTTCAAAGCCATCAAGAAGAGTAATGATTTTGAATGGACAGCTGAATGTGAAGAGTCATTGGCAGAATTGAAGAAGTCACTCCACCATCCACCCATCTTGAGCAGGCCGGTTACAAGGGAAACACTGAGGTTATACTTGGCCGTTTCTTCGTATGCAGTCAGTTCTTTCATCATCCGATTAGAAGAAAAAGTAAAATAGTCGGTCTACTACGTAAGTCACGTTCTGAAAGACGCTGAATCTCGATACAACCTAGCAAAGTAGCTAGTCCTATCCTTGATCATAACTGCAAGAAAATTAAGACCGTATTTTCAAGCACATCCAATTGAAGTCTTAACAAATCAACCTTTGAAGCAATTTCTCCATTGCCCTGAAACATCAGGTCGACTGATGAAGTAGCAGTAGAATTGGAAGAGTATGACTTAGAGTTTAAATCGTGATCTTCTATCAAATGGCAGGCCCTATCTGACTTTATTGCCGAATTATCACCCAGGGCCATATCCGGAGAAAACCCTCTTTGGGTATTATTTGTAGATGGATCTTCCAATAAAGAGGGGTCCGGTGCGAGAATCATATTGATAAAACCAAATAGAGAAAAAATGAGGTATTTATTAAGATTTGAATTCAAGGCTACTAATAATGATGTTGAATACGAGCAGAATTTGAAGCGAAAGATGATCGTATGGCTGTGTATTTAATGAGAACTAGAGATTTACAGCAACATTTCCAAGAATTTGAAATTGTGAAGATAGCTCGGATAGACAATGCACGAGCTGATGTCTTGTCTTGACTGGGTTCCACCTGTTTTAGAAGTCGGTCGCGAATGTCATCTCTACAGACACTGTCCCAGCCTAGTTTTATAACTATAATTGAAGTAGGCGAAGTTGAAGAACTCCCCACCTGGAAGGATTCTCTGAAGTCCTACTTATCCAATGATCCAATCGAGGTAAGGAGGTTAAGGATAAGGGCAGTTGGATTTGTAATCATCAACAATCATTTGTTCAAGAAGGGAATCTCTATGTCGTATCTAAAATGCATCGATGCTAATAGAGGATTTGTCATACTAACAGAAATACATTCAGGGATGTGCGAGAATCACCAAGGGACGAACATGCTTGTCTTTAAAGCCCTCCGACATGGATATTATTGGCCAACCATGAAGACGGAAGCGAAGGAACTAGTCCAAAAATGCGACGCATGTCAGAGACATGCTAATCTTATCCATGTACTGGCCGAGTATCAAACTGCAGTTTTTGGTAATTGTCCTTTTTATCAGTGGAGGATCGACCTCCTAGGTCCATTTCCGATGGCCAGACGACAGAGAAAATTTCTAGTAATAGCAATCGACTATATCACAAAGTGGGTAGAGGCAGAACTACTCACGACCATAACAACCAAAAAAAAACAGAGCTTCATATGGAACAGTATCATTTACAGATTCGGCATACCACGAGTAATAATATCTGACAATGGGAAATAATTTCACAATCGAGAGTTTGAAAAATTTTGTGCGAGTTACAAGATAGTTATGAGAAAGGCATCGCTCGTCCATCCACGAGCGAATGGTCAGGTCGAAGTCACTAATCGAACTATATTATGGGATATACGAACCAGGCTGGAAGAATGTAAAGGGCGATGGGCTAAAGAAATTCCAAATGTTCTATGGGCATATCACACCACACCTAGGAAATCAACTGGAGAAACACCGTACAGATTATGTTTTGGATTGGAAGCAGTAGTTCCAGCTGAAGTGTTATACTCAACACTACGCATAATGGTTCAGCAAGCCGACCTCGACCTACATAAATGTGAGCTCGATTTGCAAGGTGGGGGTAAGACAAAAGGCATTTGCGAAGATGGTTACTTATGAGAGCAGGACGGCTGCAAATTTCGATTAGAGAGTGAAGCCTTGAAAGTTTGAGAAATGAGACCTAGTTCTCAAGAACGCTTCAGCAATAGGACATCAGCCAGGCAAGCTAGACCCCAAGTGGGAATGACCGTTCAAAGTTATCAGAGAAGTGAAGTGAAGTGATCAACATGGAAGGACCCTCGGCCAACCATGGAACGTAGAACATTTAAGGAAATATTATCAGTAAACCAATTTTACATCTTTTTAGTTTTTGCTTGTATCTTCATTTTCCTTTTTTCAGAATAAATAGATGGGGATGAAGACAGACGCTAAGGATGCTAAGGATATGGTTCATATTCGGACCAAACTGGGTGCGGCCCCGATTCCTCCCAACCACAAATTTCTTTCGTTTAACTAGTTGGAGCAACACTAAACATCCTACATTGTCAAAGTCAAAGGTGAAGAGACACCTATTCTAGCTACGACTGAAAATTATGATGAATTCCTTGCTCAAATAAAAAATAGTCGCATGTGCGCAACTCGATGACGATCGAATAAAAAATTATTATGATTACGGTCATATGAACCAAGAGATTACGATCGACTAGGAACCAATTGACTACGTTTTTTGTTATTCCAAACCAAGACACTCGACCACGGTCATAGGTATCCCGACATATCAAGATTGATCTATCTCAAGCGAAAATAACACCTTTTTGCATGAATATGTCAATACATCCTATTCAAAAGAAAGACAATATTTTTTTTAACAAAAGAAGATTCAAAAAAGAAATATTCACGGTACATTCGGGCGAGGATAAACCACATCTCCACCCGAAGAGCAAAAAGCCACAAAAGTATTTTCCTTAGTTCAAAGTAAAAGCATATTTTGAAGGAAGAAGTAGCATCATCTTCGTCATCGGCGTCTTCATCTTCGGCCGATGGCATGAAAGGAGCACCCAAAAAATGAGTGTTGGGGACACGTTCTAAAGCCACTCTCAACTCTTTCTATATGCCATATCTCGACTGCGGAATCCCACCATGCCTACAGTCATCATATACTCTTCACTTCCTTTGAATTCTTCTATAGCAGCTTTTCCCTTCTTGATTATATCTTAAGAAAGACGGTCCTTAGTTTCTTCTAGCAAATGAACTTTGTTGCTTGTCTGCTACAGAAGGTTTTCTTGCTCTTGTAAAGACCTCTCAAGATCGGCCACCCTAGCATCACAATCGGCAATTAACGCTGCTTTTTCAGTAGTCTATTCAATCTTTTCAGCCTGATCACGAATCTTGCGAAAAGCAGTATGGCGAAGAGAAAGAATTTGCAACAAAAGGCAACCATAAGGAAGAGTATATATATAAAAAAAAAGTAATGACTTGTCCTTACCCCCCGCTCTTTCACGATAATTGACCTTTCTAAGCTTTCAGGAGATTTGTCCTTACTTGCTTCGACCACTTCCCAATCCAGGCAAAAAGTAATGACTTGGCAATCCTTTATCACATTCTCGATCAGACACTGAAGATTGCAAATAGACCTATTTTTCGAAGACAGTCGTGTATTAGATAATCGAGGAGCTTCTGCCGTACTAGTCGGTAAAATTACGATAGGAGCAATCGGTGATGAATCAACTGGAATTAGTTCTTGTCGATCGACAGATGGAGCGACATCAGAAGAAGGAGGGTCCGTAGAAGACTGGTCTCTACGCCTTTTTCGATAGCGAGCATTCTTTCTAGCCAACTCCTCAAGAAAATCTTTCTTGAATTTATCTACAGACATATCTGATAACACAAGATGGTCAGTCGGAAAACATGAATATCGATAATTCAAGACCACTAAAAAGAAAATTTATCCTACCATAAGGACGGCCGATGCTAGCAGATACCAAGGCATCATCTGTCAATACATCGTTCATTGAATGACCGAGTGGCGCAATCGCCCATAAGATAATCATGAAGTCAATTTCAGGTTCAGAGAGAATATGTGTAGAATTAAAATCTTCAAGAGGGGGAATACTCCAGTTAACATGAAAGGCAAACATGACGTTGACTGGTTTGACAAAGAAATAACTATTCTTCCACCCACTATTGGAAGTAGGGCAATTTGGTATCCTAAAGTGCTCATGGGTAGGAAGTCCTCGGTCACAATGGGAGAAAACTACGTAACAGTCATAACGATCTAACAATTTCATTTCAAAAAGCACGCAGAAAATATCGACCGATGGCTCTAAATTGTGGCGTAAACAAACAAGGAGATAATAGTTTAACATCCTCAAGGCGTTTGGCACTAGTTGGCCAGGTGAGAGACTAAAGATACAGAAAAATTCTACTAAAAAAAAGTGAAGCGAAAATCTAAGGCCGGTATTGAGGCTATCTTGGTAAATGGCTACTTCCCCCAGCTGGCCAACAAGCAGATACTCGTTCGGTCTAGGAGCCCTATAAATATGATTGCGACTAAAGAATAAATGATTGATTGTGCATTTAAGAGTTGTTTCAGTGTATGTACTTGGGTGTTTAGGGATGTTCTGAAGGGTATCACTCGGACGATCATCTATTAGGGTTTGATTCGACTGATAGTTCGTTGGGGTTTGATTCGATTGACCAACTATATTGTTCCTACGACGCCTTATCACCATTTTCACCAACACAAGACGACGGAAACTACCCGAAAGGCAAAGAACATAATCACAACAAAATTATAAGATAAATGGAGACGGAGGAAACAATATAGGTAAAGTTAAAGACCTACCGGGTGTTATTAGTCCGGAGGTTTGGTCGGCGGTCAAAAAGAAGCTGCTCACTTCCAGTGCTGAACAATCTGGAAGTCCAAGAAACTCAATAGTTTCCAAAGAATCAAAAGAAAATTCTACTTCAAAAAGGGTGACAGATTCTTGTTCGTTTGAAGAACACTCTAAATTGATAACGTTCATGAAAATATCAGGGTAATATGTGAAGAAGTTTTACAAGAAG
Organism: Forsythia viridissima; assembly: GCA_030279155.1. Taxonomy (NCBI): domain Eukaryota; kingdom Viridiplantae; phylum Streptophyta; class Magnoliopsida; order Lamiales; family Oleaceae; genus Forsythia; species Forsythia viridissima. The sequence goes on from CM059045.1 coordinate 31,608,059, forward strand.
GAGAAGAGATACAACACGGATTTCAAATAAAATGACTATATGTTTTTTTTTAAGCTGAAAAGGCAGCATAATAAGGACGCGCTTTCCCAAAACTCCAATGCATCTTTTTGACAGCTGTCAATCTAGGGAATACGCAAGTTATTAATGAAGCTAGCCGAGGAAAATCATTACGAAGTGACAAGCGGTCTACAAAAAAATATACTCACCACGATAGATCGATGCGTAGCTGATAAAATCCCTTATGTAAGATAACTCTCAAGATATAATGTTTTATAAACTTGAGAGTGGGGGTATTCTAATGCTTGGCGTGTTTTTACTCAAATCGGTCAAGTTGTTTGTAATCGTTTGATTTTAGAGATAGTCGGTTTACCCAAGATATACTGTCTCGGTCGAGTTATGTCACCTACTCGAAATGTAATGACTCGATCGAGTCAAATCTGTAATCTTCATCTATAAATAAATGGACGTCCCTCAATTAATACAGAGATTTTGTTACATGAAACTTTTCTTAATAATAACTCATTTGTCTAACACAAATTAGCATAAAAAAAAAAAAAAAAACCCACCACTATAGATCGATGCGTAGTTGATAAAATCTCTTATGTAAAATAACTCTCAAGATATAAGGTTTTATAAACTTGAGAGTGGGGGTCTTCTAATGCTTAGCGTGTTTTTACTCAAATCAGTCGAGTTGTTTGTAGTCGTTTGATTTTAGAAATAGTTGGTTTACCCGAGATATACTGTCTCGGTCGAGTTATGTCACCTACTCGAAATGTAATGACTCGATCGAGTCAGATCTGTAATCTTCGTTTATAAATAGATGGACGTCCCTCAATTAATACAAATATTTTTTTACATGAAACTTTTCTTAATAATAAATGTGTCTTACACAAATTAACATAGTGATCAATTGGCGACAAATTGGCAAAATGATCAGCTTAAAACAACTTCTGATGGTTGGGCTCCAAAATCAATCACAAATGGATTCATAGTGTTGAATAGGATTCGACAATACAATTAACAAAATTTTAATTCTTTTAATCAATTTAACCCGACCAAAATTCTTCTGAAACTAAAGAAATAGTTGCAACAAATGAACAAAAGAAATTCAAGAAAATAAAAATTATAAACTAAACAAATAGGCTGGCAAAGGCTTGCACGTTAGATCAATCAGTAACTATTGTTTATAAACAATAATAAATATAATACAATTATTTCAAAAATAATCATGTACCAAAATAAATGATACAGAAACGTGATTCAATTCCTTTACAAGTCGGGTTTTACTGAATCAATAAAAATCGCATACTGACCCATCAATAATCGTCTCTCTTTACTCTTTCTTCTTTCTTGGTCGTTGACTCCACACCGAGTGAACCCGGGACGACTCGGTGGCAACTCGCTCACCTACTTGCCATCTCCGTTACGTTCTCCGAGCTGGATTGATTCAGCTCAGTTATTCAGTAACTCAGTACTGCTCGCCACATAAGACATACAATAAAATGACGAAAAGAGGGAAAATCATCCCCAACCCCATGTTGGGAATGTAAGAATTTGCTAATGTAGGCTGTGCAGGTGAGCTAATTCGGACGAATCAACCCGAGCAAAAATCTGAGGAATTTGTTGAAATCTTTTTAGCATATAGACTTATCAGAAATCCCATATAAAAGCGGCCGTGAATCGGCCCAGAACTCAATGTTGCTTCTGATTCCGACATGGCAGTATCTCTGAAAATCCTCAAAACTCATGAAACGGGCTGAATTATTAATGCTGGATTCCATACGGGCCAAGTATCGAAGAATATCTTCAAACAGTGATTCGTCGCAAGGAATGGTCAATGGGCCCGAATTGGTGAATCCATACTCCTCCTCGGCCTGGATCAAAAGTTTCTTGAATACTGGGTGGTTTAGATGTGTAGTTCGAACGACGAATCTTTTACAGGTGGTGCCGACGGCGATCGCCACGTGCCCGGCTGGGACGTCTGAGGGTGTACGGCGGGAGGCAGAGGCTGCCTTCTTGCGCCACCGTTTTAGCATCTGGTGAAGACGGACAATATGGCGGATTTTGCTGCATGCAGACATGATTTTTCCTTTGTGTTGAAAGTTTCTTTGAATTGTTCAGTTTTGTGTCGAGATTTGAGAATGCTAGAGTGAGGGGGTTGAACAGGGGAATGAAGGGTGGCTATATAGAGTTGGGAGCCAGAAAATGCCCTTAATTTTGGTAATAATTACAAATGTGGTTTTGATGAAGTAGGATATAATTTGCTGTTAGTTTTGTTAAGGAGAAAATCTTGAAAGCGAAGTTTTCTTGTTACTTTTGTTAAGAAGAAAGTCTTGAAAGCGAAGTTTTCTATCTATGTTAGAGGCTCCTTGACCAATAATTTGCTGTTACTTCGTTCGTTATGATTTTGCTACACATGTGATGATAATAAAGTCAAATTTTTTGTACTAGCTAGTACCAATATTTTTTTACATCTTTTCTTTCTATGGATTTTATTGTAAATGTCCATCAAGTATGACGTATCGGATGGATTCAAAAATTGTTTGTTAAAAAAAATAGTTTCTTTGTAATATATTTTTTGGATTAAAAAATTGTTAAAATATTAAAATCAAAATAACGAGTCAATTATACTTTTAAAAATAGATTTAATAGTCTTATTTTTTAATTTTTAATTCTTATTTTGAAGTCAATTCTTTGGACTTATTTTTGGATTACGTTCTTTATTCGTCGGTGTAAGATCGAATTGAAAAAATACTAAATGGCAATGTCAAAATAACGAGCAAAAGATAGGTTGCTAGAAACTAATTTAATAATTCAATTTTTTATCATTTAATCTCCATTTCAATATTATATTTTTCACCTTATTTTTGAACTGTATACTTCACTTGTCGGAGTAAGTATTTAGTATTGTTTTGAAGTATTTATGGAAAACTTCACAAAATATTTTCGAATTGAAAAATTGTTAAACGGTGAGTTCAAAATAACAAGTTAGATAAAATTTTTATAATTACAATTTAATAATCTAATTTTGTTTATTTTTTTAAATATCAATTTAATTAAAATTATATTTGATATCAATTTGATTCATCTCGCTTGTATAATTAAATATAAAAAATATAACAAAAATATGTAGTGTTACACTATGTCTCTATGTAATTTTTTCAAAAAAAAATAAAAATAAAAATCATACAACCTTGGTCGATTATCATTTAGTGTTACCCCTTTTTTAATTAGATTTATCATTTATCTCATCCCGATTAATTTTGGTCGATTATTCGACATAATTAATGTGATCGATAAAAAGTTTTGCCAAAAGGTTGGGGATGACAACAACATAAAACATTCCTAGTGGTATGCTTTTTCATGCCATGAATTTTGAAAGTAGAATGCATTTAAGGAATCCAAACTCTCCACATGCAAAGCTAGAGAAAAAATTTAATAAAATCCATTTTGTTCTAGAGAGTTTGTTGGCTTGACCCTATGCATAAGATGCTTTCTTTTTTCCAATATGCTAAAAAAAAATGTTGAATTTATAATTTTATAACAATTTTGTATTCACCATATATCATGAGCCATGTGCTAGACTGTCCCATCTATCCTTTTCTTTTAAAATTCCCTTGCTAGCTTCCAAAATTGGGCCCCCTTTCAATAACTAATTATATATCTGTAATTTGAATGTAATTAATCAATTTTCATATTAATCATGATTTGGCGAGTGCATGTTTATCGAAAGTCAAAATACAAGTCTCGTCAAGTTCGGAAAATCATTATATGAACCTCAAAAACTATATATATATATTTTTTAAAAAAATTAATATGTATATTCTCAGTTAAATTTAATTATTAGATAAATAAAGTTATGATTCAAAAGAAATTAAAACTAAAATTACATTATTTTAAAACAAGTGTATTGTTTCATTCGGTTCTTGAGTTTAAGACAGAAATTGAGAATTGGATATTATTTTCTTGACAATTTTTCCTTATCTACTTCTAAATATTTTTTGAAAAAAAGAGAGTATGACAAGTTTTGCTATAGTATTAAGATTTGAAAGAAGCCATTGAATGGTCAAGAAGGGTTAGTAGGAAGCCAAAGGGGCCATGAGAACTTTTAGGAGAAGGGGAAAATGCATCCCCCTAAATGTCTCTAAAGGCACTTAAATGTCCCACTTGTAAAGTTTTAAGGATCATCACATTTATGATTATTTTCCAATGTTTTAAATAAATTTTCATTCCACCCAAAAGGATTAACATAATCCTATGGTATCTTTTAAAATTTTGGCCAATTATTTTAAAAAAATAATGATTTTTCCCCTTATTTTGGGAATATGTATAATTGTCACTGTTCTAAAAAATTCGTTTAAACGGCGCCTAGACATCACGTAGTCACGCTTCACGTTTCATCCTCGTCTCGCCTAAATCTGAAAAATTTGAAACTTAGCCTCCACGCTTTTTAGAACACTGATAAGTATAGCATCATGAAGTGGTGTAGATGTGCCTTTAGTTGATATTTAATTTTTCAAAGTTACTTGATTTAAAGGAATTATTGTCTTTCAATTTGAGTGTTCGAATAACTTAATGTACGGTTACCGCTATAATCTAGTTCCTTGATCCGTCCTCTTTTCATTCTTATCAATACATATTAGGGTGGGCATCAATAGTTCGGTCTGAATATCTAGAGAATCGGATCAAATCAATCGAATTGAGATTTGTAAAAATAGATATATTGGTTCTATGGGGGGAAAAAAGAACCGACTGGATCGTACCGGAATTGATCGGGTCGGGTCCGATTATTTTATGCTTCAAAAATAAATTATAAATTCATTTTCAAGCTTTCACTGTTGATTGTTGTGAATACATATTAATTCATGTAATTTCATATAAATTATGATTTAACTGAAGGATTATAAAAAAATAATTCCAAAATCAAATCAAAATTTCTAGTTGCATAGCTAGAACGGAGAATTGAATCAAAACCTTTCAATTATTGATTCTAAAATCCAAAACGGGTAGATTTTAATTGAAAGTGAACCAAATCGGTTGGTTCAATCTGGTTTTGGTTCGCACAGGTGGTGCGGGTAAAAATGCAGACCCTTAAAGGATACTGAATATTTTTGTGCACCTCTCCCCAGCAGGTATTTTAATAGGATTGAATGGCGAGAGATTTAAGAATGTGATTTATAAGTAATTTCAGCGTGACTAAAGTGCTATTCATAAATTACGCAGATCTATATGATAGAATTTGATTTCAACTGGATTGAATTAGGTCTTATGTCAATTGTATTTAATTATCGATACAGGTAACAATGAAATTTATACTTTCACAAATAGGGCCTTCTATTCACTGTTAAAAAATAAATAAATAAATAGCCTTCCTTATTCGTAGAGCTTATTTATTGCAATGCAATTATACTAAAATAGAAACTCTAATAATTTTTATCCCTAAAAACTAATATATACTAATGACACTATATCGAGAAGTGGAAATAATTTAAAGTATATTTGAGTGCGTTTTTTCAAGTTATAAGATTGTCAAACATCATTTTTATTTATAAATTTTGTAAGATTTACAAATTTTATCTACACATTTCATATAACTTACTGATTATAATTTACAAATTTTTTTTACTAAACAAGCACTTAGTTAACAACATGTTCGTAACAATCGGCCAATTTTATTTTTAATGGATTTTTTTCTTTTAATTTTCATGGGTAGTGTTTGTTTGGTAGAGTTTAAAATTAGTTTTTTATGAGATTTTGAAAAAAGTTTGTAAAAGGTGTAATTGAAAAATTGATAAAAGTTGTGGATCTCATAAAATTTGTGGTTTAAAGTTGAATTTTTTTTTAAAAATTATAAAAAATCTTCCAAATATGCTGGGACCCAAAGAAGCTGATAACGTGGGACCAATCATTGTTTATCTACTACGATTCGGCGCGTATTTCAAAGAATACCGTTATGGCACGTCAGAGTCAAAATGCTGACATGGCACCTTCTTGGGACTCTTCAAACTCCATTTGCTCTCTGTTGGAATTGGGACCCACCTGCCATTGAGCCAAGTGGCCATTTTTTTCCCTATTAAAAAAAAAAATAAAAAATTTACTTAAACAAATAAATTTTCTTTGTTAATTGAAGTTAAAAAAATACAAGTTACAACTTTACTATCAAGATTAAGTAACATTTTTACTAATACTAGTGTGAGCACGTGTGATGCATGTGATGTATCGATAATTAAGAATATAATAATATTTATTATATCTTCTTTTTACGAACTGGCTTGATATTGATAATCTAGGTGAAAAAAAATTAAATATTTACAAATTAGGCGATTGAAACTTAAATAGCATGCTTATAATTTAAAACCTAGTTTATTAAAACATATTACTGTAGATGACTCAAACATATGATAAAATTGAATTCAATTTACTTCATAAAAGCCACTATTCTTAAGTACAATTTTCTCTGAATTTGCATTCCTACTCGAAGACTGAGTTCAATCATTTATAATATTTTTATCAAGTAAGAAAACTGAATGCTTTTCCATTAAGAAATTTCACATAACTTCTTAACACAACTTACAATCTACTTTTTATCCACACATTTACTAACAACTTATAATTTCAGCGCTACCAAACATGCGCTAATAAATAAAATATAAAGAGATGGTTGAATTGAGCTTACATCATTAAAGATTTGGGTTTTCAAGAACGACAAATAAGACTTCTTCGGTAAGTGTATCAATTCGATCATCACAATGTTTATGGGAAAAATAAAAAGTTCATGAAAATCCTTTTTCTTGCTTTAGATGAAGTTCTGGAGATAATCAATAAATTAATTGATCAAGTCGTTTCATGGTCGAAATAAAACTCTTAAAACAACATAATTTTTAAAAATAAATAAATCACTTTACAGTTGTTAATTAAGTATGGTAGTGAAGTTGAATGTATTTGATGCAAGTCAGAGATTGTGGCAAAATATGCAAAAAAAGTGTAAAAAAATAAACGAGTCAATAAACATATTAATAAACTTGTACTTAGCGTAACGATGCATATGAAGTTCTTCTAGGATTTTATTTTACATATGTTGGTTTGAATTTCAAATGTATATTAAATTCTATTCATTAACTTTACTTTGGAAAATATTACAATTGCAAATTTACAAAACACTCTCTAGTTCTTTGTATAAAGAGTGTAAATTACACTTCACATGCCATATTTTCAAGAATATGTATTTTACGTTCCATTAAGTCTTTATAAAAATAATAAAAAAAATTAAGACATTGAATTTATTCAACATAAACCTAATCTTTAAAATTACAATTTACATACCTTTATTTCAGAAATGTAAACAAATATCATATTTAATTATGATAAATTCATCTTTGGATTCTTATAATTATTTTGCAAAATTTTTAAATCAATTAGATAGGAAACAACTTTGGTTGACCATTTTGAATAGTAAACCAATATCCACACTTTTAATATAGGTAGGATGTAAAAATGTAAATTTTAAACTTAGCCAAATACACGAACAACGTATTCAATACATTGAGGAGATTTTTGACGAAGTTTTTTATAAAAGTTTTAGCAAATTCTAATACAAGTTGATGAAGAGTTCTTTTGACACAACTATTGTGAGTAGAACTTTCAGTAGTACAGTTTTTGTTAAAAAATGTATTGATTGCGAATTCAAAAAGTGTTGTGTATGTTAAATTGAGTGTTTCTCTGTAAAATTATAAAAATAATTTTTTATAAATTTTATATTTATTTGATTAAACACTAATTAATTATTAATTTATTATATATCTTTTTTTTTATATAAATTTTTTATATATCTTATAATAACTATTAAAATTAATATCTTATTTAAATTCTGATAACACAATTATTTTAGTATGTATGATGTTATTTAAAATTTATTTATTTAAATCAAAACATATTATGTGTAATTTATATTATATTGTTTAATACGTCAACATATTTTTCATTTTATATAAATATATAAAGTGACAATTTGATATAAGTAATTAATGTTGCAAATGAAGTAATATCTTGTTTTGATGAATTAATGATAATTTTGTTAATTTTTAAGTTTCATTAAATTTTAATTGCAGTTTTCCGTAAAAATTCAATTACAACTTTTTAGAGAAGCTCAAATTTTAAGCTTCTCTAAAACAATTTTTTTTAAGTTATTTTTTTTCAGTTAAAAAATGTTTATTGACTTTCGTTAAATAACTATAAATATAACCAAAAAAATTTTTGCTATTTAAAAAGTGCTTTTAGACTTCAAAAAATCACTTTCAAACACACGAGTTAAAAAATTGATAAATGTTGTGGGTCTCATGAAATATGTAGTTAAAATTGATTATTAACTTTGATTTCAACTTATGAATAACTTTTTAAACTAAACCAAACAAGGGCTAAATTAAAAAAAAAAAATTGGACATTGTAACATAGAAATATTGCATCCATCTCTCTATTTTTTTTTTTAACTATGTTTAATCTTTTTGAATGAAACATACCACAACATGAACAACAATAGCAAATTAAGTTTCATTTTGTTAAATTTGTGATTGCACGAATTCTATTTGATTTATTTCTATATCTACTTGAATATCTGAACAAATTAAATTCTACACTAACTCAAAATACGAAAGCAATCTCTAGAGAAACTATCTCGAGCATAGGAAAAAAGATAACAAACAACCGTCAAACAAAAGAGAGCCTATATAATATTGAGGACGAATTAGTAGGTCGACAATAACTTCTATCAATAGTCCAGATACACCCTCGTAGTTATTTTTGAACCATGTTATTTTATCTTTCTAGGTTTTTTCTTAATTAATAAATAAATTAAAAAGATTATGCATCAAACTATGGAATAGTTAACTTGTTTTTGTAATTTACTTAGAAGGGCATATATTAAGGATAAATTTGATGGGTCCCAGTTAAAAACAGTTGGCAGGAGACATGGGTGGGGGAGAAATTAGAAAACGTCCAGGTTCGTAGTGTTCTTAGCTGTACTGAACAATTTCGCGGGCTTGTCACGGCCTCATGGGCCCATCAGTACAACCCCTTTTAATTTATTTATTTATATACTAAATCACCAGTTGTCGTCATTTTAGAAGAAGTTAAAAATTCATCACGCCAAAAAGGTCTTGGGTAAGAGAAAGGGTTGTGACTAGTAATAATCTATATTGTTTCTAAAAAAATACTTAAATGGAGAAACATTTTTAGATCATTTTACTTTTATAAATTTTTTAAAATTTTATACTCACTTTTAATCATTGATGTATAATTATTTTTTAATATTTTATTTATTACTTTTTTATTGTTCATCTTTATTTTACATTAAATTTTTAACAATTTACTAAATATACAATTAAAATTTTTAAACATTTAATTTATTAAATTAAATATGAAAGTGAAAAGATGATCTCAACTTTTTTTTTTTTTTTTTTGCATTAAGTAGATAAAAAGAATGAGAAATGAGTAAAAAATAAAAATGAATGAGAAAAATTGTAAATTTGTTTATTATTGCATTAAAATTCAAATCATAGTTGTCAAAACTGAAATGGAAATAAAAAGATTATTTTTAAAACATTAGATTACAATGATTATGAGCATGTTTGGTTTAGTTCTTATTTTTTTTAAAAAAATTTTTTCTCAAATTCATTTTCAACTACATATTTTTGTGGGACTTACAATTTTTATCAACTTTTCAACCACATATTTTACCAAATTTTTTAAAATTCTTTAAACCCCCACCAAACTTATACAATAGTTTAGAACTAACGCGTGAAACTTTTTTTTTAATTTAATGTAATTTAATATATATATATATATATATATATATATATATATATATATATATATATATATAACGTTCTTCTCATCTTACTTCTGTCTGTCAACAATATTCTTATAACATAGACAAGCATTGACATCTCTTTAATTTTTGTTTCTTACTCACATTTATGACATTTTATTTACATCGTAAAATCAAACACGTCTAATAAAAAGAGAACATACACAAAGAATATTGTTCACAAAGAACTACTACTCCAATAAATATACAATATTATGTTGTCAATCATTACATTTTTTCATAATAAAATTATTAATTATTAATTTTATTCTTTGTAAAATACAATTCTAGAGATCATTAATACTATAAGATTTGATATCAATAGTTCGTCAATTATCAAAGTTTAAATCACCAAAGGTCTTAATTGGGTTCAAGTTATTGTTGGTATTATCACCATATAAAACTCATCTCTAATTGTAATTATACTTAAATGAATGCAATTATCTTTTAATATTTATTTGTTACTATTTTATTGTTCATTATTATCGTATATTAAATTTTTACCAATTTATTAAATGTACATTTAAAATTTGTAAATATTTAATTTATTAAATTAAATATAAAGGTGAAAAAACAATCTCAATTTTTTTTGCCTTACGTAGATGAAAGAAATGAGATTTTGAAAAAAATGAAAGGGAAAATTGGAATTTTTTTATTAGCGGATTAAAATTCAAATCATGCAGATGAAAATATTATTTTGAATACATTGGATTACAATGATTATAATTGACAACTAATATATGAAACTTTTTTTAATTTTTAATTTAATTAATAATACGTCAGACGCGTTTAATAAAAAGAGAACATACACAAATTATATTGTTTACAAAGAATAACTACTCTAATAAATGTACAATATTATATAGTCAATTATTACATTCTCTCCAATAAAATTAATAATAATTATTTTTTTCTGTAAAATACAATCCTGCAGATCCCTATTAATACATCATTAATTCCATATGATTTGATATCAATAGTTCTTCAATCATTAAAGCTCAAATCACCAAAAAAATTTCACTGAATATTAAAAATTAATCTTTGATTGCAATTGTACTTCTATAAATATAAATAAAATATCAACATTAAACAATACAAAACAATATGTTATAAACAACCATTTTTTTTTTATCTTTATTACAATTACTACTTTAACATTTTAATTATTAACAATTAAAAAATAAAAATATTAAAAATTAACAATATAATTACGAAAACACGTACAACGCACGCGTGTTTAACTAGTATAATAAAAGTGATCAAATGTTTATATTTTCTTATTGAAAAAATAGTATGTTTATTCTTAGCTTTTCAAATAAGTAAGAGATATTCTTCTAACTTCTAAAATAAAACTAAACATCCCTAGCATTTGAAAAAAGGGTAATTATATTCATACAATACTTTTTATTTTTTATACCATATTTTAATTATAATTAACATTCTTAATTTATGAACATTACAACACTCATGTCTTCAACTTTTTTTATCATATTTTTATCCTCAACTTTTCATTAATTAGCAAATTTTATGTTTGATAACGATTTTCGTCTAAAACATTTGTTGAGAATTCGTAAAAAGACTTATTTGTCTGTCATATTTTAAAAAATCAATAGATATAAAAGTACGATAAAATATTTTTCCTCATTTCAAAGCACGTAAACAAAATATTTCGACAGAAACTATCATTAATGATGAAATGTGCTAATTAATAACAGTTGAATATAAGAATTCGATAACAAAAAGTTAACAACATAATTGCAACAATAAACAAAAATTGAGGATCTTAAGTACAATTAAAATGTGGTGTGCTTATAATAAATTGTAGTGTGAATATAACCACCCTTGAAAAATAAACATGATAGGTCTTTTATGACAAAATTATCCTCCCTTTTAAAAAAATAAAAGACAAGAAAAAGAAAAAATGGCAATAAAAAATAACTAAATGCATCCAAAAAATGAAGAACAAGAAAGAGGCCATCTTATTTCCTCATCCCAACCACTACCTACCTCCGATCATCTTGTTCCACCCCAACCTCCACCTTTCTTGAACCCACCGTCATTACTACGCTCGCAAATGAATAAGAAAAACAAAGAACACAAGTAGCAAAAATAAAACATCTCATAATATTTCTATATTAATATTCAAGTCAGAGATTTTGGCGCAAATGGTCCATAATCTTTGCTATTACTGTGGAATTGGTTCCTAATTTTTATTTTTGGCAAACAAGTCTCTAAACTATGTATTTTGGTGCGAAATTGGTCCTTATGGGATTAAAAATATAAATATACCCTTATTTTTAATTAGAAGAGATTGTATGTGGATTCCTAATCATTACAAAATATGCAAATAGTTCCAATATTTTTATTTTTTTTATAAAAATTAAAGAAAACTAATGAGTTTTTTTTTTTTTGAATTAACACTTTATTAATAAATATGTCAAATAAAATTATTGTTTTTATTATTAAGTAATTATATTATTTAAAATTTAAACTTTTATTTTATTGTTGTATAAAAAAAATAACTTTGTCACAAACTTGATGTTCAAATATTTTTATTTAATTGAGTTATATGTTTATTAAATACAAATATTAGAAATCCAACTATATTCTTTATATTTTAACTTAGGGTTAATTACACTAATAATCCCAATTCTTTCAGATTTGTAACGATTTCATCCATATTCTTTTTTAGCAGATATCATCCACATTCTTCTATTTATACTCACAGATGATCTCCAAATTACTATTTTTCACAATTCTAGTAATTCTTGGATAATTTTGTCCATTGACTTAAATAAATTAAAATGATAGAAAAATAAATTCAATGAAAGCATTGCAATTGGGCTTTAACCTTTTCAAAAGTACAAATAAATCCTAAATTATTTTATTTTATTTAGTTAAGTGTTCTTCTCCAACTAAAAAGGAACCCCCACCCTATAAGCTATTTTATAAGAGAAATAAATGTTCTGCAAATGGCTCTCACTCAAACTCCTATCTCTTCCGAATTTCATTTTATCCACATTAATCTTTCCCAGCCATCTTTATTTATCTAATATTCAAAACCCCAATTTTCTTTTTCTCTAGATCTACTTCAATTTTGCTCAATATTCCCTCAACAAAGCTATATTCAAGTAGAAAAAATCTAAAACTAGTAACCCATTTGAACAAATTTTGTGTTGAGAAGTGGTAGTCCCTTTTTATTGAGAGAATTGGGACAACTATGATACATTTTGTGGGTCCTATGGGGTGAAAGGAATAATGTTGTATATGGTTTGGGGCAACGGGATAATCAGGTGTTGGTGGATTTCGCTGGAAATATTCATGAATGGGACCAAGTTCGGGACGAGAAAGATGTGCTGGTTACCAGACGTGCCCATCTCCAACAATGGCAACAAGCACCTCCTAGAGGCTTAAAAATCAACACTTGATGCTTCAGTAAGGCCTGGTGCAGGATTTTACACAACGAGTGCTATCATTCAGGATGAGTGCGGATTTTTTGTGACAATGCAAGATAGAAAGGTGATTGGGATAGCTCTCAGCTCAGGATGCCGAGGTAATGGCAGTGTGGGATGACTTGATTTTGGCTAGGGACCGTGGATATCAGATTGCTGTGATTGAGTGCGATCCATTGGGGGTGGGGGTGGGGGTGGGGGTGGGGGTGGGGGTGCGGGGTGGGTTTTTAGTTGGAGAAGAACACTTATCGGAATAAAATAAAATAGTTTAAGATTTATTTGTACTTTTGAAAAGGTTAAGGGCCCAACTGCAATGTTTTCATTGTATTTTTTTTCATATCATTTTAATTTATTTAAGTCAAGGAGAAAAATTGTTCAAGAATTGTCAGAATATGAAAAATAGTTATTTGGAGACTATTTGTGAGTATAAATGGAAGAATGTGGATGATATCTATAAAAAAAGAATGGAAATGAAATCGTTACAAACCTGAAAGAATGAGGACCATTAGTGTAATTAACCCTTTAATTTATCGTTTTATTTTCATTCAAAAATAAGGCACATAATGTGTAAATTAATTTTTATTAGTATTTTTATGTTTAATAAAAATATAATAAGATTAGTTCAATGTCATAAAATTATATACATCATTTTGTTATTTATTTAACTTAATTTTTAAAGTAAAGAGGGAGAAAAAAATTTATAAGTAAAGTGGGAGAAAAATGATTTCTCACGATGATTTCGCCTTCTTCAAATAATATAATTACTTAATAATAAAAATAATAATTTTATTTGACATGTTTATTACTAAAGTGTTAATTCGAAAAAAAAATTCATTACTTTTCTTTAATTTTTTTTTTTATAAAAAATAAAAGTATTGGACCTGTTTGCACATTTTGTAATGATTAGGAATCCACATACAATTTCGTCTAATTAAAACTAAGGGCATATTTGTCATAAGGACTAATTTTGCACCAAAACACATAGGTTAGGTACTTGTTTGCCAAAAAATAAACGTTAGGGACCAATTCCACACTAAGGACAAAGATTAAAGACCATTTGCGCCAAAATCCCTTCAAGTCATGGTATAAAAACATCATTCAAGACTTAAGATGCTAATGTAAATAGTGTCTGAAAGGAGTCCAAATCTGCTGTCTCAAATGTGTGTCTCAATGGTTGTGACACCAATAGAAAATATACACATCATCCAATAAATACAAGTTAATTTTAATAGCAAGTATGAATACATTAAATAATTGTATTTTTTTTTTATAATGTGTACATTTTCTATTGGTGGGACAGCCAATGGAACACATTTAGAACAGCAGATCTTGGCTCGTTTGAAAGATGGTCTTGGAGTTGTAATCTCGTCAGATTTGTTTGCGAAAAAAAGAGTTACTTTGTGGAGTTGGAAACCATGTGATGCACACTCGCAGATGAGCCAAAAATCTTATTGGGAAGTTGAAAATATTCAAAGGGCTGAGTGGGTCTTGTTTGGGGCTGATGTAGTAGGGAATTGTTGGATCTTAAGATTACAATCACCAAGTAGGGGATAGCACTTAAATATTCCATCAATAGAGAAATAGTGAATGTTCTTAAACTTTTTGGGACTGATGTGCAAATGGATTTGTGGACATGGGATTGACTCGGCTTGAGTATGGACTTGAGGAAATTGGTTTGTATTTAGGGAGTTACTAGTTTTTATCTGACATAGACATGATGGGATGGTCAACTATGAAAAAATAGTTTAAAATGTAGATAATCTGCACTTGTGTGTGTGTATAGTGGTAGTGAGTTTAAGAAAGGTGGGGGGTTGGAGTCTAAGAAGATGATTGGTAGGGTCGGTGGTGATTGGAGTGAAAGAAGAAGATGATCTCTTTATTATTTTTTATTTTTTAGAGTACATCTTGTTATTTTTTCATTGCCATTTTTCTTTTTTCTTGTCTTTATTTATTTATTTATTTATTATTTAAAGGGGAAGACAATTTCACTATAAGGGACCTATCATGCTTATTTATTCAAATGTTGGGGATGTCTTATACTATTTTTAAAAGTTATAAGTATATCCTTTATGTTTTTGAAAGATTGAAGTTTGAATATGCTATTTTCCCTTTCTTATTTAATGCGAAGTTGTAGGCATGGTTCTAACCTTTCACAAATAAAGTATATGGTGAACTTTTTATGGACCTTAAGTTCCCAAAATTTCAATTTCAATCAAGTTAATTTTTATCGAAGAGTAATACTATTTATCATCACTAATGATCATCACTTATGTATGTATCAGTGAGATTTGTTGAAATTGATTGATTTGAAAAGACAATACAATTGTGTATGATCAATCAATTGCAGTTGATCCTACAATCACATAGATTAATGATGATTACCAATAATGATAACATTATTCTTCACACAATGGAGATAGTTAATTTTACTGTCAAACAATTACAAGCTTGCACATTATGAGTGTTTAAGAGTTATACTCGTCAACACATTCTATTTTCTTCAAAATAGTCAAAAACGAGAAAACAAATTTGTTGGTCTAAGTGTTGATAGAAAATTGACAATTTGTATCATTGGATGTTCAATTTGCACTACAAATGGAAATGTAGGGACTTGAAAGGTTTTAAAAACAAATGGTGAGAATCTACGTGCTTTGTTTGTCAAAATACGAACACGTAATTTGATACGATTGGATTTGTAGGATAGTCTATATATGTGTGTTTGTCTTAAACCATACAACGACTTATGCAAACGACAAACCAAATCGGAATCATTAGAGCTAAAGCCTGGAGGAAGTTTCATATACACCTCCTCGTCTAAATCGCCGTGAAGAAAGGCATTATGAACATCCATCTGATGCAACTCCCAATTCTTTGATGCTGCAACGGCCAGGAAAGCTCGAACCGTCACCATTTTTGCTACTGGGGCAAACGTCTCATTATAGTCAATTTCTTCAACTTGATGATTACCAAAAACAACTAATCTGGCTTTTAATCTTTCAATACTACCATCGGAGTTGTATTTAATTTTGTACACCCATTTACTGCCTAGAGCTTTCTTGCCAGGAGGTAATTTTTCCATAGTCCAAGTTCCATTATATTCCAAAGCACGAATTTCTTTTTGCATAGCAGTACGCCAGCCGACATCTTTTGCAGCCTCCTTAAAGGACCGTGGTTCAACACCTCCACTTACAGCTGCAAGAAAATTTCGGTGTTGCACAGTAAATTTGTCACAACTAACATAATGTGCTATAGGAAAAGGCGTACCTGAGAGAGTTTGATATTGCGGATCAAGTGGAGCAAAAGATGAACTTTTCTTGATAACCGTATGTGTCACGAAGTCTCGTAATTTTACCGATGGGAACTTCTCCCGAAACCTGTGGCCCAAGTCATCCTTCTCCGACCCAACGGGAGCTTCACCAACCCCCTCGCCATCTGTGGAGGAAGTTGCCACAGGTAGAACATCCCGAGCAGTTGGACAAGGCTTAGACGGTGAGGGTGGCTTCTCAATAGTACGAGACGTGCTAGTTGGGGTCGAGACCAGTTGAGGAGCAACAATGGCATCCTCACGCATCGTCCTATGATCACCCATATCATCAATAAACTCTTCGGTATAAAGGACATCATTGTCAAGGGTAGGAGCAAGATTTGTGACTTCAACATTCAAAAAAGGAAAGACATTTTCATAGAACTTCACATCCTTCGACACAAAGAACTCCTTTTTCTCAAGATCAAATAAACTCCATACTTTCTTTCCAAACGGATATCCTACAAAAACACATTTACGACTCCGAATAGCAAACTTGTCACCTTTAGCTTGTTGATTATGGGCGAAAGCTAGACACCCAACCATGCGTAAGTCACTAAAAGAAGGTGCACAACCAAAGAGAATTTCATAAGGAGTTTTGTTGAGGAGAACACTAGACGGAGTCTGATTTATGAGGGATTTATGAGGTGGGTAGCGGCCAAAACACATTCACCCTAAAAATAAAACGCACGAGCAACATTCAAAATATGTTTATGTTTCCTTTCAACTCTTCCATTTTGTTGAGGTGTTCCCACACATGAAGTTTGAACTAAAATTCCATTGGCCACAAAATAGTCTTTCATGCAGTTAAACTCTGTGCCATTGTCACTACGAACAAGTTTCAACCTTTGAGAAAATTGACGTTCAATCATTGCAATAAAAGACATAAATATCTGAAAAACTTCTCCTTTATCGATTAATAAATAAACCCACACAGCACGAGAATAATCATCCACCAAAGTTAAAAAATAATGAGCACCACATGAAGAAAGTTCATTATACGGACCCCATAAATCACAATGAATTAACTCAAAAATCGGAGTAGATTTATTTTCACTTAAAGGAAAACTATTCCAAGGATGTTTAGCACGATGACAAACTTCACATCCTTTATCCAAATGACCTCTAGAATGATTCAAAAAAGGAAGCAACTTCACTACTTTCTCGGAAGGATGACCCAATCGATGATGCCATAGCTCCAAGGACTTCGAACTAGCAACCGAAACCGCTTGCACCTTTAATCCTTGCCGTAGATAGTAAAGTCCATCCCGTCTCTCACCCGTGCCAATCACCTCCCTCGAACGTTGGTCCTGTATAGCACATAAGTTAGAATTAAATTGGACAAAGCAAGTGAGATCATCATTCAATTGTGAAACCGAAATTAAATTGCATTGTAATTTAGGAACAAATAGAACATTGTGGAGCATTATGGTATCCGTTAGTCTCACAACACCCTCCTTAGTAGCAACCACCATTTGACCGTCTGGAAGACCTACGGGACAAGGAAAGACCGCTTGAATATTCAATAAACAAGATTCATTACCGGTAACATGATGAGAACAGCCGGTATCAATTATCCCATCATCCATTCCCAATTTACCATTCAACCGGTTAGAAGAAGGAGACGAAGAACCAAACGCGGCCGATAATGCCCCCATTGTTCGGCAGTAAAGCCCAGAAGAGAGTGTGCAGTAGGAGTGGGGCTCGGTGTGGAAAGAGGTGCATTATGAGTAACGATTGGTGCAGCGGCATTAGCACGCACTCCAGTACACCCACGACCGGCCGAAGACTTGTGAGATGGAGTGTTTGGTTTGCCCTTCAAATGGCCTTTTTCCTTAAAAGTAGGACCATATTTCTCCAAGTACCAATCTGGAGTACCATGTATATCAAAGCATGTAGTGTAGCAATATCATGACCCGATTTGTGGCAGTGAGAACAAATCAAGGCCGCTTTCTCCGTTCGATCAAGACGCAGTTTGGATCTATTGTCCATACGCACGGCAAAACTGACGACATCAGGTTTCTCTTCGGTGATGCGTGTGATCCCCCGAACCTGTTTATCTTGAGCGATGTGTTGAAATGCCCGATTCAACGATGGGAGCGGATCTTGCAACAAAAGAGTAGACCGCAATTGAGCATAATAATCGGAACACAGGCCAAGAAAAAATTGGTGTAGCCCATCATCGAAACGTCATTTTTCATGTTGTTTACCAACCTGACAAGTACATTTACCACACTTGCAAGAAATCAAAGGCTCATGTTTATCTAGTTCATCCCATAAAACATTCAATTTACTGAAGTAAACAGCAATGGGCATAGTTTTAGGTTGCTCACAACGATTAATATCGCCCTTAAGTTGGTGAATACGGGGACCATTCACAATCGAGAATCGTTCATGTAAGTCATCCCATAAACGTTTGGCATCATTATAATTCGATAGCATAGAACGTACCTCGGGGTCAATCGTATTCGTGAGCCATGAGACAAGCATGCATTGAATCGTGACCCAATCATCTTTCGTACAAGGAGGGACAATATCGGGGATAGTCCTGTTAAGAAAACCAAATTTACGCCAATAGGAAAGAGCGACGCGAATTGGGTGAGACCACTCGTAAAAATTGTCAAGTCTCAGACGAATGGGAGTAATGAAGTCGCCAGGACGATCTTGCGACCTTAAGAAAATTGGTGAACTGGGATCAATCTTCGCTGGTGGTGGATCAGCCTTCATCGGCGTTGGAGATGGGTCTCCGTCGGTCATGGTTTAAAATTTAACCATGGCTCTGATACCATGTCAAATTTAGGTTTTGGTTACCTTTTCTCATTGATTCATCATGATATTTATACAAGAGGCAAAACAATAGTTGCCTAAAATATGCCCATGATACATAGCAAAATATTCGGAAACAGAAAACATAATATTAGGAAATAACAAATCAAAGACAAACACACATATATAGACTATCCTACAAATCCAATATGGTTTTCTTCAATCCTACTCTGATTATTCTCTGTTTACTTACACTAAAGGGTCTGTACAGATTAATGTCCTAGTGTATGTTGATGATTTGGTAATTTCTGGTAATGATTCCGCTGCGGTGATGTGTTTTAAAGCCTATTTGAGCAAATGCTTTTATATGAAGGATCTTGGTGTGCTTAAGTATTTTCTTGGCATTGAGGTGGCTAGAAGCTCTTCATGGTTGTTCTTATGCCAAAGGAAATATGCTCTTGATATAATTTCGGAGGCTGGATTGTTGGGCTCAAAGCCGGTGTCATTCCCACTCGAACAGAATCATCAGTTAGCACGTGCCAAGGGGTCTTATCTTTCGGATCCCGAGCCCTACAGACGTTTGCTTGGGCGTCTTATTTATTTGGTGGTTACACGCCCTGACTTGGCATACTCGGTTCATGTCCTGTCACAATTTATACAAAAACCGAGACAGGAACATTGGGATGCTGCATTACGAGTTGTTCGCTATTTAAAGAAATCTCCAGGTCAAGGCATTCTATTGTGTTTCGACAGTGAGTTGTCTTTGACAAGTTGGTGTGACTCAGATTGGGCAGCTTGTCTTCTTACCAGGTGGTCCCTCACTGGTTGGTTTGTGTTTTTTGGACATTCGCCAATTTCATGGAAAACTAAGAAGCAACATATTGTAGCTCGCTCTTCTCCCGAGGCCGAATATCGTTCTATGGCTTCTATTACTTGTGAACTAAAATGGTTGAAGGGCCTGCTTTTGAATTTGGGAGTTCATCATCCCAAGGCGATTTCTCTTTTCTGTGATAGTCAGTCTGCATTGCATATAGCGCAGAATTCGTTCTTTCATGAACGCACAAAATACATTGAAGTTGACTGTCATTTTGTATGAGATGCAATCCAGAAAGGTCTTATTGCTCCGTCTTATGTACCAACGACAGTTCATTTGGCGGAAATTTTTACTAAGGCTTTGGGAAAGAAGCAATTTGATCTTCTTCTTGACAAGTTGGGCATTTTCGGCTTGCATGCTCCAACTTGAGAGGGGGTGATACGACTAGATTTGTAGGATAGTCTATATATGTGTGTTTGTCTTTGATTTGTTATTTCCTAATATTATATTTTTTGTTTCCGAATATTTTGCCATGTATCATGGGCATATTTTAGGCAACTATTGCTTTGCCTCTTGTATAAATATCATGATGAATCAATGAGAAAAGGTAACCTAAACCTAAATTTGACATAATTACAGGTTTTCAGAATATCATCAATATAAAAAATGTCAATACATGCAATTGTTAAGAACATTTTTTTTCATGATCCTATATAAGTTGAAGTAGGAAAATAAATATAAATAGCTACTATTTTGAACAAAAATGTTCAAAATCTCAATTATACAGAGTCGGCTTAATCTCTAGACAATTGTGTGGTCATTTGAGGCTACACGTTAGATATAACCCCAAATTTTAAGAAATTTTATTTCAAATAATTTTACTAATAGAATCTCTGAGTTAGATTTTCTTGTCGATGATAATAAAAAATATGTATTTTGATAAAATTTATTATTGATGAAAACTCTAATACTAAGAAGTAATAAAAATAAAAATAAATAAGTATCATCGACTAATTTTTTTCAAGTAACAAAATAACATTAAAAATAATAATTTAACATTAATAATGGAGCTTTTTTGTCTAGGGTTGATTGTAATGGAGGTCACTGAAGTTACAAATTTTTAGTGTCGGTAATTGAAGTATACTTATGAGTTCATCAATGGCCACTCTGTTAAATTCTCAACGTAAATTAATGACGTGTCACCGTTAAGTGTCCACATAGCACACAATTGGTCGATATCTGGCAAAAATTGATGTTACGTGGACTTAATGTACTAATAACAATAAGTTCAGACTATAAAGGATGCACATAAAATATGAGAACCTAACTACAATTTCAAGATAATAACTAAATCAGATGTCCAAACCATTTGCACAATATGATTTTTCCCAAAAATGATCCCAAACTCTAATTCCCATCCCCATCAATTGATTAAATCATTGTGCAAATGGTTTGGGGATCTAATTTAGATATTGTCCAAAAATTGCAGGTAGGTCATCATATTTTAGGTGCATCATTTTGTTGTCAAAATTTATTGTTATTATTACATTAAGTCCATGTGGTGCCAATTTTTTTCAAATGTCGACCGATTGTGTGCCACATGGAAAGTTAACAATAACACGTCATCAATTTACGCTAGAAATTTAACAGAAGTACCGTTGGTGAATGTATTAGTATACTTCAATGATCGACACTGAAACTTTGTAACATCAATGACTGTTTTGTAATTTTGCTGAAACTTCAGTGATCGCCAGTGAAATTGACCCTTTGTCTATGATAGTTTTTTTAAAAAAAAATTCAATAGATTTAGTTTACTGATAGAACTTTCTTCGTTAAATAAACTAATAAAATTATAATTTTAAAATATTTTCTTTAGAAATTTTGTCAGTAGTTAGATAGCAATTAAAAATAATTTAAGATTGTTAACGAATTTTTTGAAAGTAATAATATTAAAAAAATATTTTAATAAATTTAGTTTACCGATGATAATTTTGTCAATAAATAAAGTAATTGAAATATAAACTAAATATATTAATGAAGATTTTTTTTTTTGTCGGGAATAAAATAACCGTTGTAATACTTTTTTTTTTAAAGTTAGTTTTAATATTGTAAATAAATCATTCAAAGAACAAATAGAAATTTTAAGTTAAAATATTAAAAATTTAAAGAAGTGAAGAAATATTAGTCTTCATCATCATCGATTAGCGTTCGAAACACTGTTGGCGATTGTCAACGACACCATTTTCATCATTGTTGTCATCATTAGTGACGAGTGTGCATCAGTGATCATTGCTTGTCTGTAATTATGTTCAAATTACCAATAATTATTGATTTTTGTCAAGTTCCATCGACGACTTTGCTGGTGATATTTTTTCTTTTAAATTCTTCTTTTTTGTGATTATTTTTGAAAGTGTCCCTTTCAATTTTTTGTCTAAGGCCCCCCAGGTTCTTTGAATCGCATTTGATAAGAATCATTACTATATGTGCTCATAACTAATCATGTTCTAAATTTGATAGCTTGAAATGTATGGTGAAATGATAAGACTTACATGTTTACGCATTTTACATGCCTACACATTTGCAATATGGTTTGCAGTGTATCTCATGCACTGTTCTAAAAAGTCCGCATAAGCTTCATCTAAGCTCCGCCAATGCGTGAAGCTTGGCCTCTACGCCTAGCCACACCTAATGCTTTGTCCTTGTCTTGCTCTCGCTTAGGCTTCACCTAGGCTCGAAAAGCTTGAAGCTCGGCCTCCACGCCTACTCACGCTTTACGCTTTTTAGAATATTGATCTCAAGAAGCTAATACATACATAATGCTTTATTTATGCTTTGACCTACTCTTGAGTCTACCGTCGGTCTCGTATACTTTTTCTGTTGTATGCCTAATTTCTTGCATTGCCCCATCTTGTTTCAATGTTATCAAATTATTAGCTTTCTACATAATATGTGACTAACGCAGATATTAGTAGAGTGGAATTATCGACTTCTTAGTTGGGGCTATGAACTAGTCCTACATGTGTCCATAATAAATAAATACTTGATACATTGGAATCCATTAAGCTGGGCCATGTTTCCTGTAGTCGTTTGATTGTTTATGAAGGCGTTGATGAACACTTGCTTTAACTGGGGCCAACTTCAATTAAGGCCTTCTAATGCTCACCGGTTTCAGCTTATTGAACCAACGCTTTGCGTCTTATAGACATTGATGTGGTCAATGGAGACACTGCGCCCCGTTGTATTTGTCCATCGGGGGTATTTTAAAACATGTTGGCATCTCTTTGGCTTTCAATTCCTTAGAGAACAGAAGATTCTTGTCGTTGTCATCTAAGTCGCAAGAGCACACGAACTTCTCGTCCTCGGATTTGACATCCACTTCGGAAGGGACCATTTTTCTTTTCAACCGGACCTCGTTGTACTCACTGTGACGACTACTGGAGATGCGAGTAGGCATCCTAGAGGATTCGACCCCGAGCCAATCAAACATGTTAACGAAGCCCGTATGCCTCTTTTCCCGAGTGGAGAGATATTTCTCCCAGTGCTAGCAATTCGAGGGCCTCGTATATTGGTTATGAAGATTGCGTCCGCTGGGCTCCGACGAACCATCTTGAGATCGACGAATTTCTACGGAGTTGGACCTCGGAGGGCTTCGTTGGTTGCGACTTCGTTTTCTCCCTGACGGACCTACTGGTGTTCCAATCGCTCGATTAGGTTCCACATTCATGTGTTTTCCTCCTTTAGTTTGAGAATATCTCATTCTGAAGTCTTTTTCTAGCGCTATTTCCTTCTTATTCGACATGTTACATTTTCGGTGTATCCCGTTACTTCTGCACGTGGTTGTGAGACTCAACATCATCCTGGGATTTTTCCGTCATCATGTTCTTTCGGTAGAGGACTAAAACACATTTTACCACAAATTTTGTTTTTTTTTATTTTGGTCGTGCAACTTATTTCGGTTCTTACAGACGTCGCCAATCTGTTGACTTCCAAAAGTGCACTATTCACGTGTCAACAGATCTCCAGCCATTTCTCTACCAGACTCTATGTTACATGTACACTTTGACAACTGTTAGGCACCAAGATCACCGGTTAAAAAATGGGCCGATGAATGTTGGCACTTGGATGTTCAAGTCAATTACTGGAACAAGATTATATATCTGAGATTTTTAAGTGTGGTAAAGAAAAACAGGCAGAGATTTGACCAAAGTTTAGAGTAGAGAATAATGCGTACTTGAATAAAGAGGAAACGAGCATTTATAGGTGAATAGTGTCCATTAGGGATAGCAATCAATTTGTTACCTGATTGAATTCTCTTTCCTTGTAGAGATAGGGTTAATCCTAGATTTATCGTGATCTCCAAGATTTTACCCCTCCTATCTTTACCAATCTCCAATATCGCGTTGCTGATTTCTAGGGATTGGCGCGAAGTTTTGTTTTGGGAGTTACCATTAAAAATAATATTTTCCTAAATTATCGTTCCAACAGTGACTGGGACTTCGCCTAAGATGACGGATTGCCTGGGGACTTTGTGGGCATGCGAGGATCTTCGACGAAGGACTGCACTGGGTGGGGCTCATCCAAGTTGCGAAGACCATCCATGGGGTTTGCTAGGCAAAAATATGTGGCCGAGGCTTTAACGCTCCGGATTTTCTAAACCCCAAGAGTCATTTACAAATCCTTAAATAACATTTGATGACTCTAAAAAAGATTTCCCTCGCCCTTGAATAGTTTTAAAGATTTAACTATTACAGAAAGTAACAAGCGCATAAGGGAAGAGACAACATATTAAAATTTCAAACTTTAACCATGTCATTTGATATGTGAAAAACGTGGCCAAAATTGCTTGAATAAATGCCCCGAGTGCAATGACGTAGCCTAGTAAAAGGATCACAATAAATACATACGACAAGATTTTTGACTGATTCAAATTTTTTTTATTAGAACACTTATATACCTATTAAACTCTACTAATTTGACAAAAAAATTCAAAGTTCACAATAAGTTGTGATACTTTACAGTTAAGGACATAATACTGAAATTTTCAGAAAACACATGACAATTCTTCATCTTTAAAATCCAACCGGCAATCTAAAATATAAATTCAATTTTTCTAGCACTTTACATAATTAAAGAAAATAAATCCAACATTGTACTTGATTTTTTTACATCATAAATAGCTCGATTATATTGACGCCAAACCATAATATAAATAAACTAAGTTTCTCCTTCAAGGTCGTACTTTACGTTGTCGCGCTAACGCCAATCAATTTAATCTGAACATTAATCATTTTGGGGTGGATATTTCATAAGAAATACTCAGTAGTAAATTATACGATCATGTGAGAAAATATACGAAATTATTATACGACATGACAATCATTAAACGTACATAGGAACAACATATTTATGTAACCGGCACCACATGAACTTAAAAGTGATTATCTTCAATCACTAACATACATATGAGATTACCTTCAATTACAATCATAAAATTTTGAATTTAACATTAAACATGGCAATCAATTTACATGCATTTTTATAAACTTAAAATCATGTAACTTAAAATTTGGTAGCATACAAACTACCTTGTAAAATCGAGTCCTTGTTGAGTTGAATTGTGGATGGAAAAAATGACTGTTTATTTTTCTCAATTTAAAATCCACGCCCTTGCCCTTTTCATTAACAAAACTGTAAGTTTTATGTGTGGTGATAAAAATAGAAGTGAAGAGGGGAAACAAATGGCACAAAACAATAGCTGAAAATGAAGGAGAAAATAGTGCTGGAACCCTACGTCAGTTGATCTCCATACTTTGAATTATGCTCATTTTGGCCCTCTAATCTTCCAATAGCCTCTAATATGCCTTTAATATGGTCCTTAGCTTGAATCAAATGCACTAAAGTTGACTCTTCTTTTGTCATACTCATTTTGAAGGTTAGCGTCTTGCTTGTTACACTTTGAGTGTCGGTTCTAGCCCACGTAGCTTGAATAAGATCTTGTCGTCCTTTATTTTCAGCTCTTGATCTCATTATTGGTCCCACCAGAATATATCACAAGACCTTTCTACTTGGTCCGTGGTTCACACCATCCTATCTCTCATAAAAAAGATTCGACCTTGAATCATCACCTGCATCAAAAGAAGAAAGATTAACAACATTAAAAGTAGCAGACACATTAAACTCTCCTGGAAGGTCAAGCTTATAAGCATTATCATTTATCTTCTCAAAGTCTTAAAATGGCCCATCCTTCTTAGGATATAGCTTAGACCGTCTATGGACATGACATATTTTCTTCTTCATATGCACCCAAACCCAATCACCAGGCTAAAAAAAAGTCTACGGTCTTTGTTGGCTTTAGCTGTATATTGTTTATTCATCTTTTTAATTTGTTTCCTTGGAAGCTCCTTTGTCTTATCTGGATTACTTCTATAGGCTGGTTGGTTTGGAATAACAATTCCATGTACAAAGTCAATTTAATGTTCAATATCTCTAATATGTGGTAACTTGCTAGACATCTCTTCAAAAAATACGTCCTCAAATTCTTGAAGTAAAGAAATAGTCAAACTGGAGAGGGATTTGTTAGTTTTACCAAGTACAAGGTAGGATTCTTTGTATACTAGCAAAATCATTTGTTGATTTTCTATTAGAGCCATCTTAATCTCACTTTTTTTTTTTTACAAAGAAACTCACTTTTGTCTTTCCATTTTCTACTTTATTTTCAGCTTTAATCTCATTTTTTTCCTCAATCGTTTTATTTTCTTGTACTTCTACCTCACTTTTCTTTTATGCTGTTCAAAATCATCTACCTTAATTTGTGCATTAAAAGCATGCCTCGCAACTAGGACTTCACCATCATCCTCCAACTCAGGCATCACATCATTATCACACTTATCCTCAGTCTCCACTTCCTCATGATCATGCAAAAGTATTACCCTTCTGTTTGGACATTGTGACGCAATGTGCCCAGAACCTAAACATTTAAAACATTTGATATTCTTATTCCTAGGTGGTTGAAAATTTGACTTGAGTTTATTGTTTCTAGTTACCCCATCTTTTCCCTTAGGTGGTTTGGTTTTCCCCTTTGAAACAACCTTATCACTCATATCATTACTATCCTACTTCGATTTCCAAGGAGGGTTAGATCCAGAAGAATACGTTGCTGCTCTTTTTCTTTTCAATTTTCTCTCCACCTTTATAGCCATGTGTACCATGTCCTCCAACTCTACATAGTGCTGTAATTCAACTGCATTGACTATATTCTCCATTTAATCAAAAACCTAGCCAATGTGGCCTCTCTATCCTCCTCAACATTAGCCCTAATCATAGCCACATCCATCTTCTTATGGTAATCTTCCACACTATTTGAATCTTGAGTAAGGCCCTACAATTTTTGATAGAGATCCCTATAGTAATGACTATGTACAAATCTCCTCCTCATGAGCACTTTTAAATCACCCCAAGTTTCTACATGCCTATCATGATTTATCCTTCTATTTGTCACCAATTGATCCCATCACATTATAGCATAGTTAGTGAACTCAATTACTGATAATTTCACATTCTTCTCTTTCAAATAGCTATGGCAATCAAAATTTAATTCCAATCTAATTTTCTACTCTAAATAGACTTCAGGATTATTTCTACCTTAGAAGAAAGATATTTTCATTTTTATATTCTAAGGTTTCTATCTACCCCATCTTGGCCTCTACAATCACCTCTTCTACGTGCTCTTTCACGCCTATCTCCCATACGCCTTATCTTACCTATCTCAGCTACATAATTATAGTCATCATTATCATCATCATCATCCTCACTACCCACTACATTCTCATCCTCAAATTCAACCATAAGATTATGATCATGCCTATTTTGTCTCCTATCATTAAAGATCCTGAGTCCTTCATCACGTTATTGCTATCTCTCATCTCGTCAAATACCATATTCATCATCTTAAATTGTTGTTGCATGACTTTTAACAAAAAGAATTAGTTTTTCTCTTCCCTAGGTGTTGTTTATTTGTGATTAGATATTTTGGGTATAAAAATAATAGAAATTTTGGTATTAAAAAAATTAACCTCACGTGTTTACACTCGTATTTTACTTTATTTGGCCTTTTTCCGATAATAATCTAACCACTCTTGCCTTTTACTTCTTTTCTTTTTCTAAGGAACTAACCAAAGTCAATTAACAATTTGATCTTCGCAACGTTCAAGAACAAGAAACAAAGAAAAAAAAGACAACGAGAAGGACTCAAAAAGAAAATCACAAGAAGAATAAGATTTAAGGATTTAAGTACCGGATGACAATATGAAGTGTGTGTGATGCGAACCCGCAAAGAATTGAATCTCACAACTCACAAGAAAGATTGATATGAACCAAAGAAAGCTAAAATCAAGCCGCAATACTTTGACTCGATGATTTCTTGAATCAAAGAACCAAGTTTGAACGCCACAAAAATTTGCGAACTCTTTGATAGGTTTTGGTTAGTTCAATTAAGAACAAGGAAGAAAAGTGAATCTCACTTTTATTTAATCTCTCAATAATCAAAGTTGTGAATTATCTACAATGAGAGTTGTTTATATATGCAAAAATCAATAAAAACCTAATCTAATTCGGAAAATAACTAAAAACCATAACAAAATTAGAGTTCTAATTGGAAAAGGAAACAAAATTCAAAAAAATCCGTTTTTCTGAAATTTGGCCAGGGCGATCGCCCAGTGCAAATCCGGGCATTTGCCCAGGTTAAATAATTAGCCATTGGTTTTGGAAAATGATGTGGGGGTGATCGCCCTATATTTTTCCTAGGTGATCGCCTAGGCATAAATGTCAATCTCCCGCATTTTGGTCTACACACTTTGAATCAGGCTTATTTTGGCCATCCAATCTCACACTAGCCTCCAATATGCCTTTAATATGATCCTTAGTTTGAATGTACTAAGGTTGGCTCTTCCTTGGTCATACTCATTTTGAAGGTTGGTGTCTTGCTTGTTGCACTTTGGGTGTCGATTTTAGCCCACGTAGCTTGGACAAGATCTTGTATGACGTCATTGATTTTCTTAGCTCTTCATCTCGTTATTGGCCCCACCAGAATATGTAATAAGTCCTGGCTAATCGGTCTGTGACTCGTATCATCCACTCTTTCCTCAAAATGATTCAACCTAGAATCATCACTTGTATCAAAAGGAGAAAGATTAGCAACTCTAAAAGTAGCAGACACATTATACTCACTTAGAAGGTCAAGCTTATAAGCATTATCATTTATCCTCTGAAAGCCTTAAAATAGCCCATTCTCTCTAGAATGTTGCTTAGACCGTCTACGGGTAGGAAATCTTTCCTTCTTCATATGCACCCAAACCCAATTACCAGGCTTAAAGATAAGTCTATTGTCTTTGTTGGCTTTAGCTGTATATTGTTTAATATTCTTTTCAATTTGTTGCCATTAAAGCTCATTTGTCTCGTCTGGATGACTTCTATAGGCTGTTCGATTTGGAATAATAGCTCAAGGTACAAAGTCAATTTGATATTCAATGTCTCTAATGGGTGGCAACCTACTAGACATCTCCTCAAGAAACACATCCTCAAATTCTTGCAGTAAAGAAATATGCAAAATGGGGAGGGATTGATTAGTTTTACTAATTACAATCTTGTTGTTTTCCTACCTTGTTTTCTTTTCTTGTACTTCTGCCGCACCTTTTCTTTTATGCTGCTCCAAATCATCTACCTTAATTTGTGCACGAAGAGCATGCCTCACAAATAGGACTTCACCTTCTACAAAGTACTCTATACCATCATCCTCCAACTCAGACATCACATCACTATCACACTTATCCTCAATTTCTACTTCCCAATTATCACGCAAAATCATTGCCCTTTTATTTGGGCATTGTGACGCAATGTGCCCGGAACCCAAACATTTAAAACATTTGATATCTCTATTCTTATAAGGTTGAAAATCTGACTTGGGCTTATTGTTGCTAGTTACATCCTCTTTTTCCTTAAGTGGTTCGGTTTTCTCCTTTGAAACAGCCCTATCATTTTCATCATTAACTAAATTAGAGTTCTAATTGGAAAAGGAAACAAAATTCCAAAAAAAATATGTTTTCCTGAAATTTGGCCTGGGTGATCACCCAGGCTAAATAATTAGCCACTAGTTTTGGAAAATGATGATCGCCCCACATTTTTCTTGGGCGATCGCCCAGGCATAAATGTCAATATTCCGCGTTTTGGTATTTAAATTTTGAATCATTCTTATTTTGGCCCTGCAATCTCCCACTAGCCTCTAATATGCCTTTAATATGATCCTTAGTTTGAATCAAATGTACTAATGTTGGCTCTTTATTGGTCATACTTATTTTGAAGGTTGTTGTCTTGCTTGTTACACTTTTGGTGTCGGTTTTGGCCCACATAGCTTGGACAAGATATTGTATGACGTCATTGATCTTCTTAGCTCTTGATCTCGTTATTCGACCCACCAGAATATGTAATAAGTCATGGCTAGCTGGTCTGTGGCTCGCATAAGTGTGTTTCTTACCAAATATAACACAAGAATCTCAAAGGGATACGTTTCTTGACTTTTTCAAATTTTCGTTTTTTCTCTCTTTTTATTTTATTTTTTTATTTCTACTTTTTGACGCAACACAAAAACTAACAAAAGAAATATCACAAGTCAAGAACTAAAAAAGAATTATCGGTGGTGCCTTAATGGATCGTGCCCAAAGAATTCTTGAATGCTTTTGTACAAGAAAAGATTTTTTTTTAATGACTCTAAGATATGATGAATCCAAACAAGAAAATAAAATACACTTTACGAAATATGATGAATTACGAAAGAGATTTTTTTTTTTTTTTACTTTTTTATATGACTTAAGATGAAAGACCAATTAGAAAAAAACGAAGATGAAATTTGATAGAAACAAAAAGAAAGATAAGACCTGATTTTAGAGTCAAAGCTCTGATACGAACTGATGTGAACCCACGAAGATTGAATCTCGGAATTCACAACAAAGATTGATAATGAACCCCAATAAAGCTAAAATCAAGTCACAAGACCTTGACCCGATGATTTCTTGAATCAAAGAACTAAGTTAGAATGAACGCCACAAAGATTTGCAAAGTCTTTGATAAGTTCGGTTAGTTAAATTATGAACAAGGAAGAAAAGTGAATCTCACTTTAATGTATTCTCTCAATAATCAATATTATTTTGTTTACAATGAGAAGTGTTTATATAGGTAAAATCAATGAAATCCTAGTCTATTCCAGAAAATAACTAGAAACTTAACAAAAAAAAGTTCTAAATGGAAAAGGAAACAAAATCCTAAAAATTTTCGAATTGCCATATTTTGGCTTGGGCAATCGCCCAGTACAAATCTGAGTGTTCTCACATGCTTAAATTTTAGCCTCGGGTTGAAAAACGTAGGGTCAGGCTTCGCCCCATATTTTACCCTGGGCGATCAATTTCAACCCTACACTAGTTGATCTCCAAACTTTGAATATGGTCCTTAATATGCCTTTAATCAAATGTGCCTTCAATATAGTCCTTAGTTTGAATCAAATATACTAAAGTTGGCTCTTCCTTTGTCATACTCATTTTGAAGATCTTCGTCTTGCTTGTTACACTTTGGGTGTTAGTTTTGTCCCACGTAGCTTGGACAAGACCTTGTATGGCGTCTTTGATTTTTTTAACTCTTGATTTTATTATTGGCTCCACCGAAATATATAACAAATCTTTTCTAGTCGGTCCGTGGTTCGCACCACTCTTGCTTCTTCCATTGTAGGACACGAAATAACAATGAGGTGCAACATACTAGATAACACGTGTATATATTTAAAAAGTAGTAACAGGCTTTGAGACATGCTCATTCAATAGACAACGAAAAAGATCTGAAAGGCAAATGATTCACAAAATTCAGTTGCTCAAGGAAGACGAATATGTTGGGATTAAATATTAGAAATGGGTCGGGCTGAAAAATGGAAAACGATCCAAAATTCTTTATTACTATTATGTATTTCTAAATAGTTAGTCTATGTTAAGTGGTTTAATTTTTTTATGAAAACACTTTTGTTTCACACATTTTTAATCATGTTTTGACTATTTTGACTTGTAATCTAATCGTCGATTAAGTAAATTTTCTATGCATGCAGTGATAAAAACTGTTAATACTCATATTTATTCTTATATTAGTTGTTAAAATATTTTTTTAGATTTGGTTAAATACTTCAATTCTT
Organism: Forsythia viridissima; assembly: GCA_030279155.1. Classification (NCBI taxonomy): domain Eukaryota; kingdom Viridiplantae; phylum Streptophyta; class Magnoliopsida; order Lamiales; family Oleaceae; genus Forsythia; species Forsythia viridissima. The sequence continues at coordinate 31,640,480 of CM059045.1, forward strand.
GTTTTAGTTTATTTATTTCGTAATTTTCGAAAATTCTTCAAATAATTTACGTTTGTACTTGCTTGGTAGCCACACATTTAAAAATATTACATTTCGTACTTATGTCTTACCTAAAAAAATTAATTCTATAATACTATTATAAACACAATTTAAACTCTAATGTCGTAGATCGCACAAAGCTACATAGTGCTATTGATATTCACGTTAATTGAACATTAGTTCCCATTTACATGTATTAGAGCATTTCCAATGCACTTCATCTATTGCTTTTTAAACGTGCCACATAAGCATATATAGACAGCGTTATAAAAAACTCCCTCAAATGCATGCTGACGAGAACTTCGTCTAGCTGATTTGGCACACCAAAAATAGACTCCGTCTAGAAGTCCATCTAAACTTAGATGGAGTGACTCAACAAATTTAAATCAATCTAAATATTTTATTTTTAAGAAAATCTAGACAAGAAAAATATAAATTGAAGACCTCCCAATTTTAAAAATATTTAATGCCACATAAGCGGTAATATTAATTTTAGACAGAATTCATTATAGACGAATTTATATTTTGACCGTTTATGCATTAGACGTAGTGTTACATAGACTAGAAGTTCGTCTATTTTACCTGCCATATAGACTATAATAGACAGAGTGCATTGGAGATACACTTATAATCTTTGACTTGCACGTTGTGTTTGTATCAGGACTTTAGGTGCAATAAACCTTATAGATTGCTTGATTTTAGGGTAAACCTGACACACAAAATAAAATATGATTTGATTGTCTGAACATTTGACAACTTAAAATAAAAATTAATATTGAATTTTTAAAATTTAAATAAAAGATTGATATATTTTTATGAAATAAAGTATTAAAATTTGAACAACTTTAATAAAAGAAAGGAATAATTTTATTGGCAGTGACTAAAATTTCAACAAGATTATAAAACGGTCACTGAAGTTACAAAGTTTCAGTACCGATCACTGAAGTATACTAATGAATTCATCACAATCACTTTGTTAATTTTCAATGTAAATTGATGATGTGTCACCGTTAAGTGTCCACATGGCATACAATCAGTTGACATTTGTCAAAATTTGATGTCACGTAGACTTATTGTAGTAATAGCAATAAATTCATGAACTAAAATATGAGGATCTAGTTACAATTTCTACATAATATCTAAATCATATCTTCAAACTATTTGCAAAACACGATTTTTTCCAAAAAGATTTCCAAACCCCCATCGATTAAATCGGGTTGTGCATATGGTTTGGAGATCTCCAAACCATTTGCACAACACGATTTTTCCCAAAAAGATTCCAAACCCCCATTGGTTAAATCGGGTTATGCAAATGGTTTGTAGATCTGATTTAGATATTGTCCATAAATTACATATAGGTCTCCATGTTTTAAGTGCATCATTTTGTGGTCCAAATTTATTGTTATTATTACATTAAACCACGTGGAGTCACCTTTTTTTTTTTTCAAATGTCGACTGATCGTGTGCCTCATGGACACGTAATATGTCAGAAATTTAACAGAGTGAACGTTGGTGAAAGCATTAATATGCCGATAAAATTAACACAAAAGAAATTCTATGCTCGGAGCAATCCCCTTATTAAAAACATTTTCTAATCATGAATTGAGAACTACTTGAGCATGCCATAAAATTATTTTTACTTTTTCTCTTCAATTGAATCTTGTTAATTTTGAATCTCAATCTATCATTATTTATTTATAAAAATTTTATGCAATAAATTGAATCCAATTGGAAAATATTTTATTAAAATACACTGAATATTCCGTAGGTAAATCACACCTCATCAAAAGAATGGTGTACAGTTCAGCAAAAAAGTAGAAGACAGTACAGATAGAAGTGCACTATAAATGTACAGAAAAATGTGTCCTACGTAAGATATTAAAAAACATTTTCAGTTTGTTTTCCTAAGAATAAATTTATTTGTAAATCCATCTATTGGGCGGTTACCAGAATCTTTAAGCCCACAGATTTTATAGATAAGTAAATCGTGTTGAATTAAATCGTCCATAAGTTTTAAAATTAAGGGATAATTGCATCAAAGATCCCCAACGTTTCAAAATTATTGGAAATATGTCCCAAACCTAAAATAATTGTACCAAACGTCCCCAACGTTTTAAGAAATAGGCATAAGAGGTCCCTCTTCACACTTTCCGTCAAATTTTGCCGTTAAAACCAATATGTGGACTGCATGCGCAACTTTATTCCAAAAAAGGAGAGTGGGAATGGCTGGGCAAAAAGGTAAATCCACTTTCAACCTAGAACCTTCTGAATGGATAAAATGAATATTTCTTGCAATAATGATAATCTTATATGGTGATGAAGAGTTAGAACACAGATGCCCTAATATGTTATCCTTTTAATTACTTACTCTGGAATCGGAAGTCCGTTAAATGTTTAGATTTTCCCTTATTCTTTCCTTTACATCAAGAAGTAGCTATTACTCACCTCTTCTTTTGTGAAACAATTTATTAACTCAAGAATAAATACCATCCAATGGTACAAACAATTCAGAATAAAGCATAGCTTCAATTTGGAGTTTTTCTAAATGAAAAACAGAAAATAAAAGAGTTATTTGAAATCACTCTTACAATGAATTCACTTGATGTTTTCATCTGGCTTTCAGGAACTTGACTGAGCTTGACATACAGGACACTGATATAGATGACTTTAGCGGTGGTTGATTGAGTTGCTTCCCTGAGAATTTTGGTTCGCTGGAAGTACTGAACTTTGCCAGCCTTGACAGTGAGGTCAATTTTGATGCCCTAGAGAGACTTGTCAGTTGGTGCAAATCGTTAAGGGTTCTCAAGGTCAACAAGAGTATTACAATGGACCAATTGCAACGACTGCTTCTACGGGCTCCTCAGTTAATGGAGCATGGTACCGGTTCTTTCCAGGAAGAGCTTTTGCCTGGTCAAATTGGAGACTTTGGGAATGCATTTGACAATTGTAAAAAGTGGATTTACCTTTTTGCAAATCCATTCAGAAGGTTCCAGGTTGAAAGTGGATTTACTTTTTTGTCCAGCCATTTCCACTCTCCTTTTTTGGAATAAAATTGCACGTGCAATCCACACATTGGTTTTAACAGTGAAATTTGACAGAAAGTGTGAAGAGGGACCTCCCATGCCTATTTCTTAAAACGTTGAAGACGTTTGATGCAATTATTTTAGGTTAGGGGCATATCCCTAACGATTTTAAAATATTGGGAGACCTTTGATGCAATTATTCCTAAAATTAAAGAGTGTGTGAATAGTGTTAAGATTAGAGAGTGTGTAAATTTATTTATATATATATATATATATATATATATATATATATATATATATATATATAAAGCAAATGATTCCAACCTTTTGATAATATGTTTAATTTACTATTTTTTGTAAGTTAATTTTAAATGAAATGATTCTATTCAATTCGTCGTTAAAAAGTATCCCTCGTTTCCTTTTCCAAATTCCACTCATCATCTCAACGTGGCTCTCCCTTCACGGCCCTCCTACCTTACAATTTGCCTCACTTCAAGATGTGAATTAATGTGCTGAGTTGGGACATGTTACTAGTGGAGAGGGGCTTAGATATATAGTCGTCTTTTTAATAAAAATTAGACTTTTCAAGTCCACTTAAGATCAATTTGCTACAAAAAAGTTAAAAACGAATTTTACAAAGATATATATATCATTTTGTCTATATTATGTCATACGAGTATTTAAAAACCACCCATGCTGGGTGCTGGTAAAGGTACGGGCCAAACCATTTTGCCAGCCTATGCCAGTATTCTTTACCAACAAACCCATATATAAATTGGTGGGAGAAAAAAATTATTATATTTTATTATTTAAGTTGAAATTTGATAGCTTATTTTTCGGTAATCAGTACTATTTCCTTACTTTCTATGCCTCCGTCAAATCTCTTTCAAGCCGTTTATTACCGCCCTTGTAGCATTTTATTAGAGACATCGTTACATACGATTGTCATAACTCTAATTAATAATCGACCATCTTATAATTAATATTAATGTTAAGCAATATGAACTATTTACTATAAAGTTATCTACTAGTTCATTTACATTCATACGGCAACATGAATACATACTTTCTTGTTAGTTAATAAAAAGTATTCTTGTAATATCAAACATGGTTTTATTGAACTTGACTTTCATACAACAATACTTATATACAAGTTTGGTGTTTTCACTTAAAGAAAGTCCCGGTAAAAAATAACATTAACTATTTTAAAGTTTCAAATTCAAATCATATCCCGTCTAATCATTTGATATTCCGATCAGCTAAGATTTTTCTCATCTTTGATTTCATGTACAAACTAGTTTTTGAAAATACAAATAAATGGAAGAAAGAAACAATGATTTCTCTATACTATTGCTACCATAATTGCTACTATTAGGTATGATTTAAGCAATCCTTGGATGTGATTAGGGGCACAATTGATGATTGATGCAAACATCCTTAATTCTGACAGTGGCATATAATTGTTTAGGGAATTTGCAATTTTGGTAGGGTTTAAGATTTAATAAATCTTAGTATTAATCAATATTTCCCAACAATATTGGATTTCTTAATGTCCACAAGAGCCAATATAATTATGTAAGTCAGTTTTATAACCATAAAAATAACCCTATTCAGGTCTTTCTGTCTGTTAACAATTGTCATAACCCTATTAGTATAATTTGTCTTTAAAGGAGTATGTAAAGGGCGAATACGTCAAGAAATTGGAATAATGCTATTACGTGACATTACTCAATTGGATGTATTATTTACTCTAATTGAGTATTGTATTTATAACCATTAATTATGAATAATTCATCCAATTGAGTAATGCTATGTATGATGACTACCGATAGTAAGCGACTATGAATAGCATTACTCTAAGAATTAATCAGCGATAGAGACATAATTAAAGATGTTACACAACTACATGCTTTTTTTTATTTTTAAACTGTCTCTTGTAAAATCTGGATTGTCATTGTTTAGGGATTGCCAATAATTATGGTAGGGAGGTTGAAGATTTGATTAATTTTATTGTTAATCATTTCCTAAGATTAGATTTCTTAATCTTAGCAAATGATTGGAAATGATTGATTATATACAATTTTAGCTATTCAAAGATTGAAATTAAAATTAATTAATAACAATTATTTGAGACCTTTAATAATATTAGTTGACACAGTTATGCACAACCAACCATAGGATTATAGGAATCTTTGTTGGGAGCAAATTTTATATTTATTATCTTCAATTCCTTGACAATTAGAAGGATGTATTCAATTAAGAATTGATAGAACTTTTAAAGATTTTTATGGAGTTTAAAAGTCTAGGTGCATTCAATTTAGATTTTTTAAATTTCATAAAAGTCTTGGGGGTATTCAATATAGATTTGTAATGACTTTTAAAAAGTCTTATAAAATCATGAGATATTTAATTCAGACATTTTAAAATCCTACAAAATTCAGAGGTATTGAAAATATGGATGACTTTTAATGACTTTATAGATCATTTTATATGTACAAATTTTAAAGCACAATGTATAAATAAACGATATCACAATTTCTCTCCCATTCACCTCTAAGATTTTGAAAGACTTTAGGAAAAAAAATTTCATTTCCTTATTTTTTTTTTTTCTGTATACAATATTTTTATTTTCTTTTTTCCTACAACAAATTGTATAGTCAAGATTAATATTTTTATCATTCTTAAATGTGATTTTTTCCCCTCTTCAATATATTCTCTTAGCTATTTTTTTACCTCTTATTTCTTTTTCCTTCTACAAATACTATAATCATGATTAATTACCAATATTTTTTATGAAAAATAATATTAATATTTTTATCTCTAGTCGATTTGATTTTTTTTTTTTCCTTTTCAATATTCTCCTAACCATTTTTTCATTTTCTTCTTTTTCCTTCTATGACAATGTGATTTTTTCTTTAATATTTTCATAACTAGTTTGTTCTCTTCTTTTTTTCATCGTTTTTTCAATTTTCAATAAAAAGAAGATAAATTTATAATTAAATTCTTATATAATTATTGATTATAGTTTATTAATGAATTTCATCGGGTTAAAAATTAGTTTTTTATTAATGTATTTTTTTCATTTTCATTTCTGTTTTTTCTATATAATGGTTGCATTTTTTTCTTTGTAAATTGGTACTTTGGTTATTTAGGGCTTGTTCGGTAGATTTTTTTTTGGGGAAAAAAATGGATTTTTTTGGTTACTTTTTGACTTTTCAAATTTTTTTGTAGTGTAAAAAAGGTTGAAAAGTCAAAAATTGTAGGCAAAAAAATAAATTTGTTTTTTTGAAAAAAACTCTACCGAATATGACCTTATTATGCAATTGTCGTGATTAATAATGATACGTTACCTATAAATTATGAAATATAAAAAAGAATATTATAAACTGGAGAAATTTTTTTTTTTGGAAAATATTTTTAAAAAGAATTGCATGCTATTATTTTTTGAATTTATCCACAAGCTATTTGAAAGTTTATAGTTTTACTCAAAAGAAAAAATAGAGGGGTTAATAATTTATATCATTAACTTTTGACGCAGTTACTTGCAACAATTAAATAGAACATTTTTTTATGAATTTAATAATATTAATACAATTAAATAAATTATTACTAGACTTTTCTCCTGAGATATTTTTTTTAATTGTGGGATATTAAATTTTTATATTCAAAATTTTTAAATAAAAAAAAGTCTATAAAAGTTCATAAAAGTCTGTGAAAGTCTAGAAAAATCTTTTAAAATGAAATCTATACAAATCCATAAAAGTTTGTAGGAGTCTATTAAAATTTATAAAAGTCAATAAAAATTAATGAAATCCATCAAAGTCAGTCACTTCAAAAATGTCAATCAAAGTCTTTAAAAGTCTAGATTAAACTTTTGCCAGCATATAATTTAAACTTTTAAAATGAAATTAAGAAAATTCCCATTTGGAGGTACCAAACTCCGGTGAAGGAAGAAGCTAGGTTAGGTCAACAAATAAAATATGAATGATATGCGAAGTTGGAGCATTAAACTATTCCAAGTGCAAATGACTCGATTACATTGAAACTTTCAATTCAAAAACAATCATAACTTAGTAAAAAACGTTTATATAGTTCTCCAATTCAATGAAATTAAATATAATAACTTTTATTGATAAAATTTAAAATTGTTTAAAGAAGTTGAGAATTAATGCAATTCATGAAATTCTTATGGACAGAATCTTTAAGGTCACGTCGACAAAAATCCTTGAAGATTCTAAGAAAGATGTGAGTAGGTGAAATAATAAATTATTGAACCAAACAAATATTCGAAGCAAACTACTCTTCACAATTCAAATACTCGAGTATAAAAGATTATCAACAAAATAATATAGAGAGAGAGAGAGAGAGATAGATCATGTTATAAGTCCGGATTGCACGGGAGTTTTTGTCACAACTTTCTTTGTATTCTTCCTATTATAAAATCCCAACCCTCACATGGGAGGAAGATGCAACTTAGAGCATCATTTACCAACCTCAAATCAACCCCCACCCGACTTCGTCCCATGCACCCCATGTTATTGATTAAAATGTTTAATTCTATACGACAAAAATTATATACATAACAAGAAACAAAAATCCAAAGCTATTTGAGCTGATTTACTCCCAATACACAAGTTAAGTCCGACGTAGGGTTTCATTATGTATAAATTGACTTTTTTCCTCTACACTAAAAAGAGATTATCCTAATATTCTTTATGTATAGAAAAAATAGTAAGACGATTTAATATATGTGCAAACTGCAAGAAAAGTGAAGAGTATAATTATGTTTCACGGACATCGAACGACTGCCACCCAACTCCTCCCTCTAAACATACAGAGGGACAGAGGGCTATGCCTTTACTAAAATAGGTATAATATGGATATATTATATATAGGAGGAATATGGGGGTGTTTAAACGTTTATGAGAATTGAACAACATTACCGATCACAATTCCACTTAGATATGTTGATCAAAGCTGTCATTAAGGAGGACATGACACGAATGGAATGAATTTTGCACCCCCATCCATGTTCCATGTGATTTACCACCACCAAAAGTTCTTGCTCTTCCTTCCTTCATACATATATGTATATATGTGAATAGATTTATTTCGTAAGGGAATTTTCGATGCAAGCAAGGCATAAAAGAATAAAGTTTAGAGTGAATTCTCGAATCTGATCTTGAGTAATATAGAACTTGATTGCACATCTTATCAATTATAGCTTTCGAAAAAGGTAGTAGCATCTTTCTCTACAAGGGCAAAAAATTCCAATGGTTGTTGTATAAGTTTGTTTTGAACCATCACTAAACTTTAAATATTTTTTGAATAACTTTAAAAAAATTTCTCAACATTCACTGTGCTTTTATTCCTGTTTTCAGCTGAGATGGAATTATTGCTACAGTGCAAAATGGCATAGATCTTTGACGTGTACTATTTATGTACTAAAAATAACTGGATCCACCAATTAAAAGGGTCCCAACAAATATACGTTCAAGTACAATCATGATAATTTAGATCAACAGCCTCTAAATCTATTGTCCATATAAGAAGTAGACCCAAAAAACATAGCTGGAGCCAGAACATATTCTTCACCAAAGCTAACAGCACTAGGAATGTCCACATCAAGAGTATATTTGATATATTTATAAGATTAGATAATACTATCAGTAATGAGCATCCAAACAAAATTTGATAAAAAAATTTTTTTTTTTTTGAGTAAACGAGTGTTTGCCATGCAAACAGTAGAATCGATTTTGGGTCAAGGTGAGTAGCACTTCTGGTCCAAAATTGAAGGGGGCGTATTTTTCGTTAGCCCTCTTTTTATAAATGATAAAAATAAAAATTCAACATATATATGTCACCCAGTTCAAAGCATATTGTTTCCCACTTCTATCACAAAAAATAAAATAAATAAAATAAAAATAAAAAAATGGAAAGACCCAAGTCAATCCAAATCCGACCGAATACATATCACCATCTATTTTCTAATTCAAGTATCCTACCTCGAGTCTCTCGCTAGCACTTATCAACGAAGTACCCTAATCCAAAGTGCTCTAAATGCTAAATTCCAACTTTCACCATTATATATAAAAAAAATCTTCTTCCAGCTAATTCATAATTGCAGTTTTGTAATGTCATTTTCTTTTGAAAGTATAGATAGGTTTTAGATTATAAATGGCTTTTTGGCTGGAAATTTATGATTCAAGCTCTTAAAATTCTTTTTGGTAGCTGAAGAAGCTGAATGGAAGAAAAAGCATCTAAGAATTTTACTTTATTTTTATTTTTCTTAGTCTCCAAATATGGTGGTTTGACCATTTTAGACATAAATTAAGGCAACACAAACAAACTCAGTAGTGTACATCTACTAATTTATCATTTGTGTCCCAAATAGCTCAATTTATTTTTACTTTTGGTTCTATTATCCATGTCATGATTTAATTTAAAATATAGTGGTATGAAATTAGTTGATTAAATGAATTGGCTATGTTATCCGTGTCATGATTTAATTGAAAATATGTTACAAAAAAGATTGAATGAATTGACTATGTTATCAATTGAGAAAGAAATAATTGATAACTAGATTATTCAAATTTGATTAATATTTTTATTTATAATATTAATATTTTGTATAATACATTTTGTTTGTAATTTTATTTTTTAGTTTTATGTTAAAAATTAGTTCCATAAACACTTGTGAATTTTGAATGCATATTACAAGTTAGGAGTCCATTGATGGCTAAATTTATAAAGTCCACCTCAGGCCACAAAAATCACATGACTGACCCTGGTAAACAGTATAGATGCCTAATATGAAGAACACTAGGGGTGCGTTTAATTGCAACCTATTTTTCATGGAAAAAGTCCTTTTTTCCACGTATTTTCCAATTGATACGTTTGGTAGCCACATTTTTCCATGGAAAAAGCCATTTTCTATCTATTTTTCAACTACTCGTTTGATTGATGGTTATTTTTTTTTAGGTAAAACGTTTTCTTATTTCTACATAAATGACTACATTTTCCTTGAAACTAAGGAAAACGTTTTCTTAGGGGAGGAGGATATTTTATTTTTTAGGTAAAATTTGTCTTTTAAATTGATATTTTCCAATTAACAATTTCTTGGCAATTCAATTCCTTGAAATTTATTTTCTTTCCACTCAAATTCAATGCTTGCAATCAAAAGCACCCTAATGGTTATACCTTCACCAAGCATTATTGTGATAAAATAGTTCATAAACTGAATCCATGTTTGACTATGCTTAAATTATAATTTAAGCTGTTTAAACATATATACTTTTTTATCTATATATTTTGTAGGATTGATAATTTACCATTCACTTATTAGTTATTATTCACACATTCTATAAGACCCACGAATTATAAGTACTTAAAAAATAATTTCAACACTGTATAAAATACTATAAGTATATTAACTTTCATATAATTCACATTTTTTTTGTATTTTTGTATTATTTTCTGAGAAGCAAAAAAAAAATAAATTAAAAGCGGTCCGTGTGGCCCTGCATGTGCCGGCAGCAGTCTAGAGATCCTGCCCGCTCTCTCCAACATGGTTTGGAGTTTGGACCATCCTAACCTAAGCGGCATGGCCCGAATTTACATAGTCTCAAACAAGCTACACAGTTGGAGACATTCAATTTAAGGAACAACTAGAGGCAGAGATCACATGAAGTTTAATATTTTTTTTTGGGTAATTTGCGGCCTTCATCCTCAACCTTTGAACTTTTGACACTTTTATCCTCATTTTTTATTTTTTGGCACTCATATCCTCAACCTTTCTTATTTTGGTGGCTGAAGTCCCCAACCTTTGAACGTTTGACACTTTTATCCTCATTCTTTATTTTTTGGCACCTATATCCTCAACCTTTCTTAATTTGGTGGCTGAAGTCCCTAACCTTTAAACATTTGGCACTTTTATCCCCATTCTTCATTTTTTTGCACCCATATCCTTAACATTTCTTAATTTGGTGGCTGAAGTCTCCAACCTTTGGACTTTTGTATCATATTTTTTAATTTTTTAATTAAAACTTATGAAAAATCTATTTAAAGTCAAGTTTTGTGCGTAATGTTGTCTATAAATATTGGTTTATTTAAAAAAACTTATTTTAAAAAATTTTATGATATTTTTAGATTAATTTTTAATTTTTTAATTAAAAACGGTTCGACCTTTTGACCCTTGACCCGTTATTTTTTTCGAATTGATGGTTAGTCCTATTTTCTAAATATTGTATTATTCAAATAAATAGTTTTATTTAGATAACTGTATTTTGATTAATGCTCCATTTGGGGATATTGGTGCAAAAAAATGAAGAATGAGGATATGAGTGCAAAAAAATGAATTTTAATTGAAACCAGGTCGACTTTGGTTCGACTTGGTTCGACCTTTTGATATTTGACCCGTTATCTTTTTTGGGTCGATGACCAGTCCTGTTTTCTGAATATTGTATTATTTGGATTAAATTGTTTTATTTAGAAAACTATATTTTGATTAATGCTCAATTTGAGGATATGAGTGCAAAAAAATGAAGAATGAAGATATGGGTACAAAAAAATGAAGAAAATCTCATAAAATTTGTAAAAATAAGTTTTTTTTTTTTTTAAATAAATCAACATTTATAGATAAAATTACTCACAAAACTTGACTTTAAATAAACTTTTCATAAGTTTCAATTAAAAAATTTAAAAATATGATACAAAAGTCTAAAGGCTGGGACTTCAGCTACCAAATTAAGAAATGTTGAGATATGGGTGCAAAAAAAGGGTTAATTACACTAATGGTTCCCATTCTTTAAGGTTTGTAACGATTTCATCCCTATTCTTTTTTTTAGCAGATATGATCCCCATTCTTCCATTTATTCTCACAGAGGGTCCCCAAATCACTATTTTTCACTATTCTAATAATACTATGACAATTTTACCCATTGATTTAAATAAATTAAAATAATAAGAAAAAAAATATAATAGAAACATTACAATTGGACCCTTAACCTTTAAAAAAATAAAAATAAATCCTAATCAATTTTATTTTATTCAAATTAGTGTTCTTCCCCAACTCAAAAAACCCCCCACCCCACCCCACCCCAACAAATTGGAATAAAATATTTGGAAAGAGAGCACGTTACCCAGCTCAGCACAATGAAAGCAAATAGGCAATGCAACCCCCACCCCTCATGTACCCCTGCCTTATCTTTTATTCACTTTCACTGCCCAAATTTTGAAACACAATCATGAGAGCGAGTTCTCACTCCATTTCGAGCGAGTTCTCACTCCATTTCGAGCGCTAATTTTTTGTGAACCCAATTGCCCAAATGTGTCCCTTTATAAGATCACTCGCTCTTACGATGCCGTTTACGAGGGATTGTATGTATTAATTTATTTAAATTGAAATTTTCATCCCTGTATTGCCAAAAAGAGAAAAATTGAAAGCCACAATTCAGTGACCTCACCTTACCAAGGCGGAGAAAGAGAGTACTTTTATACTCATTTTCTCTGTAGAATCCGATTTTCATCTGTGTATTTTTATTTTTTTGCTTTGTGCAATTTGATTTCGGGAGATGGGAAGAGCGTGGTTGGTTGTGTGGATATCCATTTTTGTTTTGTTTGAGAATGGGGGAGCAGAAGGGAAGATGGAACTGGGAGGTGACCGGATTTGAGCTGAGGAATTTGGTGGAGCGTGATGATTATTAGAAGGCGTCGGTGGCACCGGTGGTGCGCCGCTACTCGATGTCCGTGTCGTCGGCCTATGAGCTCACGAAGCAGGGCATCAACTCTAATTTGAATAAAATAAAATTTTTTAGGATTTATTTGTATTTTTGTAAAGGTTAAGGGCTCAATTGTAATGTTTTCATTGTATTTTTTTTTCTATTATTTTAATTTATTTAAGTCAAGGGGTAAAATTATCATAGAATTGTTAGAATAATGAAAAATCGTGATTTGGGGTCTCTCTATGAGAATAAATAAAAGAATGGGGATGATATCTGCTAAAAAAAAGAATGGGGATGAAATCGTTACAAACCTAAAATAATGGGGACCATTAGTGTAATTAACCCTTAAAAAAATAAAGAATGGGGATAAAAGTGTAAAAAATTCAAAGGTTGAGGACTTCAGTCACCAAATTAAAAAAAGTTGAGGATATAGGTGCCAAAAAATAAAGAATGAGGATAAAAGTGCCAAACGTTCAAAAGTTGGGGACTTCAGCCACCAAAATAAGAAAGGTTGAGGATATAGGTGCCAAAAAATAAAGAATGGGGATAAAAGTGCCAAAAGTTTAAAGGTTGGGGATGAAGGCCGCAAATTACCCTTTTTTTTTTATTGTTAAAATTCCATACTCCGAGTCCTGTAGATGAATTAAACACCCATGTCAAGTAATAATATCGTGCCGTGTGAAGTAAAATTGCTGAGCAAATATTTTTTTTTTCCTGTTAATAAGTTATGTCCAAACTTTTTATAAGTATTGAGGTATACCGCGACACATCTTTCCCTATAATCTATATCAAGAGTGTGCTTTAAATCTTAAAAATGTAAGATTAATGTTCAAGATCTAAATTGGATTAATTAATTAGATCCGTTAATTGTGGGCTAACATAACAACACACAATTCTAGTAAGACTAGAACTAAGGTTAGCGCCGTCTATATATAGTAGGCCACTCTTTGTGGAAAATAAGAGAACCTGTCTTCTTAAGCAAGAGACATAACCCAATACAATTACTCCCAAAGTTCTGCTTACATTTGTTTTTTTATCATGGAAGTCCAAGTCTGTTCCTGTTCTGTGTGGATTACCACTGGAGTATGGACAATTGGACAATTGTAATATTTAAGATTGTACCTCCAACTAATCAGATAATAAGAATCTACAATGTTTATTGAGGTAAACTTCTATCAAGAATTCTATCTAAGTACAAGGTTGATCGACTTATAGGAATTATATATTTAATTTCTACTGTGCATATATAAGTTATATCCTTACAGTGATATCAGAGACTACCTTGTTACTTGTTAGAGTTCGTTATACTGATTCGATTAATCAAACAATGATTGTTATTGGTAAATTATTGTGAATTTTAAATTTGAAATTAGATTTTGAATTTGTTTTGGAACAGATCTAGTTGGCCGGAAAGAAAGTGACCAGTGGCGGTGCCTTTGGAAGCGACCGCCATCGGAGGAGGGAGGAGGGAAAAGGAAGGGGAGAGGGCAATATGCCGTCGCGAAAATAACGGTCTCGGCTGCTGATTTTGCAACGGCAATAACCTCGTGCCGCTGCTAGAAATAGCAACGATGTCTGTTCAAGTCGAATCGTAAAAGGCGGTGTCGCACATTCATTTATTTTTAGCGTTTCAATTTTGACATCTATGATTTGGGAGAAGAGGGCTTTCCATGCAATTTTAAAAATTGCATGGAAACCCCATAATTTCAAAAGAAGCACTAATTGTGCAATTTCAAAAATTGCACAGTAAGTCTCATACTTTAAAAGAAAAATAGGGTCTTAAATGAAATTTAATTTTTTTGGAAATTGTAATTATTAGATTTTTAATGCTGATCAAATATTTATTGTTGATTAAAATTCTTTTTAAATCATATTTTAAATTTTTGACCAGATTAAATTTTGACTTTTACTTATAAAATTACAATTTTGACTCTATAGTAATTTTATCCTCAATTTACTGTATGACTTTAAATTGGAAAATAAAATAAATTTTAAAAAAAATCCATTTTTATTAATAAAATTAATTGATAAATCAGATTAATTGTTTAATTTATAATTGAAAATTAATTAATTAATTAGATAAATTATTTAATTCCAACTAGTCTGTTTTGAAATGTTTAAAATATTTAGACATACACTGTCAACGCTGTAAATTTAGAAATTAATTTGTTTTTAATATTAGTTATTAAAATTAATGTTTAGTGGATGATTATAGACTCGATCCATGTGATTGATTGTATGGTAAATTTATTCTTGTTGATTGTTGGTTGGCCTACGAGCCTATTACTTATTTAATTGAGTTTTTGAGCTCTTCATTTAATATGGGCATGCGTTCATTTATCTATGCCTGCGTGTCAACTAATATAGGATATAGGTTGTAGTTGAGCCACAAGAAAGCAACTAGTATATGATACATGTTACAACAGTAGATGAAGATAATTCATTTAGCATTCGATGATCGAATGCAACAAACCATAGGAATTGACTGACTAGTCTTTTTTTTAGCTGATGGAGACTAGATATATAAAGTCCATAATCATCCATAGTTATTATTATTTATGACTAATTGCATGTTGAATGTTAGTTAATATACATAAACAAACCATTCTTTATCAAAATATCGTATTAAATTGTTAATACAACGTGTTTTCTATTGTTATAGTGAAAATCAGAGTCTATTATCAATGTCAGTTTGTTGAGTCATTCAAAACTGCTCGCTCATGGAAATATTTATCACTATGAAACATTCGATGTTCTTGAACAATGGGTCAAATTTAACTAAAATTTTAATTTTTTGTTGAGTCACTCAAGGAAATAAAATTTTAGCAGCACAATTAAGTAAACACATAAGATGTGTGCGACAATAAGTTGTTTACTTGATGATCTAGGAGTCACATAAAGATATGATTGACAAGAGTTTCTACTTGAATGTTTTATTATGGTTTGTTGAATCACTCAAAGTTCTAATAAAACAAAAGGGATCCTAGCCCACTAGAAATCTAACTGGTTCTATTGATTAATGTTTTAGGGTTATTAATTCAATTTAAACAGTGAGAATACAATTAATTTAATATAAGTTCATGTTAAATTAATTTTCTGCATTTGATTAATTTCTATATCTTGTTATTTCATTGTTGAATCATGAGTAACCATATGAGTTTGAGAGGTATATTGGATGCCAACAAATATACCAGGCCAAATTTTCTTGACTGGCTACATAATTTACTCACCATAAGTAATATTATCAAAATAAATTGATTGAGTACCTGGTATGATGAGTTATGTCTGAACTCTTTCTCCAAAAAATTTTGGAAGGCTCGAAATAAACTTTTCTTTCCAAAAAATGCTTTTAGCATCATCTTTTTGATAAACAAGAGTAATAAAGGTATCCTTATACCACCTAAAGTGAGTAAGAGATCTACACTTTAGATTCATAAGTTGATCTCTACTGATTTGTTCAATAGACGTAGCATGCCCTAAAAAACGTTTAACAATATTCTGTGTAAAAGAGTCATAACTCCATCATCCTCAGGGAGGGGAACTTTCAATTTCCATTTATCCTTCTTTTTTAATCTTTTCTTTTATAGCATTCAGAATTTCTTATTGTTTTGTCAACATTTTTTCCCACCTACCCTGTAGCTGGCCAATGAATCCCTGAACAGGCATTTGGGCAGTTATGGGAACATAATTATGTCTCCTATAGACATTAGCACACATAAGCATCATTTGAAGAGTATCACGTATAGTATACTCAGTTTGTCCATCTATGTTCCCATCATAGATTGTATTAGGTGAATATACATTCTCGACTTCGTGATCACCTTCTTCATACACAATATTAACAGGCGAAGGTCTAGGATAGTAATTTCTAGATACAGGAAATCTAGAAGGTTCTAAAAGGTCATCTTCTGGAGTATTTAATTTCATTGGAATATATACTTCATGAAAGGTTTAAAATAGTTATTTCTATTTTCGAAATATTTTGAGAAGAAATTATTCTTTCTGAAAAACTAATTTTTCTCTTCGATAATTTCTAATTTCATTGATAAAAGTTGAAAACTTAAATTAGTATAATTATTTTGCTTTCTAGTGATTGAGATGAGTTTTCGTTATGAAAGCATCTCATTTTGAAATGGTTTTTGAAAAAGAATTTAGCTTCACAAACATGGTTATTAACCATAAAAGACGTATATTTGTTAGGATGAATACCTTCGTCTTCAACTTTCCAGGAATTGCTTTTGTTGGCTTTAATAACTTGAACAATTGGTCTAACCTCTTGAAATCAATAAACAAAAGGAATGACATCACAATTTTTATGAATATAATCATAAAATTGTTCAAAAATTTCTTTTTTCTTTTCAGTCGAATGATTTTTGGAAAACTATTGTCTAAAGGTTTTTCTATTTTTCTAGTAAAAATTCCTTCTGAACCTCCTTTCAATCTACTATAAGTTCTGCAATACTTATAGTATCAAGATGTATGGTGTTTATAGAAGGATTTTCCATTTCAGAAAAGTTGGGTGATGCGAACCCACGGAGATTGAATATCATAATCCACAACAAAGATTGATAATAAACCCCAATAAAGCTAAATTTAAGCAGCAAGACCTTGATCCGATGATTTCTTGAATCAAAGAACTAAGTTAGAATTAACGCCACAAAGATTTGCGAATTCGTTGATAAATTCGATTAGTTCAATTAAGAACAAGGAAGAAAAGTGAATCTTACTTTAATGTATTCTCTCAATAATCAATGTTGTTTTGTTTACAATGAAAAGTGTTTATAAAGGTAAATATCAATGAAAACCTAGTCTAATGCGAAAAATAACTAGAAACTTAACAAAATAGAGTTCTAAACGAAAAAGGAAACAAAATCCTGAAATATCCCGAATTATCAAATTTTGGCTTGAGCGAGCACCCACTACAAATCCATGCATAAAGTTTGGCCTCGGGTTAGAAAAAGGGGGTTGGGGTGATCACCCCACATTTTATCCTAGGCGATCGCCCAAGGCTAATTTCCACTTTACCCCAGTTGATCTCCAAACTTGCACACTTTGGCCATCAAATCTTCCACTAGCCTCCAATATGCCTTTAATATGGTTCTTAGCTTGAATCAAATGTACTAAAATTGGCCATTCCTTTGTCATACTCATTTTGAAGGTTGGTGTCTTGTTTGTTGCACTTTGGGTATCGGTATTGGCCCACGTAGTTTGGACAAGATCTTGTATGGTGTCCTTGACATTCTTAGCTCTTGATCTCGTTATTAGCTCCATCAAAATATGTAATGAGTCTTTTTTAGCCCGTCCATGGTTCTCATCAGTGGGTTCCCTTGGTCTTCTGTCCATAGAATGAGGAATGTTTTGTGAAAATGTTTTTATTCCTACTGTTTCTGGTATAGAGGATCTAGGCAAAGAGGAAGAAGAATTACTTACTGTAAAATAATTTCGAATATTAGAAGAAGAATTACTTACTGTAAAATAATTTCTAATATTAGAAGAAGATTTACCTCTAGAAATTGAATTTATTCTTAATAAGGATTCTTCAGGTCCTCAAATTGTTCTAGCGAATAATGTGGACTTTTAATTCCTTATCCTTATTATGGAAATAAACCTTTAGCTTACCATCAGGACGTTCGACTATACTTATTAACTTCTCGATTTTCTAGAGGTTTTGGTTCATTTATTCATTCTATAACCAGTAGATCTAACATTTAATGTTAGCACATCAAGATTAATTGGATCTGTTAAAAAACATAGATGTACTAGTTTGAAATCACAAATATTCGTTTTGAACAACCATACAGGTTGTTCGTTGTCGAATAATTTGAGTCAAATTTTTTATAGAATTCATGAGTATAACCTACTGTTGGATAATCTAAACGTATTTTTAATTTAATTTCATTATGTATTAATCGTCGAAACACTTTAGTGAAACTATATATACCAATTTAGAGTTATGAAAACATATTTTCAACGATTATATCGAACATTCAACAATGAATCTCCACCATTTTTTGCCAAAATCGTAATAAATTCAAGTGTAAAAATCCACTCTTGAATGTACAAAAAATATTTCTAATTCAGTTTCCAAACTTTGTCTACAATATAATAGACATACGAAGACAGATATACTAGTTTGGAATAAAAAAATATTTTGAACAATCATATAGGGTGTTCAATGTCGAACAATTTTGGTCAAAATTTTATAACATACTGTTAGATGTTCTAAACATATTTTTAATTTAATTTTATTATGTATTAATCATTACAATACTTTCGCAAAATTATATATACCAATTTGGAGTCACCAAAATATATTTTGTATGACTATATCGGTTATTCAATGTACTAGTTTTGAATCACATATATTCAATTTGAACAACTATATAAATTGTTCAACGTCGAACAATTTTGGTCAAATTTTGCAGAATTCACAAGCATAGCATACTGGATGTTCTAAGTGTATTTTTAATTTGATTTTGTTATGTATTAATCATCAAAACAATTTCTTAAAAATATATATACCAATTTGGAGTGACGAAAACACATTTTGACTGACTATATCCGTCGTTCAATGTAATAGATTTGAATCACATATATTCGTTTTAAACAACCATATAGGTTGATGTCGAAGAATTTTGATCAAAAGTTTATAAAAATCACGAGTATAACCTACCGTCGTATGTTCAAAATATATTTATTATTTGATTTCATTATATATTAATCATCAAAACACTTTCGTGAAACTATATATATCAATTTAGAGTCATGGAAACATATTTTAAACGACTATATCCATCGTCCAACGTTGAATCACCAACGTTTTTGCCAAAATTGTACAAAATTCAAGCGTAAAATCAATAGTTGAATGTCCAAATCGTATTCTTAATTCAATTTCCAAACTTTTTCCAGATCATAATGCACATAGAAAGATAGATGTAATAGTTTGGGATCACAAACATTCATCTTGAAAACACATATATGTTGTTTAATAACGAACATTTTTGGTCAAAATTTGTACATGATTCTCAAGCATAACCTACCGTTGAATGTTCTAAAAGTATTTTTAATTTGATTTCGTTATATATTAATAATATTCAAAACACTTTCTTGAAACTATCAAAACACATTTTAAACGACACAATCGCTATTGTTTTTGTCAAATTTGAACAAAATTCAAGCATAATATCGACCGTTGAATATCCAAAACGCATTTTTAATTTGATTTCCAAACATTTTCCATATCATAATACACTTACAAAGATAGATGTACTCGTTTTGAATCCCTAAAATTTCTTTTGAACAACCATATATGTTGTTCAATGTCGGACACTTTTGGTCAACATTTACATATATCACTTGTATAACCCACCATAGGATGTTGAAAATACATTTGTGAAACTATATATAAAATATAGGAGTCACAATTGAACGACTACATAGGTCATACAACGTCGAATTGCCATGGTTTATGCCAAAATTGTACAAAATTCAGATGTAAAATCTATTGTTGAATGTCCGAAAGATATTTTTGACTTGATTTTCATACTTTTTCCACATCATAATACACATACAAACACAGATATCCTAGTATGGAATCACAAAAATATGTTATGAACAATAATATAGGTTGCTCAATATCGACCAATTTTGGTCAGAATTTTATGGAAATCACGAAAATACATTTTAAATATCTATATCAATAGTTCATCGTCAAATCGCTATAGTTTTTGCCAAAATTGTACAAAATTCAATCGTAAAATCCTTTTAATTTGATTTCCAAACTTTTTTCACATCATAATTCAATGTACAAACACAAATGTCCTAGTTAAGAATCACAAAAACACGTTTTCAACAACCATGTAGGTTGTTCAATATTGAACAATTTTGGTCAGAATTTTACAAAAATCATGAATAAAATCCAAAATTGGATGTTCTAAACGTATTTTAATTTGATTTTGATATGTATTAATCATCACAACACTTTCGTGAAACTATATAAACTATTTTGGAGTTACAAAAATACATTTTGAACAACTATATCGGTCGTTCAACGTCAAATCGCCGCCGTTTTTTCCAAAATTGTACAAATTCAAACGTAAAATCTTATGTTTAATGTTCAAAAGGTATTTTTAATTTGATTTTCAAACATTTATACATCATAATAAAAATAGAAACACAGATTTACTAGTTTCGAATCACAAATATTCATTTTAAATAACAATATAGGTTGTTCAATGTCCAAAATTTGTTGTTAAAAATTTTCAAAATTCACGAGTATAACACACTGTTGGAATACTAAATCTATTTTTAATATGATTTCAATATATTTTAATAATCAAAATACTTTCGTGAAACTATATATACTTCCAAAACTTTTCATTCCTTTCATTTCTCTTTTTCCTTTCCACAGATTTTCTAGAATCCAACCGTCCGTGCTGTTCTTGGGATCCTTTCTGGTGAACGGATCTCTATCAATGGCCAAGTTTTTTTTTTCCAAAATCCCCATTTTTAGCATCGAAGAAGGAGAAGAAGAAGACGAGAACGTGATTTCTTTTCTTCAACCTCCTGTACTGGACGTGGCACCGGTCTCAGTTGCCAATACCCCGTTGGCGCCGGAACCAGTTGCGGGTGCCTCACCCTCTTTCTCTCCAGAGAACCTTTACTTTTGTTAGAAAGTATCAGACGGCAAGGCAAATGAAAAGAAACAGTCAAGGATGAGGGCAAGGACCGTGCGTAAAAGAGGAATGTAGGGTATGAAGGTTTAATGGGGGATGCAAGGAGAAAACAACGAGGCCCTAGGGCCAGGCGAGGCCGAGTGTTGACTCCTCCTCAAGAAACTGAAGGATCAACTTAATTTCCTACAATGTACAAACACAGATGTTCTAGTTTAGAATCACAAAAATACGCTTTCAACAACCATATAGGTTGACAATTGTTGAATAATTTTGGTCAAAATTATACAAAATCACGAATAAAACCTACAATTGGATGTTCTAAACGTATTTTTAATTTGATTTTGATATGTATTAATCATGAAAAAACTTCCTTGAAACAATATATACTAATTTGGAGTCAAGAAAACATATTTTGAATGACTATAACGGTCGTTCAACATCGAATGGCAACTATTTTTTGCCAAAAACGTACAAAATTCAAACGTAAAATATACAGTTGAACGTCCAAAAGAATTCCAAACTTTTTTCACATCATTATACATATACAAAAATAGTAGTACTAGTTAGGAATCACAAATATTCACCTTGAATAACCATATAGGTTGTTCAATGTCAAACAATTTTAGTCAAAATTTTCCAGGATTCTCAAGTATAACATACCGTTGGATGTTCTAAACCGAATTTTAATTTGAATTCGTTATGTATTAAACATCACATCACTTTTTTTGAAACTATATAAAGAAGTTTAGAGTCACAAAAATACATTTTGAACGACTATATCGGCTGTTCAACGTCGAATCGCCATTGTTTTTGCTAAAATTGTACAAAATTCAAACGTAAAATCCACTGCTGAATGTCCGAAAGGTATTTTTGACTTAATTTCCAAAAAAATTTCCACATCATAATGCACGTACAAACATAGTTTCCTAGTAGTTATCTCAAAAATACATTATGAATAACAATATATGTTGTTCAATATTGAATAATTTTGGTCAGAATTTTATAGAAATCACGAATAAAACCCACCGTTTAATTTTCTAAACGTAATTTTAATTTCATTTCAATGTATCAATAACCAAAAAAATGCATGAGACTATATACACCAATTTGGAGTCAAGAAAACACATTTTAAACGCGGTAAAATCGCTATTGTTTTTGCCAAATTTGTACAAAATTCAAGCGTAAAATCCATTGTTGAATATCTGAAATGTATTTTTGATTTGATTTCTATACCTTTTCTACATCATAATACAATGTACAGATGCATGTATTAGTTAAGAATCACTAAAATACATTTTCAACAACCATATAGGTTGTTGAATATTGATCATTCTTAGTTAGAATTTTACAAAAATCACGAATAAAACCCATAATAGGATGATCTAAACATATTTTTAATTTGATTTTGATATGTATTAATCATGAAAAAACTTTCGTGAAACAATATATACCAATTTGGCGTCAAGAAAATACATTTTGAACAACTATATCGGTTGTTCAACGTCTAATCTTTAGTTGTACGTCCGAAAGTAATTTTTGATTTGATTTCCAAATTTTTTCCAAATCATAATACATATAAAAAACAGTAGTACTAGTTTGGAATCACAAATATTCATCTTGAACAACCATATAGGTCGTTCAATGTCGAACATTTTTGGTCAAAATTTTCAACAATTCTTGAGTATAACCTACTGTTGGATGTTCTAAACGTAATTTTAATTGTGTTAATTATATCATATACTATCGAACTTTATGTTCTATTTCATTTATGCCACCGTACTTTATTTCGTTTCATTTATACCACCGAATTTGAAAATTACTTTCAGTTAAACCACTTCGTTAATCAATCGTTCATTGTGTGATGAAAATTCTGACGTGGCATTGACATGCCGTTAAATAGATGATGTGTCTCACCACGTGTATGAAGTTCAAAATAAGAAAATACGTTTTTCACATCAATTAAACGATTTTGGCCAAGGGTTGTCATTCATCAATTCCCAATTTCCTCAAAATCAAATCAACTTCTAACTCATTCATCTCCAAAGTTTTCAAAACTTGAAGATATACACGAGTTATTTAATGGCCCGTTAATGCCACATCAGAATTTTCGTTACAAAATGAATGACTGATTAATGAAGTGGTTTAACTGAAAGTAATTTTTAAGTTCGGTGGTATAAATGACACGAATTAAAGTGCAATGTCATAAATGAAACGAAACATAAAGTTTGGTGTTATATGATTTAATTAACCAAATTTTAATTTGATTTAGTTATGCATTAATCACCACAACACTTTTATGAAACTATATAAATTGATTTGGAGTCACGAAAATATATTTTGAACAACTATATCGGTTGTTCAACGTCGAATTGCCATTGTTTTTGCCAAAATTGTACAAAAGTCAAATGTAAAATCCATTGTTTAATGTCCGTATGGTATTTTTGAATTGATTTCCAAACTTTTTTCACATCATAATACACTTACAAAAGCAACTGTCCTAGTTTGAAATCACAAAAATACGTTATGAACAACAATGTAGGTTGTTTAATATCGAATAATTTTGGTCATAATTTTATGGAAATCAAGAATAAAACCCATCGTTGAATTTTCTAAACGTAATTTTAATTTCATTTCAATGTATTAATAATCAAAAAACTTTTGTGAGACTATATATACAAAATTGGAGTCAAGAAAACACATTTTAAACGACTATATTGGTAGTTCAACGTTGAATCTCTATTATTTTTGTCAAAATTGTACAAAATTCAAGCGTAAAATTCATTGTTGAATGTCTGAAATATATTTTTGATTTGATTTCCACATTTTTTCCACATCATAATACAATGTATAACCACATATGTCCTAGTTAAGAATTACAAAAATACGTTTTCAACAACTATATAGGTTGTTCAATATTGAACAATTTTAGTCAGAATTTTACAAAAATCACAAATAAAGCCCACAATTGGATGTTCTAAATATATTTTTAATTTGATTTTGATATGTATTAATCATCAAAAACTTTTTTGAAATAATATATACCAATTTGGAGTAAAAAAACACACATTTTGAACAACTATATCGATCGTTCAATATCGAATCGCAACTATTTTTGCCACAATCGTACAAAATTTAAATGTAAAATCTAAAGCTGAACGTCCGAAAGTAATTTTTGATTTCATTAATAAATATTTTCCATATCATAATTCATATACAAAAACACTAGTACTAATTTGCAATCACAAATATTCATCTTGAACAACCATATAGGTTGTTCAATGTCGAATAATTTTGGTCAAAATTGTCAACAATTTCAAGTAAAATCCACT
The DNA here is from genome assembly GCA_030279155.1 of Forsythia viridissima. NCBI lineage: Eukaryota > Viridiplantae > Streptophyta > Magnoliopsida > Lamiales > Oleaceae > Forsythia > Forsythia viridissima. The sequence goes on from CM059045.1 coordinate 31,665,268, forward strand.
GTTGAATGTTCTAAACGTAATTTTAATTTGATTTAGTTATGTATTAATCATTACAACACTTTCATGAAACTATATAAACCAATTTGGAGTAACAAAAATTCATTTTGAACAACTATATTCAATCATTCAACGTCAAATCGCTACTGTTTTCCCAAAATTGTACAAAAGTCAAATGTAAAATCCACTTTTAAATATCCGAAAGGTATTTTGGAATTGATTTCCAAACTTTTTTTACATCATAATACACATACAAACACAGCTGTCCTAGTTTAGAATCACAAAAATACATTATGAACAACAATATATGTTGTTCAATATTGAATAATTTTAGTCATAATTTTGTGGAAATCACAAATAAAACCCACCGTTGAATTTTGTAAACATAATTTTAATTTCATTTCAATGTATTAATAATCAAAAAATTTCGTGAGACTAAATATACCAATTTGGAATCAAGAAAACACATTTTAAACGTCTATATCGGTAGTTCAGCATCCAAATGCTGTTGTTCTTATCAAAATTGTACAAAATTCAAGTATAAAATCCATTGTGAATGTTCGAAATGTATTTTTGATTTGATTTCTAAATTTTTTTCTACATTATAATACAATGTACAAACACTGATGTCCTAGTTAAGAATCATAAAAATACGTTTTCAACAACCATATAGGTTGTTCAACGTTGAACAATTTTGGTCAGAATTTTACAAAAATACGAATAAAACCCACAAATTGATGTTTAAACGTATTTTTAATTTGATTTTGATATGTATTAATCATAAAAAAACTTTCGTGAAACAATATATGCCAATTTGAAGTCATTGAACGACTATATCGCCCGTTCAACGTCGAATCCCAACTATTTTTGCCAAAATTATATAATTTTCAAACGTAAAATCTTCAGTTGACGTCCGAAAGTAATTTTTGATTGGAATTCCAAATTTTTCCACATCATAATACATATACAAAAACAGTAGTACTAGTTTGGATTCACAAATATTCATCTTAAACAATCATATATGTCGTTCAATGTCGAACAATTTTGGTCAATGTCGAATCACTACTGTTTTTGCAAAATTGTAAAAAATTTAATTGTAAAATCCACTATTGAATGTCCGAAAGGTATTTTTGACTTGATTTCCAAACGTTTTCCACATCATAATACACGTACAAACTCAGCTGTCCTAGCTTGGAATCACAAAAATACGTTTTGAACAATAATATAGGTTATTCAATATCAAACAATTTTTGTCAGAATTTTATGGAAATCAGGAATAAAACCAACTGTTGAATTTTTTAAACATAATTTTAATTTCATTTCAATATACTAATAATTAAATAACTTTCGTAAGACTATATATTCCAATTTGGAGTCAAGAAAACACTTTTTAAACGACTATATCCGTAGTTCAACGTCGAATCGCTATTGTTTTTATCAAAATTGTACAAAATTCAAGAGTAATATCCACTTTGAATGTTCGAATTGTATTTTTGATTTGATTTTCAAACTTTTTCCACATCATAATACAATGTACAAATGAAAATGTCCTAGTTAAGAATCACAAAAATTCGTTTTCAACAACCATATAGGTTGTTCAATGTTGAACAATTTTAGTCAGAATTTTACAAAAATCACAAATAAAGTCAACAATTGGATGTTCTAAATGTATTTTTAATTTGATTTTGATATGTATTAATCATCAAAAAACTTTTGTGAAACAATATATACCAATTTGGAGTCAAGAAAATACATTTTGAACTACTATATCTGTCATTCAACGTCGAATCACAACTATTTTTGCCACAATCGTACAAAATTCAAACGTAAAATCTTGAGTTGAACGTTCGAAAGTAATTTTTGATTTGATTTTCAAACTTTTTTCACATCATAATACGTATACAAAAATAGTAAGACTAGTTTGGAATCACAAATATTCGTCTTGAACAACCATATATGTTGTTCAATGTCGAACAGTTTTGGTTAAAATTTTCCAAGATGCTTGAGTATAACCTATCGTTGGATGTTCTAAATATAATTTTAATTCGATTTTGTTATGTATTATATATCAAAACAACTAATTTGGAGTCGCAAAGATACATTTTAAACGACTATATCGGTCATTCAACGTCGAATCGTTATTGTTTTTTCTAAAATTGTACAAATTTCTAGCGTAAAATCTACTTTTGAATGTCCAAAATATATTTTTAATTTGATTTCCAAATTTTTATGCATCATCATACACATACAAACAAAGATGTACTAGTTTGGAATCACAGATATTCATTTTGAATAACAATATAGGTTGTTCAATGTCGAACAATTTTTATAAAAAATTTACAGAATTCATGAGTATAACCCACTGTTTGATGTACTAAATGTATTTTTAAATTTTATTTCAATATATCTTAATCATCAAAACACTTTCGTGAAACTATATATACCAATTTGGAATTAAAAAAATACATATTGAACGACTATACCGATCGTTTAATGTCGAATTGTCACCATTTTTGCCAAATTCTACAAAATTTAAGCGTAAAATACACTATTGAATGTCCGAAAGCTATGTTTTATTCGATTTCTAAACTTTTTCCACATTAAAACACACATACAAACACATATGCATTATTTTGGAGTCATAAAAATACGTTTTGAACAACCATATAAGTTGTTCAATGTTGAACAATTTTGGTCAAAGTTTTACAAAATTCACGAGTATAACCTATTGTTGTACGTTTTAAACATATTTTTAATTTGATTTCATTATATATTAATCATCAAAATACTTTTGTAAAACTATATACAACAATTTGGAGTCAAGAAAATAGATTTTGAGCGATTATATTTGTTTCGACCCGTTTTAAATTAGTCAAAATCAAAATTTATTTAGTCAAAATCAATAGAATTTTGGTCAAGTCTAAGTCAAATAGTCAAAGTTGTTAGAGAAGAAGGAACAATGGATTATAATGATCAAAATCAGGAAATCAAGTGACCAAGTTACAAAAGAAAACTCAGCCAGCATGTGACCGAAATCTGTTGATTAGAAGCTTCTAGTATTGATTATATAGTTGTAACTAATTCAGTTCTCTTGCATGTGCATAATCTGTTATTTATTCATCTACATTGTATATAGATCAGGTCTATGATATGTGTATATATACTGCATTACAGATTACAGATTTATTAATGAAATACATTCAGTGAAAGCACATTCAATATCTCTCTCTTCAATGTAATTCGAAATATACAACTTCATCTTCTTTCCTTCATTTTCTGTCTTGGTATCAGAGCCTCTGTATGGCGAATACTAGCCGCAGCAATCAATCTCATGGATCAAATTCTAACTCCACAATTCAAGTCCCAGTTCTGATGAACAATCTGAATCCCTTCAGCATGAATCTAACTCAGGCAGCTTCTGTAAAACTAGACAGAGACAATTTTCTCCTCTGGAAGAATGTTATAATGCCAATTGTTAGAGGCCATGGTCTAGAAGACTATCTGCTGGGTAAGAAGGTATGTCCTCCACAATTTGTTAATTCACAAGCTGAAATTGAAACTGGAACAACAGTAGAGATAACACTCAATCCAGAATACTCCAGATGGATTGCAGTAGATCAGCTTCTAATGGGATGGTTGTATGCCTCCATGACATCAGAGATTGTGATGCGTGTCATGGGCTGTAATAGCTCAAGTGAGCTTTAGAAGGCTATAAATGAGAACTATAGAATTCTCAACAGATCAAGGGTGACCTTCCTTACATCTGAATTACAGAGAATCAGGAAAGGATCCATGTCTATGGATCAATATCTCAGCAATATCAAGAAACTTGCTAATAATCTGGAGATTGCTGGAAAGAAGATTGATCATGCTGATTTGGTTACTCAAATGTTAGCTGGACTTGATGAAGAATACACTCCTATTGTAGTGCAAGTGAATTGCAGAGATAAGGTGTCATGGCATGAGCTATCTTCAATACTCATGACCTTTGAAAGTAGACTTGAGTATCTCAGTCAAGTCAGAAACAACTTTGGATCCATCAACCTAACTCAAGGAAGCTCACAGAATTTAAGTCACTATAATGGAAGAGGAAGTAGAGGTGGAAGAAACTCAAACTTCAGAGGAAGAACAAGGGGTAGAGGGAGATTTGGAAGGACAAATGAAACAAGACAATCATGTCAAATATGTGGTTTAAACAATCACACTGCTGCTTGGTGTTATAATCGTTTTGATGAAAAGTATATAGAGAAAAGACCCAATGATCAAATTCATACCTCCAATCCCTCTGCCTACATTGCAAGTCCAGATACAGTAGTAGATCAAGCCTGGTATGCTGATTCTGGAGCTAGTCACCATGTTACCACTGATAGGAACAATGTTGATGAAGCCAATGAGTATGCAGGTAAATAGAAAATGGTTGTAGGTAATGGTACTTCATTACGAATTTCTCATGTTGGTTCTAAAGTATTCAATACTGAATCTGATAAATCTCTTGTGCTAAAACGGTTGCTTCATGTGCCTAAAATCAAGAAAAATCTGATAAGTGTTTCTAAGCTAACCACTGATAACAATGTGTTTGTTGAATTCTTTCTTCATGGCTGTGTTGTTAAGGACCTACCAACAAGGAAGGCTCTAGTGCAGGAGAAGCTTGAAGATGGATTATATCAACTAAATCTACCTCACTCAAGATCATCAAATACAAGTTCAATCAATAATCATCACTCCAACACCACTCATAATCTTCTCAACGTCAGTCTGAATCACTCCACCAACTCTACCAGTCATAACTCCATGGAAACACAAGCTGAAATATGGCACAGAAGGCTAGGACATCCTTCTATTTCTGTATTATAGCAAGTTTTAAAGTCTTGTAGTAATCTCAAGTTTGTCAATAATAAAGCTTTATCATTCTGTGAATCATGTCAATTGGGTAAATCTCATGCCTTACCTTTTAAATTGTCCTATTCTCATGCTAAAATGCCTCTTGATCTAATACACACTGATGTCTGGGGACCATCTCACATTAATTCTACCTCAGGGTTTAAGTATTATGTGTTGTTTGTTGATGATTGTACTAGATATACCTCGATTTATCCCTTGAAACACAAATCTGAAGTTCTACACTACTTTACACAGTTTAAAAAGTTAGTTGAAAACCAATTTGAGAGGAAAATTAAAGCCTTACAAACTGATATGGGAGGAGAGTACAAAACTTTGGACAAACTGGCCATAGAATCAGGCATAGAACTCAGACATTCTTGTCCTCATACTTCAGCCCAAAATGGTAGAGCAGAAAGGAAACATAGACACATAACTGAAACCGGATTAACTCTTTTAGCTCAAGCACATATGCCTCTATATTATTGGTGGGAAGCCTTTCTTACTGCAACATACCTTATAAATAGGATGCCTAGTCCTCTACTCCAACACAAATCACCTTATGAAGTCTTATTCAAAAACAAGGTAGATTACAAACTGCTTAAGGTCTTTGGATGCACTTGCTACCCCTGTATAAGACCCTATCAGAAACATAAGTTTGATTTCCATACTAAAAAATGTGTCTATCTAGGGCCTAGTATATCTCAGAAAGGATACAAATGCTTAAACTCCAATGGTAGAATCTATATCTCCAGACATGTTGTGTTTGATGAAAATGTTTTTCCCTTTAAGGAAGGTTTCCTCAATAAATCACACCAAACCAAATTCACTCCTATAACTCTACACCATCTCCCATTTGAGCAGAACTCTCAAAATATAATTCCAAATTCAGATGATATAATCCATTCAATAGATGAACCTGCACAAGAATCTTCAGCTGGGAATAAAGAAGTGGTTGAAAACGATGAAGGTAGGGATATATCACAACAGTCAGTACAGAGAGACATACAGCCTGATCTCTCAGAATCTCAAGCTGGGATCAATATTTGGGTGGATATGCCACGGATTGAGAAGATTACTGAGAGGGTTGAACATCCTATGGTAACTAGATCAAAAGCTGGGATAGTAAAACCAAGAACATACACAGCTGCTGTTATCTCACAATCCTTAGATAATGAAGAACCAGTAAACTTGGATGGAACACTGAAGAGTGAAAAATGGTGTAAGGCAATGAAGGAAGAATTTGATGCTTTGGTCAGAAATCATACTTGGGTGTTGGTTCCTCCTGAACCTACAATGAAGGTAATAGGATGCAAATGGGTGTTTAAACTGAAGTATGATGCAAGTGGAGAAATTCAAAGGCATAAAGCCAGGTTGGTAGCAAAGGACTTCTCACAAACTTCAGGAATTGACAACTATGAAACATTTAGTCCAGTAGCTAAAATACCAACTCTGAAGATTATTCTTACAGCAGCAGTTTCTAAAGGCTGGGAGATAAGGCAGGTGGACATTAACAATGCTTTTCTCAATGGAAAACTTGAGGAAACAGTATACATGGAGCAGCCTCAGGGATTCATTGATAAATCAGAACCATCGTTTGTTTGTAAACTCAACAAAGCTATGTATGGACTCAAACAAGCCCCTAAAGCTTGGCATGATACACTGAAGAAGACATTATTGGAGTGGGATCTTAAGTAATATAAAGCTGATAGTTCAGTCTTTTACCAAATTGCACAGGATCAGGTACTCTACTTGCTAGTATATGTTGATGACATTATACTAACTGGGAGCTGCAGTACAACAATACAGAAGCTGATTGATAAGTTGAATGCCTCTTTTGCTTTAAAAGATATGGGCAAACTAAAAAAGTTCTTAGGGATTGAATTCTTCAGAGATAAAATTGGACTTCACCTGTCACAGAAGAAATATGCTACTGATGTCTTAAAGAGGTTCAACTTTGAAAATCTGAAGCCTAGTATTACTCCTATGGCTGCTGGAAGACTGGTAGGTAAAGCAGATGGCATAAGCTTAAGAAATCCAATCCAGTTTAGGAGTGCAGTAGGGGCATTGCAATATCTTACTCATACAAGACCAGACATTTCATTTGCTGTAAACAGAATCAGCCATAATCTTCAAAATCCTACAGATGTGCACTGGAGTTTACTGAAAAGACTTTTCAGATACATAAAATGAACTCTTGATATGGGGCTAATCATTCATGAAACACAGAATATGAACATTGTTGCATATGGAGATGCAGATTGGGCATCATGTCCAGATGATAGAAAATCTACTGTGGGCTATTGTGTATATCTGGGTGACAATCTAGTTTCTTGGTCCTCAAAGAAACAACAAGTAGTAGCAAGATCAAGTACTGAGGCAGAATACAGAACTCTAGCCCACATCACTGCAGAGATCACTTGGATTCAATCTCTACTTCAAGAACTAAATATAAATCAAACTGAAATTCCAAGAATATGGTGTGATAACTTAGGAGCTAGTGCATTGGCTTCTAATCCAGTATATCATGCACGAACTAAGCACATAGAGTTGGATATGCCTTTTTTCAGAGACAAAGTATTAGCAAAACAACTGGTGATAAGCTATGTTCCAACAACAGATCAGACAGTAGACATACTAACCAAACCGTTGATGAATTCTAGACATTTATATCTACGCAGCAAGCTTGGAGTAATTGAAGTTAACTCCAGCTTGAAGGGGGGTGTTAGAGAAGAAGGAACAATGGATTACAATGATCAAAATCAGGAAATCAAGTGACCAAGTTACAAAAGAAAACTCAGCCAGCATGTGACCAAAATCTGTTGATCAGAAGCTTCTAGTATTGATTATATAGTTGTAACTAATTCAGTTCTCTTGCATGTGCATAATCTGTTATTTATTCATCTGCATTGTATATAGATCAGGTCTATGATATGTGTATATATACTGCATTACAGATTTATTAATGAAATACATTCAGTGAAAGCACATTCAATCTCTCTCTTCACTGTAATTCGAAATATACAACTTCATCTTCTTTCCTTCGTTTTCTGTCTAAAGTAGGACTTAAATTAAGTAAATAAATTTGTTTGGGGCTATTTTGTAAAATATGGTTAGTTAAGGATTTAAATGGCTTATCATAAAAGTTGGGAACTTAGGTTGCAATTAGGCTTATTTTTAAAATTAAATTTTGGACCCTTTTTCCAGAGAATTCAGCAGAGAGAGAGAGAGAGAGAGAGAGAGAGAGAGAGAGAGAGAAGGGAAATCGCGGATAGAGAAGAAAAAGAAAGGAAAAGAAAAAGAAAGAAATAAAAAGGAAAGAGAAGAAGTAGAAGAAGAAGAAGGTGCCGGCCGGATGTTGAGGTGGTCGGAAAATTATTTCTAAGGCTTGGGTAGTCCATTTCTTGTGCAATAATAAAAGGTAACTAAGAAATTACTTATTTAAGAAAAGCTTAAATAATTATGATTTTTGCTTATTGGCTTAAATGTGAATGTATGCAAGAAGATAAGTTGATTTTAGTGTCATGAACTATATTTGCAAGTTAAATAGAGGATTTAATTGATGAAATGTTAGGATTCTTGTCTTAGTGGGTTTAATTAGAGATTTAAGCTATTTTAAGCTATTTTAAGATTTGTATTGGTTTATTTATGTAATAAGCTTAGAATGATGATTTTAGCAAATCCTAGAATTTATATTTGAGTCCTCTAAGATAATGTATTGTAAAGGAGTTTATTTATGAGCTTTATGGAAGATTAGAAAGAGTTGAGAATCTTTAGGAGAATTAGATGTTATTGAATTAATGGAAATATGTTTCTAGCATGGTGACTTAACTACGAATGTTAAGAAAAGTATTCTTGGTGGTATGTAATTGATAAAGGTTAAAGTATGAAGAAGAAAGTGGTAAATTAGAATAAGGATTAGATCAAAGTGAGTAAAAGAATTTTGGAGAAGTTTTTCTTAAGTACGGGTAGGTTAAGCTTAGTCTTACTTTTAATTATTAGTCTTGCTTGGGATGGTTATTTATTAATTCGAGCAATTATATTATATTTCAGGAGGTGACAAAGAGGTTGGTGCTGCATACCGACCAACCTAGTTCTGGTCAAACGAACTCTGTTAGTGGAAAAACTTATTTTTTAAAATATATGAATTTAATTACCATGTACATTAGCCCATGATTATTATGAATTGTTAAATATCACATCGATCTTATTTCTAGAATAATTAGTTAGATGAGCATGATTTTCAGAATAGAATAGAGTTTATAAATAAATTCAGTTCAATCAGTTCAAATTATTATTATGTTTTATCATGAGAAATACCATTATTCAGATACAGTTTATTAAACCACCAGAAAGTATTTGATGTTGTTATCTACTCTAGTGCACAAAGGGGCTTTGGGCCGTGTACTATAGTGTATTATCATAGATCTTTATGACTCACTCTTATTCAGAGAGGAGCTTTGGGCCATGTATAAGGGTGTTTATTTCAGAGGTCATCGAGACCCACTTTCATACACATAGGGGCTTTGGGCCATGGGAGTATTTAGCCCGTCTATACGCATATGACTAGATTTCATATTACAGATTATCAGTTTCTTGAAAATCATAATTAATTGTAAACTCTCCACTCACTGAGCTATTAACTCATAGATTTTCTATGCTTTCTTACTCAGGTAGTAGTTGAGTTTTGAGCATCTTTTGAAGAGCCTGTTGATTGTTGAGCCAGAGCTACACGAGGATTAGTTTGTATGATTCATCTCTATTGAGCATGTCATCATTTATTTAGGGGATACATGTTCTAGGTCATTTTGATGATTTATTTTGGATTGTATGTATATGGTTGGATAGGCTCACTGCTTCTTTTGTAAATTTATATGCTTTTGGGGTCATTTTGTAAAAGACATTGATGATGATAGAGTTGTCTGTACTTGATTTTGGTTAGTATGTATGATGTGGGGCAGGTGATCCCTAATTGTTATCTTATGTATGTTTTTGGGAAATTTTTACTACTTTTCAGGTTTGGTTAGTTCAATTTACAGGAGAAACTCTGCCAAAATTTTAAAAAAATCCTTTTGGTCCAAGAAAAGTCAATAAGTTATAGAAAAATCTAAATAGCCTTAATGGTGGTCCGGCATCCAGCTTGCATCCATCATTGGCCCACGGCACGTCTTGGGTCCATTAGGGTGATTTGGTACGGGTCGTGTCAATATCAGTCGTTCAATGTCGAATCACCATGTTTTTGTCAGAATTGTACAAAATTCAAGCGTAATAACCATTGTTTAATATCCGAAACGTATTTTTAATTCGATTTTCGAACTTTTTCCACATCATAATGCACATACAAAGACAGATGTAGTAGGTTGGAATAAAAAAATATACGTTTTGAAAAACCATATAGGTTATTCTAAAAGTATTTTTAATTTATTTTCATTATGTATTAATCATCAAATATGATGCAAACTACGGACTCACTAGAAAGGACTCGTTATATATTTCGGTGGGGCCAATAATGAGATTAAGAGCTAAGAAAATCAAGGACCCCATACAAGGTCTTGTCCAAGCTACGTGGGCCAAAACTGATACCCAAAGTGTAAATAGTAAGACACCAATCTTCAAAATGAGTATGACAAAGGAAGATCTAACTTTAGTACATTTGATTCAAGCTAAGAACCATATTAAAGGCATATTGGAGGCTAGTGGAAGATTAGATGGTCAAAATAGCATAATTCAAAGATTTGAGATCAATTGGCATAGGGTTGAAATTAACCCTAGGCGATCGCCCAGGGTAAAATATAGGCGTACTCCCCATCCCACTTTTCCCAACCTGAGGCTAAAATTTTAGCCTGGGCGAACGCCCGGATTTGTACTAGACGATTGCCCAGGCTAAAATCTGGCAATTCAGAAATTTTTGGGATTTGTTTCTTTTTCCATTTAGAATTCTATTTTGTTAAGTTTCTAGTTATTTTCTGAATTAGATTAGGTTTTCATTGATTTTTGCCTATATAAAAACTTCTCATTGTAAACAAAATATTGATTATTGAGAGAATACATTAAAGTGAGATTCACTTTTCTCAATTGTTCTTAATTTAACTAACTGAACTTATCAAAGACTTCGCAAATCTTTGTAGCGTTCATTCTAACTTGGTTTTTTTATTCATGAAATCATCGGGTCAAGGTCTTGCGGCTTGATTTTAGCTTTCTTGGGGTTCATTATCAATCTTTGTTGTGGGTTACGAGATTCAATTTTCGTGGGTTCGCATCAAAACACTTTCGTAAAAATTATATATACCAATTTAAAGTCAAGAAATACATTTCGAACAACTATATCGATTGTTGAACGTTGAATCACCACCGGTTTTTCATAAAATTGTTCAGAAATTTGTTTTTCTCTTCAGTTGAATGATTTTTGAAAAACCATTGTCTGAAGGTTTGTATTTTTTGTAAAAATTCTTTCTGAACCTCTTTACGATCTATTATAAGTTTGGGAATACTTATAGTATCAAGATGTATGGTGTTTATAGAAGGATTCCATTTCAGAAAAGGTGGGGGGAATTATTCCCTCTTGGTCTTCCATACACAAAATGAGGAATATTTTGAGCAGATGTTTTATTCCTACCACTTTTGGTACAAAGGATCAAGGTATAGAAGAAGAAGATGAGTTTTGTCTGAAGTATTTCTCCAAAATTTTTTGGAAGACTTGAAATAAAATTTTCTTTCCAAAAACTGCTTTTAGCATCATGTCTTTGATAAACAAGAGTAATAAATGTATCCTTATACAACCTAGAGTGAGTAAGAGATCTACTTTAAGCTCATAAATTGACGTCTACTGATTTGTTCTACAGGCGTAGCATGTCCTCAAAAATGTTTAACAATAGTTTGTAAAAGAGTCATAACACCATCATCTTCAGGAGGAGAGCTATCAATTTCCATTTCTCCATCTTTTTTAACTTTATGCTTTTTAGCATTCAAAATTTCATATTGTTGTTGCTTTGTAAACATTTTTTTACCACCAACCCTGTAGTTGGCCAGTGAATCCCTGGACAAGCATATGGGCAGTAACATGAACATAATTATGTCTTCTATAGACATTAGCAACCATAAGCATTCTCTGAAGAGCATCACGTATAATATACTCAGTTTGCCCATTTTTGACGTCAGAATTTTTAAATCATTATCACAAGTAAATTGAGATTTTAAATCCTTTATATTATTTTCAGAATTTTCTTCTGAATCAGTAGAAAAATTTTCTTTGGAATCTATATCCGTTTTATAATTCAAAACGTTTATAGTTTCTTCAACCTTTTCTATTCCTTTTTCTTAAATTTTCAAAGCATTTAGCATTTCATTTAAGGCAATTAAAAGATCATCTTCTGGAGTATTTATTTTCATGGGAACATACTCCATGGAAGGTTTAAAAATAGTTTTTTCTATTTTTGAATATTTTTGAGAAGAACTTGTTTCTTCTGAAAAACTAATTTTCTATTCAATAATGTTCAATTTCATTGATAAAGATTGAAGACTTAAATTAGTAATAATTATTTTGCATTGTAACAGGATTTAGATGAGTTTCCGTTATGAAAGAATCTCCTAGGAAAAGGTTTTTGAAAAAGCATTAGCTTCACAAACATGATTATTAACCATAAAAGATGTATATTTGATAGGAGGAATACCTTCATCTTCAGCTTTTGAACAATAGCTTTTGTTAATTTCAATGACTTAGACAGTTGATCTAATCTCTTGAAACCAATAAACAAAAGGAATAACATCACATTTTTTTATGAATATAATCATAAAAATGTTCAAAAATTTCTTTTTGAAAAACGATTGACCATGTAGAAATTCACGGGTTAGAAAATATGGTAAAGAATTTGATTCTCCTTTTATGAATTCAATCTGAAAATCAAAAGCAGATAAGATAGCTTGCCATCTTGCAAATATTTGTTTAGACAAAATGCTTTTAACATCCTTTTTCAAAATTTCTTTTGCTAATTTACAATCAACTCTTAATAAAAATTCTTTGTAAAGTAAATCATCTTGAAATTTTGAAATACATTTAACTATAGAAAGAATTTATTTCTTTACAATAGAGTAATTTTGTGGCGCTGGATTCCAAGTACCACAAGAATATCTAATAAGATCTTCTTTATAAGTATGGGGATTTTTGTGTTTCAAATTACCACCATATCCTAATTCTGAAACATCCGTCTCAACAATCTTAAAATATCCAGGATGTGAGAAAGATAAGAAAGGAATTTGCTTGATTTTGGTTTTTATCCGTTTAACGGATTCAGTATGGGCATTAGTCCAATCACATGGCTATTTTTTCAGCCTATCGTAAATGGGCCTGCTGCCATGCGCAAGATCCTTATAAATCTGCTATATAATTGAGACTTCAAATAAATCTTTGAAGTTGCATCTTTTCCACAATTTGATCTGGAAATTTGGAGGCAAATTCTATACGCTCGATCAATAGCTTTAATTGATCCATCTTTAATTTCATGACCCAGAAATTTTATTTCTGTTCGAAATAATTTTGTTTTTCTGGTAGAAATTGATGGAAACTGGCACGAGAATTAGCCAGAAAACAAAAATTTTCTTTAATTTATAAAACCAGGATCTTTGCTAGATGTTCACGTATTTATTAGAATTAAATACTAATGGATTAGTATTATACCTGAATCGATAATCGATATTGATCTGGATCTGATTCACGAACTTGCTGCTTTTGATTCACGAACTTGGTGCTTCCAACGTTCAAGCCTTCTATGGTATTCTCCCAAGTCTGGATTACACCGGCGTGTGGGCACTTTTTAATTTTAACCAAAAACTAAAACTAATTTCTGGACTGGTCAGATCTAGAAAACTGAGAAACTTAATTTCTTCTCTTTTCTTGATTGAATCAATTAGAATCAATTGGAATGAATTTACATCACAAGCAATGTGATATAAATAACGGCAAGTGATCTGATTGCAAACAACGATAAGAGTCCTGATTGCATCCAAGTCCAATTAGTTTAAGATTGATTTAATTACACGTGTAATCCTTGAACTTATATTACAATTACAATTAAGTTTAAAACTTTTATAGTAACTGTGATTAAGTCCAAAACTTTATAGAGCTACCACAGGGACCTGATCGGACATATATTTTCCAAGCTCCAATAATTAGATTCAGTCTAGTCGACCCTAGACCCCTCAATCTAATTATTAGTCTTTTGCTTTTTCCACTAAAGGCAAGAGACTGCACTCTCGGAATATATAAAATTACAGAAGCCGTAATATTTTCCTCTGACCTATCGTATATATATTTCATCTCTGTCTGAGATCCGATAATTAGGTATGAGTATAAATGACCGTTTTGCCCCTCTAATTATTCTCACTAACTTTAAGTTACATTTTCTTCAACGGTCCTGTGAACTAATCACAGATGTCGAAGTTTAGCCATCGCTAAACACTGAGCTCAGATTTATAACCGTTCCACAGAAAATACTTAAGTTGTCACTCGACCCATTTTTCAGGATGACAGTTCCCGACACGAATTCGTGTTCTCTACTTCGCCCATTCTTAAGCTCCCAACTCACCGAGATATTTGATCAATTAAATTGATCTCACCCATTGGTGAATCAAAGAACTATTAAACTAACGAAAAGATATACACAATCCTGTCAAGGGATTTAGATGAAATACTCGGTGATCAAGTAGAATTTAATTATTCGCACGGTCATGCTATATAATTAAATTCGACACGTGGTCCGTTCAATACACTCTTAGTGTACTAGTGTCACCATTAATCCATTTCTGCGATAAGGACAAATCGCAAACCCGAATGATTAAATAGTCAACACTACAACCTTCCGGTACAAGGTGCCAACCCTTATACATTAGTTGTGAACAATTTTATTGATGATCAAAATATAAGTTGTATCACACTATACTTCTCAACGCAAGTATCCAACTTATATTATCACAAGTGATCATTGGCACTTTGTTTACATACTCAATATTAAACAAATGCAATAATAATAAATAAAAAGAACAAACTTCTATTTATCATAAAATTGTTATTTTATTACAGCAAAAACTATACTATATGGGCATACTACCCAACAGAAATAACCAGACCATTTCTTTTAACAACATCAAAAAATATATTCAAATGTTTAAAGCATTGATTAATGTTCATAGAAAAGACTAATAATCATCAATATAATTGATTTGAAAATGAGAATATTGTATAAAAATATCGTTCGTTATTTTATGAAATTTTGAAGGAGCATTTTTAGGTCCTAAAGGAAGAACATTCCATTCATATTGGCCAAAACGGTTTGTAATCATAAAATTGTTCAAAAATTTCCTTTTTCTCTTCAGTCGAATGATTTTTGAAAAACCATTGTCTGATGGTTTTGTATTTTTCTTGTAAAAATTCCTTCTCAACCTCCTTACGATCTACTATAAGTTCTAGAATAGTTATAGTATCAAGATGTATGGTGTTTATAGAAGGATCTTCCATTTTAGAAAAGGCGGGTGAATTATTTACCCTTGGTCTTCTGTACACAGAATGAGGAATATTTTGTGAAGATATTTTTATTTCTACCATTTGTTGTATATATGATCTAGGCAAAGAGGAAGAAGAATTACTTCTTGTAAAATAATTTCGAATACCAGAACAAGATTTACCTCTAGAAGTTGAATTTCTTCTTAATAAGGGTTCTTCAGGGTCCCCAAACTATTCTGAAGAATAATCTGAAATTTTTAATTCCTTATATTTGTTACGGAAATAAACCTCTACCTTACCATCAGGATGTTCAACTATATTGTTAACTTCCCAATTTTCTAAGGTTTTGATTCATTTATTCCTTCAAGAGTCCAGACTTCTGGAACACAAATATCTTTCCAAGACACATTTCTTGGTTCATGAACTTTTGACTTTACAAGATTAGTGTCAATTAAGGTTGTAGAACCTTTTGAACTAACCTTCTTAACATTTGGGGTTAAATTATTCATAACCTTATAAAAAAGTCTATAGGTTATAGCAATATTTTCACTCATACTTTTCATTCTATATCCTGTAGATCTAACATTTAAAGTTAGCACATCAAGAATAAATAGATCTGTAAGAGATACAGAAAAATTTAGAAACTTACAAATATTATTGCTCAGTGATCTTGAATATTACAAGATAAAACTTATTTTACAACAGACAATGGGAACTAAAATTTTCGATGATTACATCAAATGAAAACATCCTATATTTATAGAAGGTTTTGGATCTCATATTAGTCTTCAATTTCATTAATTCTGCGACTTGAAATTTGAAATCCGCCATCACATCAGTCACCTTCAACTTTTCCCCCTTGATATCCGAAAAAGATAAGATTCCTGATAAATGCTTATCTGCTGTATTTAAGCTGACTTGACAATAGAGAAGGATGCTTAGTCATATTAGGAGTATCACGAAGTCCGGAATACCTATTCTCGTAATACAATCTATGATTGGTACATAGATGGGCAAACTGAGTATGCTATACGTGATACTCTTCAAAGGATGCTTACGTGTGCTAATGTTTACATGAGACATAATTCTGTTCCCATAACTGCCCAAATGCTTGTTCAGAGATTCACTGGCCAGCTACGGGGTTCGTGGAAAAAAATATTGAATAAACAACAACAAAATGAAATTTTGAATGCTAAAAAAAAATTGTTAAAAGAAGGAGAAATGAAAATTGAAATTTCCCCTCATATGACTCTTTTACAAACTGTTGTTAAACATTTTTAGGGCATGCTATGCCTGTTGAACAAATCATTAAAGGTCAATTTATGAATCTAAAGTGTAGATCTCTTACTCTTGTTTATCAAAGGGATGATGCCAAAAGCAATTTTTGTAAAGAAATGTTTATTTTAGGTCTTCCAAAACTCATCACACCAGGTACTCAATCAATTTATTTTGAGAATATTATTTATGGTGAGTTAATTAGTGTTTGTAGCTGAAGGGATTCAAATATGTAACTATTTAAACCTTAAGGAGCAGCTTAAATGACAAGGTGTTATAACATAAAATGAGTTAGGAGAGTTTTGTGATCAATTTGGTTGCAAAATTAGTATGCCTAAAGCTCCTAAGAAAAATAATTTTCAAAAGATATATGTTTTTAAAAGAAAAACTAATATTTCCCAAATTAAATGTTGGAAATGTCAGAAGTTAGGTCGTTATGCTTCAAAATGTAAATCTAATATACATATTATACATTTTAGAAGATGACATAAAAGAAAAAATTTCAAATATTGAATTACTTGAGATTAATGATGATCTTAAAGAACAAGTTTGCCTTTCTCTTATTGGACATGTTAAACAATCAGAAAATTCTGATAACTATTCATCTTCATTAGAAGATGAAAAGGATGGAGAATGTTTTAGTAAACAAGGAGCTTCTCTGGATTCCATTCTTAATACGAATAGTTTACAAATTAATGATTTAACAGATGAAAATAAAAATTTGCTCGATATTATTGATCATATTTCTAACCATGATAGTAAGAGAGAGCTGTTAGAAAGTTTTAGCAAAAAAAGAAAGAAGGAAACTTCTTCGGAAAATCAGCCTATATCCCTTTTTACTATGAAAGAGCTGATCGATTGAATTGAAGTACAAGAAGAAAAATTCTTAACGATTAATGATCTTCTTAGAGAGATTAAATTTCTAAAAAATGAAAATTTTCAAATAAATGGTCACTTAGATCATCTTGAAGAATCCAAAGTAAGATTTGTGGATTGGAGATTGCATCAACTTGAATCTCAAATTGAGAGTTCAAGTCAGCCTTTAACCAATAAAAGTAAAGAAATATTGAAAGTAATGAGTTTAATTCAAAGATGGAGGATTAAAGTGACTCTTGTCATAAATAATGATTTTACTATCAAAATAAATGCATTAGTTGATAATGGGGCAGATTTAAATATTGTTAGGGAAAGGATTAATTCCTTCAATTTTTTTTTAAAAAAAACAACTCAAAATCTAATTGCAGCCAATGGTTCAAGTATGAAAGTTAAATATAAACTCCCTAATTGCTATATTCGCAATAATGGTCTTTGTTTACCAAATTCTTTCATTGTGGTTAAAAATCTATCCCAGAAAATGATAACGCATACCTTTTTTTAACTATGATAAAAACCCATCTACCGTGAGATTTGTGAAGACTTCAAAGTCCCAAAATAAAGAACGTCCATTTTTTTTTTCACTTCTAGGTTTTTTCATATCACTTCCATTCAAGTAAGAATTTGTTGTAATCAATAATTTATATGCAATTGTATCTAGAATTTGCAGCAATCAAAACTTTGATATCATAGTAGTCTTGTGTCAAAACTTGAGGATATTTTACGTCATGAATTTACAGTATTTTGATTAATGTTAGTGAGAGTTAAATTTTTCACTTAATTATTAAAAATTAGTCCATGGTAATAGTTTGTTATTGTACTGCAAATCTTTTATTTTACTTTGATTATTTTATTAATGTAATTTAAGCCAAGAATTAATTTGGCTAATAGGTCAACAAAATAGGTGTGTCATTATTTGTCTGTTATTTATATTATTATAAACAATGTTAAAATAAATTTGTGCCAAAAAAATGAATCTAGAATGCACAATCTTTTATAATTTCTCTTTATTTTAGAGAATTTTTTTTTATTGAAAATAAAGAATGAATCGATCAATACTTATGTATATATACAATAACATAAGTTAACCTACTTTATTAATTTCACAGCCAATAAGAATGACAGGCTAACAATGAGAAATATAATTTATTATTTTGAGTTATTAATTACATGTGTTGTAGATGATTTGGACATATAAAATAATATTATTGTATATATAAATTTAGCTTAATATTTAAAAATAAAATGAAAGTATATAGAAGTTTACAGAAGTCTTTAATAAAAGTCTACAGAAGTTTAAAGAAGACTTTTATTAATTCCAAACAAATCTATAAAAGTCACTTAAAAGTCCACGAATTCCACAAAAGTCACCCACTTATAAAAGTTTATAAAAGTTTTTAAAAGTCTCAATTGAATACACCCCCCTTAGTGTGTGTTTGGAATGGCTTTTTTGAAGCTCCAAAGCACTTTTGAAAGAGTAAAAATACTTTTGATTAAATTTATGGTTGTTTGGCAAAAAACAATAAGTGCTTGTTGACTAAAAAAAGCTTAAAAAAGTTGTTTTAGAGAAGCCCAAATTATGAGCTTCTCTAAAAAACTATATTTGAGTTTTTATGGAAAGCTACAGTTAACATTTAATGAAACATTAAAATTATCATTAATAAAAAATAAATAAAAACTTTATAACTTATATCTTCTTCAACATTTCAATTCTTTCATTCTCTGCTCCTCTTCGTTAAAAAAAATATATTTTCATTCAATGAAGAGTTTTGTCGATGTATGAGTTCAGCATAAGTTTATTAATTTATTTGCCACATTAATTCTTTATATAAAATTGTCACTTCATGTATTTATATAAAGTGAAATTATATGTTGGCGTGTTCAATAATATAATACAAATTACATCTAATATGTTTAATTTAAATAAATTAATTTTAAGTAATATAATATATATTAGAATAATTGTGACATCATAACGTTATGAAATAGGATATGAAATAAATATTATTTATAAAAGAAACTAATATTAGATATGTAATAATTAATTATTATTTTATCAAATAAATATAAAATTTATATAAAAGTACTTTTGTAGTTATGCAACCAAACACTCTATTTAATATTCAGAGCACTTTTTGAATTCACATCCAAGCAGTCAACTGCTTGTTAACAAAAGCTTTACTATCAAAAGCTCTACTCACCACAGCTGTCCCAAACGGAGTGTTAGTCTTTGGAGATGTACTACTTTTTATGTTAATAAAAATGTTGAGAAGAAAAGAGGAGTTCCAAGGATGGTTATTAATTATAAACCTTTAGATAAAGTTTTAAATGGATAAGGAATCCCATCCCAAATAAAAGAGATTTATTACAAAGGCTTAATGAAGCCATTATATTTTCAAATTTTGATTTAAAATCAGGATGTTGACAAATTCAAATTAATGAAGAGGACAAGTACAAATAGCTCTCACTGTGCCCCTTTTGGTCAATGTGAATGGAATGTTCTTCCATTTGGGCTTAAAAATGATCCTTCAGAATTTCAGAAAATAATGAATGATATTTTCACACAATATTCTCATTTTCTTATCAATTATATTGATGATATATTAGTTTTTTCTAAAAACATTGATTAACATTTTAAACATTTAAATATATTTTTTGATGTTGTTAAAAGAAATGGTCTGCTAATTTCTTCTAGGAAAACAAAATTATTCTAAATAGAAATAATTTTTTTGGTCATGAGATTGAAGATGGATCAATTAAAGCTATTGATCGAAGTATAGAATTTACTTCAAAATTCCCAAATCAAAATCTGGAGAAAAGCAACTTCAAAGATTTCTTGGTAGTCTCAATTATATTGCAGACTTTTATAAAGGTCTTACTCATAATAGCAGGCCTCTTTATGATAGGTTGAAAAAACAGCCTAATGTCCATACTGAATTTGTTAAACGGATAAAAACCAAAGTTAAGCATATTCCTTGCTTAGCCCTCTCACATCTTGGATATTCTAAGATTGTTGAGACATATGCTTCTGGATATGGGGGAATTCTAATAAAAAAATAAAAAAATAAAAAAATTCATGATACTCACAAAGAAGATCTTATTAGATATTCATTGGGTACTTGGAACTCCAGCTCATCACAATTATTTTACTGTGAAGAAAGAAATTCTTTCTATAGTTAAATATATTCAAAATTTCAAGACGATTTACTTAACCAAGAATTTTTTAAGAGTTGATTGTAAATCAGCAAAAGAAATTTTGAACAAAGATGTTAAAAACATTGTGTCGAAAGAGATATTTACAAGATGGCAAGCTATCTTATCTGCTTTTGATTTTCAGATTGAATTCATAAAAGGATAATCAAATTCTCTATCAGATTTTCTAAATCGTGAATTTCTACAGGGTTGAATTTTGCAGATTTTCTATGATCTCCTCGGGGAGAGGTTTTGGCGATAGAGGAGTTGGTGCGTCTAGAGAAAATTCCTCAAGAGTGAGGGGAGGATGAAGAAGAGCATTAAATGCTCCTTCCTTAAAAAATTCTGCAACATCTTCTTAAAAAGAAGATTCGTAATCTTTAAAAGATGCAAGTTTTAAAGAGGCCTTCATTTGAGGAAAATCTCATTATGGAAACACTTGTCAAAGAGCTGTACTTCTTTTAACTGATAGAGATCTTAAATTTAGATATGATCCTTTCAATTTGGCTATGTCTTATTTTAGTCACCCAGATTACTGTTGTGCGACATAACCAAAAGACAGATTCTTTTATGAAGCCATTCTTGTTCAGATATGTGGAAATTGTAAGAATTAATGTCCAATGTCCAATGTCCAATTTGTTGGGTCGGACTTAATTACTTATTGGGCCAAATTAATTAATAAGAAATCGGGCCTAATTGTTGATGGGTTCTAGTTGGACTAGAACTAGGGCTAGGGTTAGCCCCACCTATAAATACAAAGGCACAACATTTTAGGGTTAAGTGTTGATCTTTAATTACTTGCTAGCACAAGCAAAAGACAACCTAATCAATTTCTCCCAAAAGTTCTGCTTTCATCTGTTCTTGATTGTAGAAGTCCAGATATGTTCTTGCTGTGTGGATCACCATTGGAGGCTGGACATCTGGACAGCTGTGGTATTGAAGATCGCACCTCCAACTAATCAGAGAATCAGATTCCACGGTGTTCATCAAGGTAAACTCCTATCACGAATTCTCTCTAAGTGCAAGGTTGATCCGGGCTTATAGGAATTGAGCATTTAATTTCCGCTGTGCATGTATACCTCAATTCCTTACAGTGGTATCAGAGCCTACCTTGTTACTTGTTAGAATTCGTTATACTGTTTTGATGAACCAAACAATAATTGTTATTGGCATATTAATTTGATTTGAGTTTTGACAGTAAATAAAATTGTGAATTTTAAAAAAAAAAAATCTGAATTTGATTTAGATTTTATTTTTGGAATTAAAAAAAAATGAAGGAAAGGGGAGACGGCGATCGGCAGCGGCGCTGCCGGAGATTGAAACCAGATGCTGGTCCGAAGATCAGCAGCGCGGTCGCTACTGATCTCCACCGCCACAACGCAGTGCTGCTGCTCACTGTCGCCGGCTTTACGACCAGCAGGGACTGTCGCTGCTCGTGATTCCAAAATGGGTGGCCTCCGATATTTGACATCGGCGGGCCACCACTCCCACCTATGTTTTTCTTAGATTAGCGGCTTCGGTAACCCCAGCTGATCTGTGATGGCGCTGCCTTGTTTTTAGGGTTTCAATCATTCGCCAAGTTTCTGCGTGTTTGGAAATTTGAAGACGGGGCCTCCCTGCAATTTTATAAATTGCATGGGAAGTCTCCTAATTTCAAAAAGATTATTTGAGCCTTCTTGCAATTTCAGAAATTGCAAAGATAGGGCCCAATGCTTAAAATAAAAAGGGGTCAGCTATGCAATTTCAGAAATTGACAAAAAAAGGACTCCTGTTTTAAAATCAGAAAAAGGTCTCGTGTGCAATTTTAGAAATTGCATTGAAGGACCCATTGTTTTAAATTTTTAAGGGACTCATTGTACAATTTTAGAAATTGCACATTCAGCTCTCAAACTTTATAAGAAAAAAAAAGGTCTCAAATACAATTTTAATTTTTTGGAAAAATTGTAATTATTAATTATTTTAATGTTGGTCAAATATTCAAATTAAATAAAATCGTTTTTAAACTATGTTTTGAATTTATGACCAGATTAAACTTTAACTTATTACTTTATAAAATTGTAATTTTGACCATATACAAATGTTGTCTTCAATTTAGAGTATGACTTTAAATTGAGAGATAAAATAAATTTTGAAAAATCTCCTTTATGAATAAAATTAATTGATTAATTGGATTAATTGGATTAATTTTATTATCGAAAAAAATTAAGTAATTAATTAGATTAATTATTTAATTCTGTCTAGTCCGTTCCAAAATGTCTAAAAGGTTTAGACTTAACTGTCAAAGCTGCAAATTTAGAAATTAATATATTTTTAATATTAGATATTAAAATGGATATTTAGTGGATGATTATGGACTCGACCCATGTGATTGGTTGTATGGTTAATTATTCCTGTTGATTATTGGTTGGATCTGCTAGCCTATTATTTAATTAAATGGGCCTGCGAGCCTATTATTTATTTAATTAAATTTTCGAGTTATTTATTTATTATAGGTCTGCGTGTCCATTGATCAGGACCTGCGTGCCAACTAGTATAGGATACAGGTTGCAGAAGAAGATGGAGATGATTGCATTTAGCATTCGATGAACGAATGCAATGTCCCTTAGGAATTGACCGACTAATCTTCCTTTTGGCTTAGGAAGATTAGATAGATAAAGTCCATAATCATCCAGAGTAGTTATTATGTATGATTGATTGCATGTTAGATGTTAATTAACATATATATATATACATAAATGTGATGAGACAAACCCTTCTTTATCAAAATATTAAATTCGTATTAAATAGTTAATACAACGTGCCTTCTATTGTTATAGTGAAAAACCAGAGTCCATTATCGATGTTAGTTTGTTGAGTCACTCAAGGCTGCTCGCTCATGGATATGTTTATCACTATGAGACATTTGATGTTTCTAAATAATGGGTCGAATTTAACTAAAATTTTATTTTTTGTTGAGTCACTCAAAGAAATAGAATTTTAGGGGTACAATCAAGTAAACACATATGATGTGTGCGACAATAAGTTGTCTACTTGATGATCTAGGAGTCACATAGAGATGTGATTGATAGAAGTATCTACCTAGATGTTTTATTAGGATTTGTTGAGTCACTCAAGGTTCTAATAAAACAAAAGGTGATGCGAGCCAGGGATTGGCGGACCATGGACCGACTAGCCAAGACTCAACACATAGTCCGATAGGAACATTAACGAGGGCAAGAGCTAAGAAGATCAATGAAGATATGTAAGGTCTTGTTCAAGCTACGTGGGCTGAAACCGATACCAAGAATCCGATGCCAACTTTGGTACACTTAATTCAAGCTAAGGACTATATTGGAAGTATATCAGATTCTAATGGTAGATCGGGGGACCAAAAGGAGCAGGTGACAAAGTTGGAGGACCATAATGCAAATATGGCAGAAATCCGCGCGGAGGCTCAAGGGGAATAGCCATGCGATCGCATGGTTATCTATCGCTGCGATCGCACAGGTGACAATTCAAAAGCAGAATGTTATTTGGCCAAACCATGCGATCGCAGGGATATTGCCTATGCGATCGCAAGGCCTATTATCGGAAAAAATCCGGGTTTTGGCAAGTTTTAGTTTCCTTTAGGGTTTAGGACTCTTAATTCAATTAAGTTACTTAATTTCGATTTAGGTTAGAATTATTCATACGTTTACTATTTAAACATCTTTCATTGTAAATATAAGACAATTACGTTATTTGTGAGATTAATTAAAGTGAGAATTCACTTTCTTCCTAGTTTTTAATCGAACTAACCTAAGACTACTAATTCCTTTCAAACTTGAAAATTCTATATTGGAGCGCAAAACCATTATATAATTATCAAGTTGATCACCAAGTAGCACAAATTGTACAGTAGAGAAGTCATTTGGATAAAATTTAGCAAGTTGAACTAACTTAGACTTATCAAAAGCTGAGAATGAATCAGTTGGAGCCAAACAGGCTAAGCAAATAAGTAACTTGGTGCTTGTCTCACTGAAACGACTGTTTAACTCTTGCAACTGCAACTCAATGATAGTATAAAATTTCTCAATTTGATAATGATGCATTTTCGTGGTTTCATGTACTCTGCGTCTTAACCGTCCTGGAGGGCAAAATACATCATTCATATTACAGACATCAATATCATGTTTCTCACAAAAGGAAGAGACTTTATCTAATAAGAGATTCCAACCATTGTCCCTCATTATTTGCAATCTTTCCTTACATATTCTAACCAAAGTCATAGCATTCACAATATTTTGATCTTTTTTCTGCAACACTTGTGACAGATCACTTGAGATTCCCAATACAGTCTTCAAATGTAGACAAAAAACAAAATTAAATAACCGAATAGATACCAATGCTTGTTTTGCTTCATTTCTTTAATCAGAACTGAATTTAACATTGTCCATTACTATCTCAAGTAATTCAACAACAGATGAAAACATGCCAATCAACCTAATTAAAGTGATATGGTGTGAACTCCAATGCATATCACTAGATCTCTTAAGAATGATTTCTTGATTAAGACCTTTCCCACTTGAAATTTCACCATTATTATAAGATTCAATAACAACATTAGCATGCAATTCTCGAAGAATATCATGACGCTTAGATGGTAATCCAACAATAATAACCACATTAGCAACCACAGTAAATAAATCAGTGACTTCAACATGCTTCTTTGCAACGGCAACAAGGGCTAATTGGAGTTGGTGAGTAAAACAATGATTATAAAAAGCATATTCATTGTCCTTTAAGATAAGTGTTGTAAGACCATTGAACTCACCTTGCATATTACTCGCTTCATCATAACCTTGTCCTCGCAATTGAGATATACTTAGACTATGCCTTGAAAAGAAACTGACAATTGAAGCCTTAAGAGAGAGAGCTGTAGTATCAACGACTTGCTCAATACCTACGAAACGCTCAATTATGAAACCATTTTCATTAATATAACGTATCACAATAGCCATCTGTTCCTTAGAAGACGAGTCACGAGATTCATCAATAAGAATAGAAAAATAATCACCACATGTCCTTAAATATTGCATTAACTATTTCAGTTGAAATATATTTTACAATATCTTTTTGAATACTTGGTGAAACCATTTGACATCTCCCAGGAGCATTCTTTAAAGTAACAGCCTTTATGTCTTCATTATGATCACCTAACCATTGCAAAAGTTCAAAAAAAATTACCTCTATTGCTTGAATTTTCAGATTCATCATGTCCACGAAATGGTAGTCCTTGTCGTAAAAAGAACCTAACACAATCAACCGATGCAACCAAACGTGTATGATCTTTAATATTTTCTTGATTTGTGTGCTTGGTAAGCAATGTTTCAATATGTTGTTTTCTATTCATGAGAGCTTCACAACTTCTAAAAGCTTGATTGTGAACACTAAATGAATCCCCAACATACTTTTGTAACTTATCTTTCTTCTTCTAATTGCAAAACCCTTTGACAACAAAAGAATCGTCGCCTCTTCTTTCTCCTTGCTGTGGTTTAAACAAATAATAATATAAACAGAATAAATCATCTTTTGTCTTGCTATACTCTAACTAAGTACGACCATCTTCAAACCAACTGGAGTTAAATCGCCTTGACTTGTCCCCATACATTGAGTAAGGAAAATCATAACCAGAAGGTTGGCAATGACCTTTTTGTAAATATGCTATTCTAACTTCATCTTGAATATTTGGAGGGTAATCTGAAATTCGTGGCCGCTCTCCTGGATGTGTAGGAAGATTTGCCAAGTTCACTTCATTACAACGTTGTTTTGCACTTTTCTCATTTCTATTTGGAGATAATGGTAGCTCCAGAGTTGAAGTTGAATGAGTCGATATTGTATTGAAGTATCTCTTCATCAATATTACCTAAAGAAAATGGAATAAAAAATTTATTGCCAAATAGATAACTGCATACTATAGATAGAATATTTATTGCCAAATCTGAATTGAAAAGCAGATAGACCCAAGCACGTCACTGTGTAATATGGACATCGAATGCAGGTTAAGGATTAGGCATATGCAGCAAAGCTATATAGTAAACCATAATAACCTACAGAGCCTAAATAGTAACATTTATAAACATGTTTGGAAATTGGAAACAAAAACTAAATTTTTACTTTCTTTTTAAGCTTAGCCAAACATGAATAAAATCAACATTTGAAAAACTTCTTACCAATTCATGGATCTGGCCACTAAATTAGAGCACTAATAAGCCTAAACTAAATAAGGAGTTTCTTCAAAATTGTAAAAGTCATCAGTATTCTTTCCAAATTAACATAGGCCACCAAAACAACATAGGAAATGGGCAAGATAAATATAAATTGCAATCTATGAGGCATTGTTTGATCTGTTTGAATACATCAATAGTCTTGAACTAATCTCCAGTACCCGGGGACTAACATCATATGATAAGATAAAATGCAATCCATAATGACCACATTCATCAAACTCAAGTAAAAACAAAGTCAATTCATGTAGAAGTACCAAATGATTCACCCAACATCTCTCAAGTAGCCTCACCTAATATATATTTGAAAAATACGTGGCTTAGATTAGAATAGAAATTTCAGACAGACCATGAAAGTGGATATGGTTTTTCAGATTTTCAATTCCAAAACCACCACAGCCACTGCCACAGCACAGGAACACACCGGATAGGCAATAATTTACAGATGGTCGATTCCAAATTCTAATTGCCGAAAGAGAATTCAAATAGTGGATTCCAAATTTATTGGAGATATATAATCTTCTACTTAATAATCTCCAGCTCTAAATTAAAGCAATGGCACGATTTTAAAGCTCGAAAAATTACTTCAAATAAATTTAGAAACAAATGTCCAAAATTTGACAAGCCATGTCCATATTCATACTGAGGAAAAAAGAAGAAGGAAAATCTACCTGGAAAATGGAATGACCACTGGGCTCGCCGGAAATCCTCTTGACACACCTTGGATCAACTATCCGCGTTAGCTGGGACTGGGAAGGAGGATAGGTCAAGCGGAGTTGTGGAATGTGGACTATCTAAGAAATGAGAATCATATGGAGTTGAGAGGGGGCCTGCTTAGGATTGAGCCTCTTCTTGGACTTAAACAATAATTAAATTGAGAGGGGGCCTGGCCCCCCTCTTGCTCCTAAACAAATCCGCCACTGGATACATCCCTTTAGAGCTTTGCCAGTTGAGCAATCTGGGGGACATGGATCTAAGCGACAATTTGCTCATTGGATCAATTCATGTTTGCCTGGGTGAACTTAAATCCCTAAGAAACGTCCACTTAGGTTTCAACAAATTGGAATCTACCGTACCAATGAAATTGTGGAACCTTAATGATCTCCTGCGACTAAACTTGTCCCATAACAGTATAAGTGGTAATTTACCTTCTGAGATTGGAAATAGACTTTTCCTGGAATCAGTTCTCAAGTAATGTGCCAAGCTCCATTGGCAAAATCCAATTGCTGGTTTCGCTATCTTTTGCACACAATAGATTTCAAGGATCAATTCCTCCGTCTCTGGGAAACATAATAAACTTGCAATCCTTGAATTGTCTTTCAATAATTTTTCTGGATTGATTCCAAAGTCATTAGAGGAACTTAGGCATCTCAAACATTTGGATGTGTCTCACAACAGACTAGAGGGAGAGATTCCGACAGGGGGGCACTTTGCAAACTTTACTGCACAATCATTTATGCAAAATTATGCTCATTGCAGCGAGACACGACAACAATTTCCACCTTGTGGAAAGGCTCATAAAAGATTAAGGTCAAAGAATGTGGTCTCGTTAATGAAATATATTCTTCCCCCGATCATACCTGTTATCCTGGCAGTGACCATACTTTTGATTGTAAGAAGACGAAAATCGAACAACTATGCACCAAGAGAGTGAAATTTCATTGCATCTTGCATGGAGAAGGGTTTCTTATAGTGAACTTGCAGAAGCAACAAATGCCTTTGGTGAAAGCAACATACTTGGAAGTGGAAGTTTTGGTTCAGTATATGGAGGAATACTTTCTGATGGGTTAAATGTTGCAGTGAAAGTTTTCAATTTGCATTCAGATCAAGTAAGAGCAACCAAGAGCTTTGCTACAGAAAGTCAAGTACTGAGCACCATGAGCCATAGAAATTTAATCATAATTATTGGATGTTGCAGTAATACAGAGTTCAAAGCCCTCATACTCGAGTACATGCCTAATGGGAGGCTGGAGAAATGGTTATATTCCCACATCTATTTCTTGGACATGCTGAAAAGATTAAATACAGTGATTGGTGTTGCATTAGCTTTAGAATATCTGCATCATGGCCATACATTTCCCCATCGTTCACTGTGATTTAAAGCCTAGCAATGTCCTACTCGACAAAGACATGGTTGCCCATGTTAGTAATTTTGGTATAGCCAAACTCTTCGATGAAGGAGAATCAACAGCTCAAACAAAGACCTTAGCAACAATTGGATTTATGGCACCAGGTGATGATGAGAAGGATTTATTTTATTTAGAAAATTGTTCAACTTACTTCCAGGTTTTAATTTTATCAGTACCTGATCTTACGTTTTCTTAATACCAATGTAGAATATGGAACAGAAGGAATAGTGTCCACTAGTGGCGATGTCTACAGTTATGGTGTGATGCTGTTGGAGATGTATACAAGGAAGAAGCCTACAGACGAGATGTTTGGGGAAGAAATGAGCTTGAAAAGTTGGGTTAGTCACTCACTGGACGAGAATACAAAAACTGAAGTTGTGGACACCAATTTGCATGGAAGAGAAGAAGAGAATTTCTCTAAAAAGGATCAACGCGTCTCATCCATTTTGGCTTTGGCGGTAGAATGTTTGACTGATTCTCCTACAGAAAGAATCAATATGAGGGAAGTTGTCGTTAGACTTCAGAAGATAAAAGCTATGTTTCTAGCAAGATAGAATAATTTTGTTCCTTGAACATACATGCACAATTCTCAGTAACAAATTATTGTAGGATGTTCCAATCAGTAGCTTTATCATTTAATCCGCACTAATAAATGCAATTTGAATGCTTCAAGAAACTTTAATTTGGAAAATCTGTAATTTTACAGATGATCATATCTATGGCCAGGTTTTCTGCTGGCCCAATTCGACTTTCATGAGAGGGGGTTATGAAGGGTGCTTGTTCTTTGGAGCGTCCTTCATGATATCTCCTGCAGATACAAGATATTAATATCTTTATCTTCCGTTGTACTGTCTAATACCGCCAATCACTCATATTCATCTTTCTTCTATTATTTTCCTGTTTTCCATATTATGATTTGTTCCTTTTATGCATGCCTTTTCCACAAGGAATCTAAAAATGGGATCATTTTAAAGCAATTCCAGAAAACATGTAATCACATTACACATATCCCTTGGCTTTTCCGGAGATACATGCGTATTTAAGTAACTATCTTTCGTAAGACCATAATGAATTCATAGTTCTTGTTTTTCTTCTATATTGATAGTAATGCCCAAGCTTTATAACAGATGATAGTTAAATAAAACTTTCAGTCAGTAAACGGTAACTTCTCTACCGTTCAGTAAATCAATCAAACAGTTTGTGTGCAATGGTATTACAAATGAGAATGGAAAAATAACTCTGCTCTTCTTATTCAGTATTCATCTGTGAAAAAATTACAATGGAAGCAGTTTATATAGCTACTTAAACAGAAACAACAGCTGGCTAAAATGGCATGTGGTGCCATAAAAGAAAAAGCCAATAAACTGAATTAGTTGGAACAAGTAGCAGGAATTGCTTGTGTATGATGTAGAAAATATCTTCAATAAATGGAATTTCCGATAGAATTTTAAAAGAACAAAATCTCAGTTAAATTGGCACCAAGTTTCAACTTACACTTTAGCAATAGCTTCTGGTGCTTAATTACAACATCTTGGGAACTGATCCATCCGCTACATCAATTTTCAACTAGATTTGTGTCGCTCCAGCAGCAACCATCAAACACTAAAAGCCTCAGATTTTCTGGGTATCAATTCTGAGCCACTAAATAAGGGGGAAATGACATTGACTGTTAGATTTCAAGCTGCTCCACATTCTCAGTCAATAAGACATTAATATATTGATCTACGAGCTCGGGTCGGGGTTCCCTTCCATTGCTTTTTTTCTCCCTTATCCAATCTGTCGGTCCTCAGATATAAAAAAGGACGGGTCTAATGATTTTTCACTTTGGAAGATGAATATGGAATCTTGGTCTTGAAGATGCCTGCCGATTATTCAGAGGAATAGAATAAGGATATTCTCAAGAACGAGGCTAAATTAATAAATCACCACCGAAACTTTTTTAAGGTTACTAATTAATCACCAAACTTTAAAAGATTAGTCAATGTTGATCCAACTTATCTAACGATTTCACATCCATCAATCTACAGATAAACGTTAATCAGGCTAGATGAAATTTTCCACGTGGCCAACAGAATATCCAAGTGGCATGAGAACAATGTTAAATATTCCACCTCATCAAAACGCAACTTGTCAAATACAACTTAACACATCTCTCAGCCAAAAACGTTTTGCTACAAACTCTCTATTCATCTTTTACTATAATAAAAAAATCCCCAAATGTGAAGATCCCTAATTTCTCTCTTGGAAACACAATTCCACCAAATCTTCCTCCAAATCAGAACAAAGCAAACAAAACCATCAAAGTGAATCCATTTATTGATATCAATTCAATACAACGTAGTTACTAATTGCAATGGACAATTCATCAGCCACTTCCCAAATCTGGGATGAGCCAATGTGTTATTGTGGGCAAATCTCGACAACAAGGACTTTGTGGACGGAGAACAATCCAAATAGGAGGTTCAGAGATTGTCACTTCTACGGACGACCGGATGCTTGTGATTATTTCAACTGGGTGTATCCACCTAGAGATGGCAACGGGACGGGACGTGGAGTGGCGGGACGGGTGCAGGGCGGGGCGAGTATAAAAAATCCCCATTTATCATCCCGTTTAATTAATTATATTATTTTTTATTTTTTTACATACAATTTAAATTTTAAAACATAAAAATAAAATATAATAAAAACATTCGGAACGGGTTCGGAGAATGCGGGGCGGGGCGGGGCGGGGCGGGGACGGGTTTTTTTGCCATCCTAGATCCACCTCCCCATCCAAGGTACAAGAAACTGATAAACAGGATATTACGGAAGGCAAACAACAACGAGAATGTAGAGATGAAGATGTAAAGATTGGTGAAGTTGCATCAAATTGTAATGAAGATGTTTGTACGTGCTCTTATACACAAATATGTATTCTGAATTGATGTGGTTGAATTTTCTATTCTTTGTATTTGTGAAAATGCTTCAAAGTGCATTATGTACTTTGACGCTTGATGTTAATGTAGATAGTGATTTGGTACCCTGGTGATTGTATTTTGATTATGTAAATGGGCTGTTTGGTGATTGGTGAGAATGTGGTATAAATCTGGTATGAATTTGGTCATTTGGTAATCTGGTACTGAATTTGTATTCTCTTTATGAAGCTTCAAATGTAATATGCTATGGTAATGAAGCTTTCATGTGTAATTTTCTATGGTAACACCAACTCACCAGATTCATGAAGATTTACACTAGATTCATAAATCAGTTGTCATGTATGAAGCTTCATTAATCTCCAACAGCAGAACAATTAAACTTTAATTAAAATTCAAAATCAAAACAATTACACTTCAAGAAGCAGGCTGGAACAATTAAAGGAAACCAACTCACAATGCAGAAAAACGTGATCATTTAAGCATTGCAATTGATTGGTTTAAGGCTTGGTTTGATATTGCTATACTTTTAAGAGAATCAGTTTCTGCTATGCTGCAGAAAGAATCGGCTTTGAGAAGAATCAGATAAGTATTTGGTAAATTCTTGTTTCAAAATTGTTGTATGTTTCAAAAGCAGCATTTGAGCGTTTGCTAAACAAAAGTGATTTATTGTTGTGACGGTATTAAATTACAAAAAATGACATTGATTATAATAATGTTATTTTGCATCATCATCATCATCATCATCATCATGATTATTATTATTATTATTATTATTATTATTATTATTATTATTATTATTATTATTATTATTATTATTATTATTATCACGTGTGGTAAAAAAAAAAATTTCTTTTTTATAGTAATATGTAATATTGTCAAATATTTTTTAACAAGATAATGCATTCACTAAACACCTAATAAATTTCAAATTTTATAAAAATTACAAAATAAAAGCATAGTCATATAGTGCAAAACTTAATTAAATTTAAGTTATTTTTTATGCATCAAACTTGCATCAATTCGATTTCTCAATTTCTCCATTTTCATATAATAGAAAAAAAGTCAAATAATTTTAAATTATCATTAATCAATGACTTGCAGAAATCCAGGTTCTCAATTTCTCTATTTTTATATAATAAAAAAACATCAAATCACTGAAATAGCTGAAATGTGTAGAAAATTAACCTATGATACTAAAAGAATTAGTTTAATTAATTAGGGATAAAATGGATATTTTAATAATATATAAATAAATAAGCTAAAAGCACAATCTGAAAAGCTGCTCTTTTGCTGCTTCTCAAAATCTGCTGCTAGGTGAGTCAGATTATTTTATAATCACTTTTAAAAATTTTGCCAAACACTTAAATAAACTTTTGATTGTTTGAGAATCAGAAATTGAACTCCAAAATGAATTTCAAACGGGGCCTAAGCATTATAACTAATCAAACCCTTACAAAAATCCATTGTTCACGACTTTACAACATTTTCCTCCACTATCAGTAACCACAATAAGCTATACAAACAGGATAGCATTTTACCAATACAACTGATTAAACCACTACAACATTTCACTGATATCTGTGTAAAAGTGCAAAAAACCGATTCATCAAAAGTACAAAAAAATTTATTTTTCCAACGTACCTCAATTCCTATCTATATCAGCCCTTGTTTTGTCCATTTCACTATCGTTCTAGTTGATGGAGATCTCCAACCATGATATGCTCTGACATGCTATGAGGTTGAACTTCAAGCACATCATTTGAATCACGCCTGGTCTATTGTTGAATATAGCATCATTGACATGCCCGAAGTTGGCATAAATTGGAATTAAGATGGTTGAGGTTAGTCTTCAAAAGTTGTCTTCGTATTATTCTTGGATCTGCTTGCTTGTAGTTTATTCTCTGTGCAAAAAAAAATGAAGTTAATGAAAGAGTTAAGTAGATTCAATTATTCGATCATAACAACATACTCCTATTTGTGTTGTGCTGACTGTCCATTAGTGGTTCAACTAGGATAGTAGACCAATCCTACAAGTAGACAAGGTTGAAGATATTAATAAAGAACCATAATTGCCCATAATTTTATGAAAAAAAAATGCAATAAATCACCTCGTGTGGTGCATCTGCCTTCTCGTTGTATCTCATAATTTTGATTTACCGATCGAATCGATGCGTGTTCCTTCTCCGTTCTTGAATCTTCGTGCTTCCAACTCCCAAGTCTTCTTTGATATTCTCCAAAATTACGTGTAGTGCGAAAACTAAATCTTAGAACTAAATTTAGGATACTAGAATTGGACACAAAGAACAAGAAACAAATTATCTCTTTCTTTCTTTCTCTATGTTGCAGTGGCCAAGGCAATTTGGGATCTCCTGCCCGACCGCTCCCTATGTCTATAAATAGACCTAGAAGTTTTTCCTTGTTCTGACTGTTTAGGATTGATTTTTTTTTTGCATGTCTAGTCACTGAACTTCCATTACCAGAGCTATTAAATGTACAACCTTTTAAAGATCGATCAAAGGACCCAGTTGGACATATATAATTGTAGGTCCAATAATTAAACACAATTAGGCCAAAACGAAACACTGTTAAGTTTAATAATTAGTCTCCACTCATTCCATTAAAGACGTGAGATTGCACTCTCAAATTATTTAAAATCACAGAATTTATTTATTCTCTAAAATTATATCCTTTTGACAAACCACATGGATGTCTTACACCAATCGAACATCGAATAATTAGAACTAGGCTAAACTGACCATTTCTCCCTTCTAATTATTTTCTTACTTAAGTTCGTATTTCTCCAATAGTTTCTTTGAGAACAAATCACGGGTGAAATTTAGCCATTACTAAATATCGAGATTGTTATTCGTGTTCGGGAACCATTACCTAGTGAAAAGATAAATGGGTCTGTTTTAATATTAACTAATGAACACTTTAAAGCTTGCCATATTAATTTAACTAATTCGTTGGCACATCAAAGATTTTTGAGTTCATGACGCGGAGTTCAATTCTTCTTACGATCACGCTATAGAATTAATCTCTTCACCATGGTCTTGTCCAATAACTTCCATGTGTACTAGTGTCACTAATTTCAAGATTCACTCTTCATGATCAAGACAAAATGCATACCCCAATTGGTAGAGTAGTTGACCTTATGACTTTATTAGGGTGAAATAGTTCTTAATCGAAATACAAATAGTCTTTGTCTACGCTTCTCTATGCAAACCCTCAACTTATATTATCTCGAAGTGATCAAATGCACTTAATCTCATGCATAATTTAAACAATATAAGTGCATTATTCGTTTAAAGGAAAGATAAATACATATCTTCATACAAGAAGATGCCATGTTGTTTCTTTATGTTCTTCATTTATGTTGGGTGTCTTTCAATTAAATCGATTCAACCACTCAATCAACTAACAGTTGTAGGCTCGTTGATGGAATGTAAATGGAGTGGCTTGATTGTTCGTAAAATAAAGTATATTGGTACGATTGCACCAAAACTAAAGTTTATGACCTAGTTGCAAGTATGGTGAATGTTCATTGACCTCCATTCCAATTTTAGATGAGTTCATATGGTAAATAAACTGACACGTTGTTAGTTTTGACGATGTGAGCAGGTACGTTGTCGAAACTCAAATGGAATGAGCTGATTACTCGTAAATTAAATTATAATGGCCTAATTGTACCAAATTAAAGTTTAGTGACTTAGTCAAAAGTAGTGTAAAAGTTCAGTGACCTCCAGGACCATTTATCTCAACAAAAACACTCAACCAGATCCTAATACAACAATTCTTGACTGATTTTTCTCGACCAATAATTTACCTAAGATTTTTCAATGGAAAAAATCCATTGAAAACAACTCGTTAGTGATGACGTTTAGACAAAATTTTGGGATTCAACTCTTAAACAATTCATTGTTGAAGTCAATTTTTTGGATCCTGGTCAAATAAAGTAGTATCACTAACGAAATATATTCTTCACCATATCCTTTAGTCAATCCTTGCAATATGATTGCATGGCATTATTGATAGTCTAAAAACGAAAACAAAATGCCTTTAGTTAAACAAACATATTTTATGTCTTGGATGGAGAAGGATTTCTTGCAAGAACTTCAAGAAGCAACAAATGCCTTTAGTTAAAGAAACACACTTAGAATTGGAAATTTTGTTTCAGAGGAAAACCCTTTTTGACGGGTTAAATATTGTGGTGAAGATTTATAATTTAAGAAAGGGAATTTGGTGCAAATGGTCCTTAACCTTTGACCTCAGTGTGGAAATGGTTCACAATCTTTATTTTTTGGCACTGACGTCCATAACCTATGTATTTGGATGTGCAATTAGTCCTTAATTAATAAATAGACCAATATGCCCATAAATTTAATTAGAAAAATTGTATTTAGATTCCTAACATTTGCAAAATGTGCAAATGGGTTTGATACCTTTATATAATAATACATAATATAGGTGTCTCCAATAACCTGTGGATTTTTAAAGATTTCATTAATTAAAAGATTTAAACAAATTTGCATGGATTTCGAGCCCATAAATATGAATACCAAATTCTTTAGAAACTCTAACTCCATCCCTCAAAATTTCAATTAAACTCTTCTCCCACGCATCTTTTCCCTCTCGCCTCTCTCTTCTTTTGTATTAAACTTTTGTTCTTGTACATGAAAATTTATTGACTTTCTTATTTCATATTTTAATATTTTCTTATGATTTTATAATTGTTACTCATCATCTTTGAAATTTTATTATTGATGCTCCATGACTATTTATTGAACCAAACAATTGGGTTGAAGAATATAAATAATCTATTGGTAATTAATTAGATATTTCTTTAGAGGATAGAAAAGTTTACGAGTTTGGTCTCCTTAACTTGAGGAAATATGTCAAATAAATCAAATGTTGGTAAATAGTAAAAAACAATAATTTTAAATGTAGATTGTATTTATAAATAAGATAAATAAATTTAAAATTTCCTAAAATAAGTTGGTAATGTACCTAATTATCACTTCTGAAAATTTAGGTGTTGAGATAGGGTTTGAATTTTGGGGTTGGGCTTTGTCTATTTAATTTGGAGTTAGCTTGGGTAGAAAACTTTGAGTTAAATATTTCAATAATTAATCACTAAATTTTTATTCTCGTATTCGATCACTCATTGAACTTTCAAATGTTGCTGCGTACTCACTGAACTTTAGAAAGTCAAGCTCTGTTAATCACTCATCACGATTCTGTAACTGTCAATTGATGAAAATATACACGTGGCTGACAGAATGCCTACGTGGCGCGAGTTAAATATTTCAATAATAACTGAACTTTTAGTCGCGTCTTCGATTACTCATTGAACTTTAGAAAATTACGTTTCGTTAACCACTCATCACAATTTCATAACTGCCAATAGATGGAAGTGTACACGTGACTAATAGAACGTCTACGTGGTTGACAGAACACCCACGTTGAATACATTTAACGTAAATTCTGCCTTTAACGTAAATTCTGCCAACCAATTGAAGCTACCCATCTATATGATCAAAGCGCTTTTTCAAAATAGGATTTTTGCATGAGAAACGTAAATTCTTTCCCCAAATTGAAATATCTCGAAGTCTATTCTCCCAATTTCAATTCCTCCAAATTTGATTCCTAATCCTAACCCCTTATCACCCACAACAAAATGACAATTCTACCCCTACAAACTAGCTTAATCGAGAACCACCATTTTGTTTAGAAATCATTAATGTCAAACATGGGGATAATGTCAAAGTCTTTTTGTTGTTGTTGTTGTTGTATTATGATTGGAGTTTTTCTCTAGGAAACCTAACTCTAAACGTAAAAAGTATTTTTTTTTTATTTTTTTATGATGAATTTCATATTTCATGCCGTCTATTAGAACATATATTTCACGTCGAAAAATATGTATTTTGGCCATATTGGATATCTTTTAGCAACTAACTGTCTTTTATTTGGTTTGTTTTGTCATTTTTGGAAGATGATCCATACATCATTGATTTTGAGAATGAATTTGATGATGGCGATGATCTATTGTATGATCAAAATGTTACATAATGCATTGAAAGCGAGAGTTAAAGATAGAGTACTTGAATGGGCTGGAGAGATTGACAATGAAGTAGATGACTTAGAATATTCATGTTCTGGAATAGTACTAAGTGATTATACATCTAACGATGAGGTTGATTTCTAAACAGAGTCGTGATCCTCGATTAGACTGGTTTGTGGGGGTAGCACTGCTGTTTTGTTACAGGAAAAAATAGGTTATGGTTAGGGAATTGAATTTGAAAGAATAGACTTTGAGAGATTTTAATATGGTGAAAGAATATACGTTTCTCATGTATAAATCACTTTTTGAAAAAGCAATTGATGACATGGATGGACAACTTCAATTGGTTGGCGGAATTAACTTCAAATGTGTACCACATGAAAGTTTCGTCAGCCATGTGTTTGCTTCTGTCCATTGATAGCAAGTCAACTGTGAAGAGTGATTAATAAAGCATAACTTTCAAAAGTTCAGTGAGCACACAACAACATTGGAAAGTTCAGTGAATGATCGAAGATGTGACTAAAAGTTCAGTGATTATTGAAATATTTAACTCGTGCTACGTGAGAATTCTATCATCTACGTGTATGTTTCTGTCAATTGGCAATTCTGGAATCATGATAAGTGATTAATAGAGCATAAATTTTCAACGTTCAGTGAGTATGCAGCAACATTTGAAAGTTCAATGACTAATCGAAGATATGACTAAAAGTTAAGTAACTATTAAAACATTTAACTTAAAAACCTTCAATGATTTGAACTGTTTGGGGTAAAAAACTTTTAGTCACTGCCTTGTTGTTGTTTTAAAAAATGAAAAATGAAAAATGAAAAATCAGGTATTTTCAAAATAATTGCAAAAACACGTCTGGTCCTAAAATCCCCTATATACAAGGTTTGCGATTTCATCTTCACAATTTCTTGCAAGTTTCTCCCACTCTTCAACTGAATATTTGATTTAGTATGATATTTTTGGAGACAAATTCATACAATATTCAATTACCTTATAGTTAATTCAATTCCACTTTGACCCAAATAAATCCAAATCCCTAAATTTCTCTAGGATCCAAGCCCTAAACAACGATTTGCAGCCAACATTCTTCCTAATTTCTACCCTAATAAGTGATTAACACCCCAAAATGGAAGTAACCCATTCATCTTCGATGAAGCATTTTACACCAAAGCAGGCTCCAAAAATGCTCCATAAAGGTGATGGAAACTCACCATCATAATCGACAAAAATTTGAAAACATGTAGGGATGATGGAGGCAAATCTTCAATAAAATCAAAGAAGAAGAAAAATCCTTGGTATATGAACGACGAGTGATGCTAGGTGTATATTTTGAGAGTGGAGAACTAATGAAGCTAGGTGTATATTTCGACCGGCACTTCAGAGCGATCGAGTATCTGGGATAAATGTGTATCGGTCGATGTGTTTTATGTATCTACGGTATTAATTTTTTTTTAATATCATGGTGGTGACATGAATTTTTTTCAAATTCAATTGTGATACGATTATTAGTTTCGTCAAAATTTGGAAATTTATGGTATGCTCAATTTTCTTTCTGTTTTTGAACTTTTCTGCTAGATGGTATTAAAATACAACTAAAAGTTTATATATATTGTAAAGGTCCACATAGGCCACACCAATCATGTATTATATAATTATGAAATTTGAAAGTGTTTGAAATTCTGTTTCTTCACAACGTGGTCTTATCTCAATTTTTTTCCCCAACTATATGTTGCTAATATTTTGCACCTCTTAATACTTTGTCTTCAAATTGATTAATATATCTAAATCCTTGTATAAATTTTAAATTAATATATATCTTTCTATTGCTCCAGAAGAGCATATATTCATAATGATATGTTGTTATTCCTACATAAATACAACGTTAATATTTTGACACAATCACAATCTAATGTATAAATATTCTATAAAATTATTTTGTTGTTGCTTCAGAATAAGTAAAGATATGTATATTACATTAATATTTCAGTAGAATATTAATTGCTCCCGAAGAGCCTAATTTTATAAGATATAATATTCTATATGAATACTATAATATTGCTCCTGAACATTAAATCTTTACTTCAGAATAATGATTTGTTGTTGTCTCTGACGAAGTACAACGTTATAATATTTTGACAAAATATTAGCTGCTCGTGAAGTGCATAACATTATATTTTAAATATTTCAGAAGATTATT
This sequence comes from Forsythia viridissima, assembly GCA_030279155.1. NCBI lineage: Eukaryota > Viridiplantae > Streptophyta > Magnoliopsida > Lamiales > Oleaceae > Forsythia > Forsythia viridissima. The sequence continues at coordinate 31,705,532 of CM059045.1, forward strand.
AATTGCTTCTCAAAAGTATGATGTTATAATGTTTTATAATATTGAGCAATAATCGAAATAATATTTTATTGTGCTCTAGAAGAAGCACATGTCTCGAAGAATATATCATATCACATAATTAAATTGTGATATAAATGAGTAATTAATCAACTAATGATTATCCTTGAAGAAAAGCATATAAATCATGTTATGTTGACATTGATTAATGTGAATTATATAATTATACAATGTCTAATAGAAAATTAATTTTATTTTCTTGTTCATTATGTAGTTACTCAAATGGCGAATATCACAAAACTTGAGTTTGTTGCACTTGATCTATCTAGCAAAAACTACTTGTCATAGATCCTCGATGCTGAGATTCATCTTATCTCAAATGATCTGAGAGAGACAATAAAAGAAAGAAATGTAGCATCCCTGCAACATCGCGCAAAAGCACTCATTTTCCTTTGTCACCATCTCTACGATGGATTGAAAATTGAGTATCTTACTGTAAAAGATCCAAAAATACTTTGAAAAAATTTGACTGAAAAGTTTGACCATTAGAGGACTGTAGTCCTCTCCAAAGCCCGATACGAATGGATGCAAACTTGCCTGCGCAGGACTTTAAAACAGTTAGTGAGTACAATTCTGAACTATTCAGAATATCTTCAAAACTAACTCCGTGTGGAGAAAAAATCATTGATGAAGATATGTTGGAAAAGACCTTCTCCACCTTCCATGCCTCCAATGTGATATGTCAACAGCAATATCGTGAGCGTGGTTTTAAAAAATACTTAGAACTTATATCCTGTCTGCTAGTTGCTGAACAAATTAATGAACTATTGATGAAAAATCATGGGCTACGTCCAACTGGTTCCACATCATTGCCTGAAGCAAATGGTACTACATTGTCTGAAGCAAATGCAATATCAAGCCATGGACACAGATGTGGACGTGGACGTGGACGTGGACGTGGATGTGGACGCAAACGTGGACACTAACATGGACGCGGATGTAGGCGAGGACAAGGATGCAGATTTGGACAAAATAATGGACATTATCAACCACAAAGTAATAGCTTTAAAAAGCACAAAATAAATGAAAATAATTAGTCCAAAAAGGAGCACAAAGAAAATTGCTTTAGATGTGGAATGAAAGGACATTGGTCGCGTACCTATTGTATGGAAAAACATCTTTTGGATTTCTACCAAAGATCAAACAAGGGAAAAGAAAAAGTGGAGACAAAATTTTCTTACTTTGATGATCCAATTGATGTGACTCATCTAGACGTCTCTGATTTTTTTGCTGATCAAAATAGAAATATCAATCACTTGATCGAGGGAGGTGTGATAGAAAATATAAACTAGTTTACTTTCGATATAGTAGTATTTACTTTGATGCAAAATTTTAGTTTGAAATAGGTTCCTTTAAAGTTTCAAACCTTAATTTACGTTGTTAAACTAGTTCTTAGTTGATCGAAATATTTCTTTATATTTAAACTTCTTTTTAGTTTTAAACCCATTTTTAAATATTATCTATATGGTCATGTTTATAGATTCATGATGAATTGCCAATATATATGTTTAGCTGATAATGCAACTACTCATATAATTCTTCAACATAAAAAATATTTTTGGACTTAACATTAGCAGAAAATAATGTTAATACAATATCCGATACATCAAATATCGTTGAAGGCTCCAGAAGAGCTAATATTATCTTACCAAATAATACGAAATTGCATATAAACGATGCACATTATTCTAGCAAATTTAGAAGAAATTTTCTTAGTTTTAAAGATATTCGCAACAATGGATACCACATTGAGACGATGCAAGAAAATAATTATGAATATATTTGCATAATTTCTTTTGTATCTGGCCAGAAACAGATAAAAGAAAAACTCATAGCACTCGCATCTAGCATATATTATACATTCATAAAAACATTTGAATCAAACAATATCACCAACTCGAAGTTCGTTAAACTAAAACGTTTTATGCTTTGGCATGATCGATTACCTAATGATTATCCATGTACTGCTTGTTCACAAGGCAAGTTAGTCATTAGACCTTCTATTACGAAGGTTCATGTTGAATCTCCTACTTTCTTAGAAATAATTCATGGAAATATATGTGGGGCCGATACACCCACCGTGTGAACCATTTCGTTATTTTATGGTATTAATTAATTTTTCTACTAGATGGTCATATGTCTGCTTACTTTCTACTAGAAATGTAGCTTTTGCTAGACTACTTGCTCAAATTATAAAACTACGAGCTAAATTCTCTGATTACTCAATTATGACAATCTGTCTTGATAATGCTAATGAATTTATATCACAAGCATTCAATGATTATTCTATGTCAGTCTGGATTGTCATTGAACATTCAGTTGCTCATGTTTATACACAAAATAGTTTAGCAGAGTCGTTTATCAAACGTCTTCAATTAATTGCTAGGTTTTTACTTATGAAAATAAAAATCCCAACATCTGCTTGGGGTCATGCTATATTACATGCATGCTGCATTATTAGTTCGTATAAGACCAACTGCTTATCATGAATACTCACATTTACAATTTGTATTTGATCACGACCCTAATATTTCTCATCTACAAGTTTTTGGTTGTGCAGTCCAAGTCCCAATTTCACCCCCACAACGTACAAAGATGGGTCCCAAACAAAGACTTGAAATTTATGTTGAGTTTGACTCATCATCCATTAGTAAGTATCTTGAACTTTTAACGGGTGATTTATTTAATGCACGTTTTGCAGATTGTCAATTTGATTAAATGACTTTCCCAAGTTTGGGAGGAGAAAAACTATGTCCTGAAAAGCAAGTAAATTTTTTTTTGAATCAAACAACTCTATCTCATTTTGATCCCCGCATTAATCAATGTGAGCAATAAGTTGAGAAAATCATTCACTTGCAAATAGTTGCATGTCAATTACCTGATGTATTTGTTGATACAAGAAAAGTGACATAGTCATATATTCCAGTAAAAAATACTCCTGCAAAAATTGATGTCTCTGTAAGACAATCTGTCATAGCAAATGAATCTCAAATATGCCAGAAGCGCAGTCGACCAGTTGGTTCCAAAGAATCTGTATCTCAAAAGAAAAAGGTATAAGAGAAAATTCAACTAAAACTTTTTATTGAAATAATAGTAGAAACGATTAATCAATCAAAGACTAATAATGTGATTGTTGAAGAACTACAAGTGCTTGAAAACAATGAGATTTCAATAAATTATTTATTATCTCATAAATTATGGGAACGAAATAATATTGTAGTGGACAATATCTTCACCTTTAATGTGGCACTAGTTATCATGCAAAATGAGGATCCTGAATCACAATCTACTAAAGATTGTCAAAATAGAAATGATTGGCCAAAATAGAAAGAAGCCATACAGGCGGAATTGAATTCCTTAGAAAAATGCAAAGTGTTTGGACCTGTAGTTTGAACTCATAAAAATGTAATCTTTGTAGGATACAAATGGGTCTTTGTAAGAAAAATGAATGAAAATAATGAAATTACAAGATGCAAAGTCCGACTCGTTGCCCAAGGCTTCTCACAATGATCTGAGATTGATTATGAGGAAACATATTCTCCCGTCATGGACACCATCACATTTAAATTTTTAATAAGTTTAACCGTGTCACAAAAGCTCGATAAGCGCCTTATGGATATAATAACTGCATATCTGTATAGTTCACTTTATAGTGATATACACATGAAAATCCTTGAAGGATTTAAAGTGCCAGAAGCAAATGATTCATTTCCCAAAACAATGTTCTCAGTTAAATTGCGAAGATCATTGTATGAATTAAAACAATCCTGACGAATGTGGCATAATCGCTTTAGCAAATATTTGTTAAAGAAGGTTATAAAAACGACGACGTATATCTTTGTGTTTTCATAAAGAAAACATAAATTGGATTTGCAATTTTGACAGTTTATGTTGATGATTTAAACTTTATAGGAACTCGTGAAGAGCTCAACAAAACTGCATATTATTTTAAAAATGAATTGGAGATGAAAGACTTGAGAAAAACCAAATTATGCCTTGGATTACAAATTGAACATTTTCTAGAAGGATTATTTGTTCATCAATCTTCTTATACAGAAAAAGTCTTAAAGCGTTTTTATATGGATAAAGCACATCCATTGACATTGCCTCTAGTCGTTCGATCACTTGAAGTGAAAAAAGATCCATTTTACCCACTTGAAGATTGGGAAATAACTCTTGGACCTGAAGTACCATACTTAAGTGCCATTGGCGCGTTAACATATCTTGCAAATTGCACTCAACCAGACATAGTTTTTTCTGTAAATCTCCTTGCAAGATATAGATCCACACCCACTCAAAGATATTAGAATGGTGTTAAACACATTCTTCGTTACCTAAAAGATGCTATTGACATGTGATTATTTTATTTACGAAAATTAGGATCGTCTTTAGTGGGATATGCAGATGCATGTTATTTCTTTAATCCACATAAAGCTAAATCACAAACAAGATATGTTTTCACACGTGGAGGAACATCTATATCATGGAAATCTGTGAAGCAAACATTGACAGCAACATCTTCAAATCATTATGAAATTATTGCAATGCACGAAGCAAGTCGAGAATGTGTATGGTTGAGAAATATGTCACATTATATCCAACCATCATGCAGATTAGCTTCAACAAAGGATATCCAACAATAATGTATGAAGACAATGCGACTTTTATTGCACAACTGAAAGAAGGTTACATCAAGGAGGACATAACAAAGCATATTTCTCCAAAATTCTTCTATACACACAAACTTCAGAAGAACACAAACTTCAGAAGAATGGTGACATCGATGTTCAACAAATTCGTTCAAGTGACAATTTGGCTGACTTATTCACAAAAGCATTGTAGACATTCACATTCAAGAAATTGGTGCACGAGATTGGGATGCGTCGACTCAAAGATCTTCAATGATTAATATTAGGAGAGTAGCTGTAATACTTTTCTTTAGTCCAAGTTTTGTCCCACTGAATTTTATTGACAAGGTTTTAATGAAGCAGCATTTTCTTAATACTCTAAAATTTTAATAATTAATTGTACTCTTTTTTCTTTTCGTTCGTTATTTTGTCCCACTAGGTTTTTATCAAACAAAGTTTTTAGCGAGATAGTTATTGTAGAAATAGTCATCAAATGGGGAGTGTTGTAAAATTATAGGATAATTATTGATGATTATTTAGAATTATCTGGATACTTAGTCTTATCAGTATATTTAGATAAGTCTTGTTTGATTGTATCCAAATCACTTTGTAACCTAGTTTGGAATCCTATAAATATAGGTCCATAGTTATAATTAATAAAATAGACAATTCATTTTGCATTTCTTTTATTTTTCTACTTTATTTCTCTAGTTTCATAACAGTATTGTCTTTCTTCTTGACATTATTGTTAAGTCTTGGAGTTGTTACTTTATATTGTTATTGCAGATTATTGATATTGTTACAGTGAATTGTGTTGACCTATGATTAACTTTAAACCTTAATGTTTTGAATATAACAAACAAAATAGTTGTATTTTATAACAATCTATTTTCAAGCAATATTCAAAACGCTACAAATTAAACTCTCATGCTATGTCAAGATCAAGTCAAAATCAATACAAGAGTTCAAGTATCTCAAGATCCGAAATTCAAGATTCGAAGACCAAGATCGTAGAATAGATTTTTAGATAAAATTGTAAAGGTATTAACTCTTTAATCCTTAGCAATTAATTGAATGAAAGCTCAAAAATATTTTTTATCACTTGTATAAATTTTGTTTTATCAAAACCAAAAATCAATTTTTCAAAATTGTGAAAACGGACAATCCGTTTGATAGACCGATTTAACCGGTCAACCATTTGAACTGAATTGGTCGACCGTTTGAATGTCACTTTCCAAAAAGTGTCCATTCTGAATTTTTGCAGTTCCAACAGCTATTTCTAACCATCTGACCAGTCTACTGTTTGGTCATCCGTTTCAACAGAAAATGATGAAAATTCATCTCTATAAATACCACTTCATTTATTATCATTCTACAACACTTACAAGAGCATTTATAGAGAGAATCATATTGAAAAACTTCATTCAAAGCTCTATTGCATTTTTATATTCAATATCATTCATTGAAAACTTTGTTTGATTAAATCAAACTTTTGATTCATTATTCTCAATAAAGTTTTTTTATAACACTTGAGTTTTTCTCATCTATTGCTATTCATTAAAGTGTTAGTCTCTATTAGAACTAAACTTGTATTTATCATTCATCTACAGAGAAATACTCAAATCAATCTCTTTACATTTTTGGGTTATATTGAGGTCCCTTGAAAGTTCAATATTGTATATGGATCGGTGCTCCTTGTTTGTAGGTCGTCGGATACATTGTAAGGGTTTGGATTGCACCATAAGTCAATCAAAATAGTGGAAAGGTCGTGCTCGTGTTGGAGAACTTGGTAACGGGAGACGTAGATCATTAGTTAGATCGAACCTCCATAAAAATATCGTTTGCACTCTCTCTTTCCTTTTATTTACTTGTATTGTGTTTATATTTTTGTGGATTAATTTTCATTTCTTAAATATCATTTTGTTTAAAATATTTTTTGAAAAAGTTTGAGAAAACCAATTCACCTCCCTCTTGGTTAGTTATTCTTGGTTATCAAATTAATGCTGTTTTTTTAGAGATTTTGAATTTTGAATTTGAAATTGAAAGGATATTTTGAGATAAGATTGTTCAAAAGAAACAGTTGCATTGATCCATGAGGAAGGAAACCTTCCATAAAAATAGTTTATTAACATATCAAGTATTTTTCAATTAATAAGATGATTGGTTTTTCAATTTTCATTCATGGCATAGTGTCTATATACGTAATTTTCCCTCCCCAAAATTGCGGACTCTCAAATTCTGAACTAACATGGGCAACCAAATTTTGGTCGAGCAGGATATTGCTAGCCTTTAAATTACTATGAACAATGGTGAATGTATATGACCATGATGCATTTATTCTAAAGCTAATGCAATATCAACCACTATATTTGATATTGCTAGGCTTTAAATTACTAGGAACAATGGTGAATATATATGACCATGATGCATATATTCTAAAGCTAATGCAATATCAACCACTATATTTAATCTTTTGTGCATGTTCATAAAATAGTAACCACGCATTTCTCCATGCTCCCATTAGGCATGTACTCCATTATGAAGTCTTTGAACTCTATATTATTGCAACATCATATGATTCTCACTAATTCCGAGGACGAATGGTGCTCATTACTTGACTTTCTATAGCAAACCTTTTGGTTGCTGTTGTTTTTTAAAGGAAATTTGGCTCAAATGGTCTTTAACTTTGGTCCTTAGTGCAAAAATGGTCCATAATATTTGTTTGTTTATTTGTTTTTTTTTTAATACATCTATTCCTAATTTGTGCATTTTTTGCAGAATTGGTCCTTACTTATTTGATAAAATAGACGACTATGTCCTTAATTTTAATTAAAAAAATTACAATTGAGTTTCAAACTTTTGCAAATGGTGTAAATGGGTCTGGTACCTTTATTTTTTTTTTTATTAAAAATTAAAGAAAACTAAGGGGTTCTTTTTTTTTTCTTTTTTCTTTTTTGAATTAGGAGTTTATTGACCGAATTGATAATATACATAATTTTTTTTTGGCATATTTTACGAATTATTATGAAATAACTAAAATTTTAACACATAATTATTAGGGAAATTGGCGCAAATGGTCCCTAACGTATCATGTTAGTGCGCAAATGGTCCCTAACCTTTCATTTTTGGCGCAATGGTCCCCAACCTATCCATTTAGGTGCGGAAATGGTCCTTGTGGACGGATTCCGTTAAAAATCCGTTAAGCAACCTTTCATTTTGGTGCGCAAATGGTCCCTAGCAATGTTTTTGTCTTTATTTGTGGGGGTAAAATTGTCAAGTTATATCTTTCTTTCAATTGGCGCAAATGATCCCTAACCTTTACCTTTTTCTGGCGCAAATGGTCCCTAACCTATAATTATATTTTGATGCACAATTAATTCTTATTTGATGAAAAAGACAAAAATATATTTACTTTTAATTAAAAAAATTTGCAATTGGATTCCTAACCTTTAAAAAAAGTAAAAATGAGTCCGATACTTTAATTTTTTTATTAAAAAAAATTAAAAGAAAAACTAACAAATTGACAGTATACTAAATTATTTTGTATATTTTATGAACTATTATAAAATAACTAAAATTGAAATCATAATTATTAACGAGTGTGCTAATTAAAATTATTTTATTGTTATTAAGTAGTCATATTATTTAAAATTCAAACTTTAATTTTATCATCACAAAATAAAAAGAAAAATAAATTTGTCACAAATAAATTTTTTAATTATGCTCAACCCAGCTCGATTTTATACGATCTCATATTTACTGGGTCAATCCAACCCACTTTTGAGCCACAAAGAAACTGGACCATTCTTATTTTAAAATTTAATTTATTTTTGAATTTAAAAAAAAAAAAAGATTTCACCCCACCCCCACCCCACAAAACCAGACCGGAGGGAGGGGATTTCTCCCCTCCCCGGTCGCCGTCGACGGCGACCGGGGAGGGGAGAAATCCCCTCTTCCGGTCGCGAAACCAGCGATTAGGGGGGATTTCTCCCCCCTAATCGCTGCGAAACTAGGGGTTTCGCGACCGGAAGGGAGGGGGTTTCCCCCCTCCCCGGTCGCCGTCGACGGCGACCGGGGAGGGGGGAAACCCCCTCCCTTCCGGTCTGGTTTTGTGGGGGTGGGGTGGGGTGGGGTCGGGTGGGGTGGGGTGAAACTTTTTTTTTTTAAATTCAAAAATAAATTAAATTTTAAAATAAGACTGGTCCAATTTCTTTGTGGCTCAAAAGTGGGTTGGATTGACTTAGTAAATATGAGATCGTATAAAATCGAGCTGGGTTGAGCATAATTAAAAAATTTATTTGTGACAAATTTATTTTTCTTTTTATTTTGTGATGATAAAATTAAAGTTTGAATTTTAAATAATATGATTACTTAATAACAATAAAATAATTTTAATTAGCACACTCGTTAATAATTATGATTTCAATTTTAGTTATTTTATAATAGTTCATAAAATATACAAAATAATTTAGTATACTGTCAATTTGTTAGTTTTTCTTTTAATTTTTTTTAATAAAAAAATTAAAGTATCGGACTCATTTTTACTTTTTTTAAAGGTTAGGAATCCAATTGCAAATTTTTTTAATTAAAAGTAAATATATTTTTGTCTTTTTCATCAAATAAGAATTAATTGTGCATCAAAATATAATTATAGGTTAGGGACCATTTGCGCCAGAAAAAGGTAAAGGTTAGGGACCATTTGCGCCAATTGAAAGAAAGATATAACTTGACAATTTTACCCCCACAAATAAAGACAAAAACATTGCTAGGGACCATTTGCGCACCAAAATGAAAGGTTGCTTAACGGATTTTTAACGGAATCCGTCCACAAGGACCATTTCCGCACCTAAATGGATAGGTTGGGGACCATTGCGCCAAAAATGAAAGGTTAGGGACCATTTGCGCACTAACATGATACGTTAGGGACCATTTGCGCCAATTTCCCTAATTATTATCAAATGTGTTAAATAAATTTATTAATTTTATTATTAAGTAATTACATTATCTAAAATATAAACTTTTATTTTATGATTATAACCCAAAAAAAAAAATCATTGCCATAAATTTGATCCTCAAATACTTTTATTTAATTGAGCTATTCGTTTATTAATTAATTTCAAATATTAGAGCTCTAACTCATGTATTATTTATATTTTAATTTATCGTTTTCTTATCGTTCTAAACTAAATGGCACATAATTTTGTAAATTAATTTTATTAGTATTTCTATGTTAAATAAAAATATAATAAGTTTGGTTCAATGTCATAAAATCATATATATTATTTTGTTAATTATTTATCTTAATTTTTATTCAAGATTTTTTACATCGCAACAATTACATATACTTAAATCAAAATAAATTAACATTTTTTCACTTATAAAAAATTTAATTGACACGGCTATAATGATTTATTTAATACGCTAAATTATATATTATTAAATAGAGGTACCGAACCTTTTGTAAATATTAGGAATCCAACTACATTTTTTTTGTAATTAAATTTAAGGGCATAATGGTCATTTTTTTTTATCAATTAAGGATTAATTGCACATCCAAATACATAGATTAGGGACGTTCGTGCCAAAAAATAAAAGTTATGGACTATTTCCACACTGAGGGTAAAGATTGGAAACCATTTGCACCAAATTCCCTTTCTTAAATTATAAACCTTCACCACAATATTTAACCCGTCAAAAAAGGTTTCCTCCATACTGAAACAAAACTTCCACTTCCAAGAGTGTTTCTTACACTAAAGGCATTTGTTGCTTCTTGAAGTTCTTGACAATAAATTCTTCTCCATGCAAGACATAAATCATAATGATATTCTTCTCCATGCAAGACACTCAACCAGATTCTTTTGTTTTTGTTTTTTGACTATCAATAACGTCATGCATATTCCAAAGATTACCTAAAGGATATGGTAAACAATATATTTCATCAGTGATACTACTTTATTTGACCATGATCCAAAAACATGACTTCAACTATGAGTTGTTTAAGAGTTGAATCCCAAAATTTTGTCTAAACGTCATCACTAACGAGTTGTTTTCAATGGATTTTTCCATTGAAAAATCTTAGGTAAAAATCTTGTTGAGTGTTTTGTAGGGATAAATGGGCATGGTGGTTGCTGAACTTTTACCATACTTTTGACTCGGTCACTGAACTTTAATTTGGTACAATTAGGCCAGGACTATACTTTAATTTACGAGCAATCAGCTCATTCCATTTGAGTTTCGTCAATGAACCTACTCCCATCTTCGTCAAAACTAACAATGATACGTGTCAATTATTTATCATATGAACTCATCTAAAATTGCAATGGAGGTCACTAAACTTTCACCATACTTGCAACTAGGTCATAAACTTTAGTTTTGGTGTAATCATACCAATATACTTTAATTTACGAACAATCTAGCCACTCCATTTAAATTCCATCAAAGAGCCTACAACTGTTAGTTGATTGAGTGGTTGAATCGATTTAATTGAAAGACGCATAACACAAATGAAGATCATAAACAAACAACATGGCATCTTCTTGTGCGAAGATATGTATTTATCTTTCCTTTAAACGAATAATGCACTTATATTGTTTAAATTAAGCATGAGATTAAGTGTATTTGATCACTTCATGATAAAATGAGTTGAGGGTTGCATAGAGAAGCGCAGACAAACATTGTTTGTGTTTCTATCAAGAACTATTTCATCCTAATAAGGTCGTAGGGTCAACTACTCTACCAATTGGGGTATGCAGTTTGTCCTGATCATGACGAGTGAATCTTGAGATTAGTGACACTAGTACACCTAGAAGTTTTTGGACAAGACCATGGTGAAGAGTTTAATTCTATATCGTGATCATAAGAAGAATTGAACTCTACATTACCCCATTATGGACTATCTAAATTCGTTAGCAATTGCTATTCGTGTACTCAAAAAGTCTTTGATGTGCCAATGAATTAGGTAAATTAATATGGTGAGCTTTAAAGTGTTCATTAAAAAATACTTAAACAGATCCATTTATCTTTTCAATGGGTAATGGTTCCCGAACGCATATAATAATCTTGGTATTTAGTAATAGCTAAATTACACCTGTGATATGTTCTAAAATAAACTATTGGAGAAATATGAACTTAAGTAAGAAAATAATTAGATGGGAGAAGTGGTCAGTTTAGTCAAAAGGATATAATTTTAAAGAGTAAAAAAATTCTATGATTTTAAATAATTCAAGAGTGCAATCTTACGTCTTTGATGGAATGAGCGGAGACTAATTATTAAACTTAACAGTCTAGTGTTGGCCTGACCATGTTTAATTATTGGACGTGAAATTATATTTGTCCAACTGGGTCCTTTGATAGATCTTTAAAAGGTCATATACGTAATGGCACTTGTAATGAAAGTTCAGTGACTAGACATGCAAAAAAGCCAAAAACTCAATCCCAGAGGGTCAAAACAAGGAAAAAACTTCTAGGTCTATTTATAGACGTAGGGATCAGTTGGGCAGGGGATCCCAAATTGCCTTGGCCAGCGCCACATAGAGAAAGAAAGAGAGAATTTGTTTCTTGTTCTTTTTGTCCAATTCAAGTATCCTAAATTCACTCCTAGGATTTAGTTCTCGTACTACACATAATTTTGGAGAATATCAAATAAGACATGGAGATTGGAAGTACGAAAATTCAAGAATGGAGAAGGAACACGTACCGATTCTGTTAGTAAATCAAAATAACAACTAATCACGTGACAAAGGTAAATTTTGCTAAACATTTTTGTGATTAAAAGGAATATTTATAACGTGAATCTAAACGTCTAGCCATATCATATATTTGTAATTTTTTAAATTTTTTTTGTTATTCTTAATTTCTTCAAGCTTATTTCCAACACGAACTAACTATAGGATGAATTTTTTATTAATAAAAAATAAAAATCAAAATAAGAGGGAGACATAAAACCTAACCTACAATCTATAAAAGAAAAACCAACTAGATTATTAGTCAAAGGGACCGAGAGCACATGCCGAACCAAAAGGCAGGCTTCAAGACCCTATAAAACTCAAGGAATATAGCTTCCGGGCGACAAAGCAAATGTCAAGAACAAATTCACCATGCTTAAGATCTAAAGGAAACCAATTCAAAGATCATCTTCATAAAAAATTGGGATTTTGGTACAAATGGTCCCTAACCTTTCCCCTTAGTATGGAATTGGTCCCTCACGTTTATTTTTTGGCAAACAAGTCCCTAACCTATGTATTTTGGTGTAAAATTGGTCCTTGTGACAAATATACCCTTAGTTTTAATTAGAAGAAATTGTATATGGATTCCTAATCATTACAAAATGTACAAATAGATCCAATACTTTTTTTTTATATAAAAAAATTAAAGAAAACTAATGAGGTTTTTTTTTTTTTTTTTTTGGAATTAACACTTTAGTAATAAACATGTCAAATAAAATTATTATTTTTATTATTAATTAATTGTATTATTTAAAGAGGGAGAAATCATTGTGATAAATCATTTTTCTCCTTCTTTACTTATAAAACTTTTTCTCCCTCTTTACTTTAAAAATTAAGTTAAATAAATAACAAAATGATGTATATAATTTTATGACATTGAACTAATCTACATTTTTATTTAACATAAAAATACTAATAAAAATTAATTTACACATGATGTATTTAATTTTTGAACAAAAATGAAACGATAAATTAAAATATGAAGAATATAGTTAGATTTATAATATTTGTAGTTAATAAATATATAACTCAATTAAATAAAAGTATTCGAACATCAAATTTGTGACAAAGTTATTTTTTTTATACAAAAATTTTAAAATTTAAATAATATAAATAATTAATAATAAAAATAATAATTTTATTTGACATATTGATTACTAAAGTGTTAATTCCAAAAAATAACTCATTAGTTTGCTTTATTTTTTTATAAAAAATAAAAGTATTGGACCTATTTGCACATTTTGTAATGATTAGGAATCTACATACAATTTCTTCTAAATAAAACTAAGGATATATATTTTTTTTTAATCACATAAGGACCAATTTCGCACCAAAACACATAGATTAGGGACTTATTTGCCAAAAAATAAACGTTAGGAACCAAATCCACACTAAGAGCAAAGGTTATGGACCATTTGCGCCAAAATCCCTAAAAAATTAGGCAAGAAGACCATAAACAATAGACAGACCATGTAGAATGCACTAGCCAGTAGGGTTGAAGCGTCATGAATTGGCGATTGTGAGGGCTACCTTAAGATATCCACCACTCCTAATTCTAGGCAATACATGATCATGAAGTGAAAATCAGCACTATATCTCAACAGAATCGATCCAAGACAAACAATAAAAAACAGTTCTAAGCAATAAGTGTAACAAGGCTTAAATAAAACGTGAAAGATGACAAGAATTGAAGAGGTTCAACCTCCATAAAAGGAAGACCAAATTCCCAGGAAAGGCACCACAAGATTTCACTAAGAATGAAGAATTGCATTGATTTACATAAATGAATATTCAGAGCTTCAGTTAAGCCCACTCCCCCAATTACAAAGATGACAACTATCATCCTTTCTTGGAGAATTTATGGTCCTCGCAACTTTGAAGTTTTTTCCCACTACTCGTTTAAGCTATATCAGTATCTGCCACATTTATTAAGTCTAGACACTTTTTAAACTTAGCAAATGTAACTAGTTTAGTTATCATATCAGCAACATTATCTTCGGCGTGAATTTTTTTCAACTGATACCTTTCTTTCCTTAATACCTTTCCATATAAAATGGGGATTTTGGCACAAATGGTCCCAAACGTATATCCTTAGTGCATTTTTGGTCTCTAACCTTTCATTTTTGGCTAGGAGGTCCCTAACCTATGTCATTGGGTGCAAAAGTGGTCCCTATGGATGGATTTTGTCCAAATTTACCGTTAGTTGGGTACGTGAAGTGGACTCTCCTTTATTTTATCTTTACCTGCAAAGGTAAATTGGCCAAATCACTTTTTTTTCTTTTTTCTTTTTCCTTTTACTCTTTTTCCTTCTCAGCTTATTGTGCATCCAAAAAGTGTGAAAATAGAACAAGTAAGAGACTTCCTCCTCTATCCAAGTCCCCACAAATCCCACCAGTGGTTCACCATTAGAGACCTTCACCAATCGGGTCTTGTACGAAGACCATAAAATACATAATGCTACCTACCGAGTAGGCATAAGGGATTCTTGTCATTTTCTTCTTCTCATCTTTCGTCACAGGCGACAGATCAGTAGACAACTTAAAATGTGAAGCCATAGGGTTTTGGATTGGCTCACCTTGTGCCATCCCAAACCTCTCCAAAGTTTTACTGATGTATCTGCTTTGGGACACAACCAATAACCTATCAGCTTTCTTATTTATTCAATTTTCCATCTCAATAATATTTTGAACAGCCCTCATGTTTTTCCTTTCAAATTCACTGCTCAATGTCTCTTTATTTTCTGAATTTCTTCCATATTTGTAGATGCAATTAACATGTCATCCACATAGAGGAGCAAGAAGATTCTTGTATCTGTTTTAGCGTCCTTTATGTAAATCCGAATGTCAAATTTACTTCAATTAAATCCAGTCTTGTTCATGAAATAAATCTGAGATATAATTGTCTTGGGGATTGTTTAAGCCCATGCAATTATATCTTAACTAGTCATACATTTATCGAGTCCTCAAGAGTCTTCAAAACCTTCCGGTTGTGTTATTAAAATGACTTCTTCCAAATTTTCATGTACAAAAGTTGTAACTACATCCATTTGTCCCAAGGCATACCTGATTGAAGAACTGATGCAATCGGCAAAGTGGAACAAAATTTATTGGCCAAATGGGAACATCCCAAATTAACTAGAATCAATTAAGGGACATAATTGGTGTAGAATAAAATCAATTCATGGACCTGCAGCTAAATGAATCAATTGCTCCTGAATTATACGATTTATAACCGTTGCTACAATTTTTATTCCTTCATAGTTATTTATTTCCTTTCTAGATTAATTGACCTAGTTCATTTCCTTTCTTAGTCTTGTACTTTAAATATTGCATTAGAATGAAGCATAAGGCAGTTTACAATTTAGCCCCTGTTTGGCCATCATTTTTCCTCAAACTCATTTCAACCACACATTCCAAATGGTTTATCAACTTATTTAACCACACATTTCATTAATTTTTACCAAAATATCCTAAAAAAGTAATGTTTATCTATACCAATAGACGCATTAATAAAAAAAAAAACGTTGCATTGGAGTCTTCCAATTAGTGTCGTTTGAGCCAGTATTCACAGGAATCAACGGTTTTCTAATGATTGTCATTTTCTTCTTCGCTGCGCTAAACCAACAACTATTACAAGTAAAACTATAATTGAGGCGTGTTTTACTACGGGAGAAAAAATTTCTTCGAAGTTCACCCCTAGCCATAACCTTTTCCTTGTACTCACATTTTCTCTTACTAGTGGATTTATCCACAAGAATCCACGTTTGATTCTTTTATAAAGATCACATTTCTTTCTTCATTACTTCCAGCCATTCAACTTTGTACTCACTAATCATAGCTTCTTTTCTTTCCACCTACTTAGTTCTTCCTCAAATTCATGTGCTACTGAATTTGCAAAAGTAATAAGGTCAGAGAATTGATAATTTGGGCTTAATGAATTTTTATTCCATCAATTCAAATATATTTATACGAGTACAATCCTATTACCATATTAATCCTAGCTAAGTAAGGAATACAAATCATATTTACTTTCTAACTCTCTCTCTCTCTCTCTCTCTCTCTCTCTCTCTCTCTCTCTCTCTTTCTCTCTCACAAGATCACACATGCCCAACTTTGATAGTAATGTATACAATGGTACACTAGCAATAGCATGAGTCATTGTATTAATCTGCACTTTTAGTAAATGGAATATTTGATGTAGTTTGTATCAAGTTCAACATTTTTTTATCATGTTGTATAGAATTTAAGCAATCACAATCCCTGGTCTCATGTGAGTTAGATAGATCAACTTTTCTACTAATCTTTGATATCTCTCTTTGTTTTTCGGAGCTTGATCACGATATACATATATATATATATAGGCCATGATTCACCTCAATAGGGTTTTCTACTAGCTCACATGCCGAGTTCCAGTTTCTGCCAAGAGATTTAGTGTATACGCAAGCTATTCTAGGACAATTTTGTTTTAAGTTATCATAAAGTTCGAAAAATTTAACACCACAATAGATTTCAATTTGCTAGAGTCTAAGTAGAGTCTTCTCAACGATTTAAGTTCACCCAAGCATGTGTCATTTTCCCCTTAATGGATTGTAACCCAGAAAATCTGAGACTTTTACTGTTTGATGGTTGCTGCTGGAAGCCACACAAATCCAGTTGAAAATGGATGTAGCGGATGGACCAGTTCCCAAGATGTTGTAGTTAAGCACCAGAAGCTATTGCTAAAGTGTAAGTTGAAACTCGGTGCCAGTTTAAATGAGATTTTGTTCTTTTAAAATTCTAATGGAAACTCCATTGCGCACAAACTGTTTGATTGATTTACCGTTTGCTCACTGATAATTTTATACATCTATCATCTGTTATATAGCTTGGGCATTACAATAGACTTCATAGTTATACTACCAATATATAAGAAAAACAAGAATTATGCATTCATTGTGGTCTTACGAAACGATATTTACTTAGGAACGCACGTATCTCCAGAAAAGCCAAGGGGTATGTGTAATGTGATTACATGTTTTCTGGAATTGCTTTAAAATGACCTCATTTTTAGATTCCTTGGGGAAAATCATGCATAAAAGAAACAGATCATAATATGGAAATCAGGAAAATAATAGAAGAAAGATGAATATGGGTTTTAACATCATAAATTATGTAATTGTAATCAGAAATTTAAAAGAACTACTAATTGGAAATAATGCTCTTCATGTGAGAAGTGATCTCCTATCCACAGTAGACAATTGTCATATCCAATGTGTTACTTTCACATTGGATGAGACAATTCATCTAATGTGCAAGTGCCACATTGGATGTGGGCAACATAACAATTGCCCACTGGGGTAGGAGATCACTCCTCTGCTATTAATATCTTTGAATACTCACTTATTTCTTGTCTTGTCAATCTAGACATATGCATGAGGAGTGATCTCCTACCTCTAGTCAGTGGGTAATTGTTATGTTGCCCACATTCAATGTGTCACTTGCACATTAAAAGAATTGTCCACATAAGTAAATATCACATCAACAATTCATCAAATGTGCAAGTGCCACATTGAATGTGGGAAACATAACTACTGCTTACTATGGGCAATAGATCGGTTCTCACATATGCATTTACTTTACGGTAAATAGCACCAAGGGTCCCAAACTTTTAAACTTTGTAACGATAAACCTTTAATTTCTAGCACTCAGGTCCTAACCTATGAAACGTTAGCATCTGAGGTCATTTTTTGACATAATTCGTCAGTTTGATCATTAAATGGCCAAAATTTTGTTAAACTTACCATTTTACACTTAAATTTAATGATTAAAAAAAATAGAACAAGAAAAGGAAAAATAAGACCATTTTACCTTTTTCTTCTTGAGTTTGATAAAAAATCCTATCTATCCATGAATTCTTAGATTCTTCATATGATCTTGTGAACCCTTGTATTTCCTTAAAGGATCTTTATCTACTGCTCTTCCTTTAGATGCGCTTTGGAACAAGAAAAAGTCCTTCAATCTCCATTTTATGTGAGATTTCGAAGATGAAGATGACAAAATTCTTTGTATTCTTTTGTTTTTTCTCTACTTGATCCCATGGATTTTGATCAGAAACTCTCAAAGGAGAAAGTGAATGCGTTGCTCTTCGGCTTTATGAAGACAAATCTGCTGTAGGAGCTCTCTCTCTCTCTCTCTCTCTCTCTCTCTCTCTCTCTCTCTCTCTTCCTCTTCTATCCTACGGCGGCTATTGCAAAAGGGTCGGTCTCTTTCTTATGCCTTGGTGACAAATCACCATTAATTCTTGCTCCAGTGGGATGTTGCATCCATGATGGCGGCTTCAGGTGTTTAATTAGGCCACATTCAAAAGAAAATCAACTAATCTATTTCTTTAAAAAAAGATTGTACTAAGCCTTGCATTTTGTTTTGTTGTTGGTGAAAGTGATTTTCGATGGTGGTGATGGGCGATGGCAAATTTGGAGAAGAAGTGGTTGGGTTGGGAGTTAGTTGCAATTTTTTCTTTTTTGTTGGTTGGAGTTTAGTTGCAATTTTTGTTTTATTTTTTTTTCTTTTTATATTCTTTTTTTTATCATTCAATTGAAGGATAAAATATTCTGTTTAACAAAATTTTGACCATTTAATGGTTAAACTGACGAAATCTGTCAAAAAAGGACCTCGTGTGCTGAAGTTTCATAGGTTAGGGACCTGAGTGCTAGAAATTAAAGGTTTGAGACCCCATCATCACAAAGTTCAAAGGTTTATAACCTTCGGTGATATTTACCCTTTACTTTATGTACCCAAATATAAGTAATTATTTGCCTTTGACCAAATTTCAAACAAGAAAAGTAAAGAGTAGATGAATAGATGAACCCCTCTTCATGTGTGATATTTCTTAGTATTCAGTTAGTAGCTTTCAAAAGACTGTTTACTCTTTTTTTATTTCTCTTTTAAGGACTAGTAATCAGATTAAACTGCAAAGTAAATACTGTGGAGTAAAGGAAGCCTCCAATGTACACGGCATACTTCAAATGCTAGCTTTATAATTTTAGTAGAGCCGATCATTTGAGAGTTGTCATAAGAGAGTCGCGAAAAAGCTGTCCTATATTCGTGTAGCCTCTCATTCGTACGGGTATTTTTAACATTGCCCAACTCCAAGATAAAACCTTTATAACTTACGGCCGGTTCTCCTTCTATAGGCACGATTATAGGGAGTGAAAGAACGAGCATTTGTAGTTGCCAAAACTATTGGAAAGTATAGAATACAATGTGTAAAGGAATTATTTTTGTGTATTTATGAAAGATGAAAATTCTCATCATTTTATAGTGGAGAATTGCACCCCACACATCCATGACCATTTAAAGCTGAAATTAAAATTTGAATTAAATCTAAATTGAAGACCAAAACTGAAAAGTAAAGAAAAGAAAACTGAAAAGATTAAGTGCTTGTATGGTTTAGTTTAAAAACTAGTTTTTCTACCTAAAATAGTTTATTTGACCAGAATTTTGCCTTCATAGCATGACATATTTAACCATTTTTAGTTGAAAAACTAGTTTTTAAACTAGACCAAACAAGCACTAAAGCAAATTAATTGAAAGGTTAAACCTTTATTTCGCTTACAACAATCCCCACAAGGTTTAATGCTTTAAATAAAATAAATAGATAAATAACATTTATGGTGGCAACATATACTGTGCAATAGGTGTAGGATTCTTCTGGACTTGAGCCTACACTTAGTGATGACAGCTTTAATTTGAGGGAGCCATAATGGACAGTGTCTTGAATTAGGTACATTTGGCCAAACATAAATTCTCTCTTACACAATATCGAATTAGGCTCAATTCATTGCGGGCAGCGCTATTAATGGCCATGCGCTCTTATCTTGATTCTAGTAAGAGTCTCCAGAGAATATCCCAATCTCATAGCTACGACCTCATGGAAACTCTTACATAAGTGAGTCCTCCAAAGATATGTGTGACCAGCACCTCACGAGAATTCGTGCTTCGATACTCATTTAGGGTTAAACCCTTCCTAATATCACAATAATTAAAACTATCACCTTGCAAGAATTCCTACATCGATTGGTTCTGGTTATCCCTTTGGTCGAGCTGAACCGAACCAACCAGCGAGCCCGACTCCTCCAGATTACATTATTTTTTTAAAATGCAATATTTATTCTGAGAATTTCAAAATTCAAAATAAAATAAGGTATGAGAAATTTGACATTTGAAACCCTCTTCATTTTTCCTAACTTGGGACCGGCTACTTTTATCGTAGGCAGAATTAAAATTGTACACTAATAAATTTTTACGTATACACTTTTGGTAAAACTTAAAAGTAAGAAATACTTACAAATTATAAAGTCAACTTTAAAAGTTCTTCAACTAATATGGTGTCAACTTTATCTTGGATCGGAATCTTCCCAATCCTTTAAATACAATAAACTCTCTAATATGTCTTCTTAAAGTCTTGACCTGAAATTAGACACTATTCTACCACCTATACTAAAAGCAGACTCCGATACTACAGTTGATACCGGATGTGTAAGTAAATCACGTATTATAATTGAAACAATTAGGTATCGGCGCTCATTTTTATCTCCACCATCGTAGTATATCAAAAGAATTCTCTCTTCTTCATCTAACATACTAAACATGTTTTAAGCAAAATACTTAACTAACTCTAAAAGTATGTCTCTATTACCTGTTCCTACATTCCTAGCACGAAAAAATAGAAGAAGAAGAACTAGCTTGTTGAGTTCCTTTAATTGAACTAAGGTAACTCCATAAGTTGCTATTGTCATTTGACGACAAAAAAGGCATTGGTACATGGATCTTGCAACGTTCCTACTGGTCTTTTCATCATAATTATTGTACATCTCACATAATTTTTTTTCTAGATTATCGTACGTTAATGGATTTCTGTAACTAAATTAATTTGAAATTGTCGACACAATATGTTTTGTACATTCTAAATTGAATTTAGGATCTGTAATTGACGCTAACTGAAAAAACATAGGCAATTCCTCTCAAAATTTTCTAAACTTAACAATATGAGAAAATATTAGAATATCCTTGTACTTGTTAAAATTATTGGCAACAATAAAAACAGTTGAGAACTAATGAACTCGTCGAGTAATATACATTTGAACATGCATTTGGACTGATCGAGTTATATAGGCCTGAACATGCATTTGTGGCATCGAAAAAAACTTTCAAAAAATTTCTCATATGAGATAAAAAAATTTCAATCATATGATTACAAATCATATTTTAGACCGTACAAGTGTCGGCCGTTATAATAGTCATAATACAATGTTTGTAACCTTCAATTAGATAACTAAATTTCCATATATGACCAACATGTGTACATAAACATTTTGTTGCAAGAAAATTTTCTACACAGTTTTATCAAATACTTGTTTTCGAACAAGCGAGATAGTAATATATTTTATAACGTACCTAATTTTTCCTAAGTTTGTGTATGAATTTTAATCTATTTTTTATTATTAAATTAAAAATGTGACATATGCAATGAACATGAAATAATATGCCACCAAAATCAAGATTTCATTGTTGTGTTAATCTTTTTATTACTATATTATTAGGCGTAGCATTGTCAAATGTGAAACTACGAATTCTAGATTCACAAAAAATTTCTCTAATAATACTCATTAAAACAATAAAAGTTTATTACATTATGAGGGTAGCTAGTTAATTACTCCAAATGGAATTATTTTTTTATGGATGATCTATTGTTTATCAATATAATGTGTAGTGTCAGCTATGTATCCTTTATAATTTTTACCGAACCGTTAGTTCGAAGTAAATAATACAACACAAAAATATTTATTTAAATCACGTATTATGCATTCTTTATTTTTATTGAATAAAGTGATAGTGTACCATGGTTGGAAATACTTTTGTACGAAGTTGATAAAGTGAAGGCTTTCCACTAAGCTATGTTGAAACTCACTAATTGCAAGCAACTGAGTCATGCTTTCGCAGCGCATGTTCTCTTGCGGATACACCAATTGTTTAGATTCAGACTAGAATTGGAAGTTGCACGTGGAGATTGGAATTGAAGTTGAACTTGATTTGTATCCAACCATCCATTTTTTAGAAAACACTTTGGGTAGTGTCTGTTTAGATAGCTCATGCCCCTGCCTTTTTACCACGAAAATCTGTGTTTACAGTATTTACAAATTCCTTTATAGTCTGGATGTTCGCTTGTTGTTGTACTAGTTGGCATTAAATTGAAATGTTCCCAACACCTAGCCTTTTGTTTTTTTGTCTTACCGTTTAGTGCTCGAATCGTTTGTTATATTGGTGTGTGTTTCTAAATCTTCACCGATATCATTCAATTCAAGTGGATGAGTGCTCCCATAATCATCACCAAAATGAAGAATTGAAACATGATTCAGATAATTGAAATCATTATTTGTTTGGTGGCCACTTGAATGAGTGTAATTCATTTGGAATAGAGGTAGTAGAAGAATGTAGAATAAAGAGATTGTATACTGGAATTGAAATTTGAAAGAAGAAATCAGTCAAATAAGCAAATTAAATTATAGATTGTACAATAAAAGAGCTAATATTAAGAATATAATACTTCGAAATTAAGTAAGTGGAGAGTTGTGAGAAATGTTGAACTGTGGGGGGTTTATATAAGAAAAAAAAGATCTTTTTTTTTTTTTAAAAAAAAAAAATTAGGGAGTAAAACAGTCACTTTTGTGACCGTTGACAGTTGAACTGTCACAAAAGTGACCATTGTGGCTCATGAGCCTTGAGCCGGTTCGTTGGCCGGGCCACGAACTACTCCAACAAGTTGGCTAGACGAACCCAAATCCATAATTGGACGATTAGGTCCAATTACCACGCCCAATGTGCGGATAATCTAAAAACGTTTTGGAGTGTGCGTGCAACTCAGGCAAAAATTGTTCTCCTAAAATCTACCCAATTTTAAAAAGTGTGCAAAGTGGCAACTCTTGCAACGTCGGACCGGAATTGCAAACGAATGCACAAAGAGTGCTGTCGAGAGCAGCAATCTGCAATGGAAATTTCATAGGCTGTCCCGAATTATTCATCAGCTTCCTCGAACGCCCGTAATCGCCGGAGCCTATTTCGGTATTGTCAATGCAGCTGCTTCAGGCGGTGCTGTCGCTGCTTTTGCTGCTTCTATTCCTACCATTAAAATTGTAATAGAAAATTTATTTTTTCTTCCTTTTTTACCAAAACGTATTTTTATCTATCCACGTAGTTGTAATTATATATGTCTAAAGTAAAACCCATTTTGTATTTTGTGAATAAATGTCCATGCGTGAGTTTAGTTGATTATCATTTTTCAGTATTTCGTATGTTTAAAAATATTCAAGTTTTTGCAACTTAGCAGCAATTATGTTTGTGCATCCGTAGATGTCGCTTAAAAAAATTGTCATTTTTTCAGTTTCTTCAGCGCCCCCCCATCCCCATATGGGCTTTGTTAATTACGATTTGTAAGAGAAATTGAGTTCAAGGGAGTGATAATTTGTTATTTGTATGGAAGATTGGCGCACTCTATTTATACATGTGTATATAATTTTGTTTTAGCCTACTTGGAATTTTGGAGATTGATTTCTTTCTATGCATGAATACTTTTGTGAGTACGAAAGAATGGGAAAGTGCTCGTAAAATCTGAAAGTTTTTATTTAATTCGAAAGTTAGAAATGAGGGAAAACCAATTTTGATGTATATCAAAGATGTGTTTTTTATTTAATACCGAATTTAGAAATGGAGGGAAAACCATGGGTTAGTGGCCGTATTAACAATAAATTGTATGAGCGGAAGGATTAAAGTGGCTGATGAAGTTTTTTGAGATTTCAGTTGGCCACAGTGTGAAAGAGTGAAATTTCGAGGAATTCGAATTGATGTAGGGCTTCTGCTAAGTCATTATTTCTCTGGGTAATGAATGTGTACATCAAGTGAACATTTTGCTAAGAGCAAGTTCTAGAAGAATTCAAAAATGGTTTTGAGAAGTTGGTTATGTGAACATTGCTTACATCCATCAAACTGAATTGTATTCGTCAAAGCAAGCACTGGAGGATTTCAACGAACATATGGAGAATCGGAGATGTAGGTACTCAAGGTTTACATGGTTCATCTCTTTGATGGTAAAGGATTGGATATTAAGGTTATCGTATAATTTGGCAGGCATTTGATTTGGCAAGAC
This sequence comes from Forsythia viridissima, assembly GCA_030279155.1. Lineage (NCBI taxonomy): Eukaryota > Viridiplantae > Streptophyta > Magnoliopsida > Lamiales > Oleaceae > Forsythia > Forsythia viridissima. The sequence continues at coordinate 31,730,121 of CM059045.1, forward strand.
GGATGCATTTGAATAAGAAAATTCCTTCTTATAGTTCAGACCTATGGTATAAGGTGGGGAAATTTTCACAACTAGGCCATATTATGTTAATAATTCCATAAATACTGTTACAACTTTTAAATTATAAGAATACTGGGTGAGATAAAAAGATTCCATTTTATAATTTCCGTCAAATTTTATTAATTGGATGTAACCGCCAATTATCACAACAATTACCCTATTAATTAGGAATCTATATTTGGCTAAAAATAATAAAGAATCCTAATAATTTCAATCTCTCTCCTCCATGACAATATAACTGCATTCAACTGCAAAGACGTAACTTTCACATCTCCATTTCCGGCAACAGAATTCCGGTAAGAAAACAAAATTTTCATGTTATCTTGTATTCATTCATGTTACAAATATGATTGTGCCTGTGTTACAATTGAAGTTCATTCTATTCCGAATCATTAGACCCATTTGCTATATTCAAAACAACATAGTATAGGGTTTCACAATTGGTTACCCGTGTTTCAAATGATAATCTGTTGCAGGCGAGGGTTGAAGGACTTCAATATCGTTTAAGAGAAAGATTGCACCAAACATTGATACAACTATCTTCAACCGTGAACCTTTTAATAATATGTTGCAACCGTTGTTACATAATATGTACGAATGTCTATGTAGCTAATTTGATGCGCACTTTGTTACAAAATCTGTTTCAGTTATTGTATAGCTAATGGGTTGCAATTGTTTCAACAAAATCTTTAAAATATGTTGCAATTATTGATCCAGATAATAGGGTAATTGTTGCAAGCAATGTTACAAAATCATTTTCATATACTTTGTTACTAATCTTTGATAAGTTGGCTGGAAATAGCTGTTATATTGCATTTATTACTTGGGGTTGCAATCGTTGGAACTAATTTGTTGCTACTGATGTTACGAAATTTGTTAATATCACCTTGTAATAAAACTGTTGCAATCTGTGTTACAAATATGTTTCATCATCTATGTTACTAATATGTTGCAATCGTTGTGACAAATATGATTCCCATGTATGTGATATCACAACAGAGTGTGATTGGAACTAATTCGTTGCATTTGAAGTTGGTTATTGCCGAAGATAATGGCATTCTCTCACCAACGGTTTTCTCTCTCTCTCACTCTGCGAAATATATGGGATCCTTATTGGTATTCCTTTTTTAAATATTATATAATTTAAATATAAATAATAATATAAAATGTTACACAGTATTTTTGGAATAAAAACACAAAAATAGGGAATTTGAAAATATTTTGTATTTACACAGTAATGGATGTAATTTCCTCTATAAGGTGTGTGCAATTTGGGCTTGATGAATTTCCACTAGTTGGGATGTGATGGCTGTTCCGGACTATCAATACCTACAAGCTGGTCCGCTTGGAATCATTGTTTCTATTAAATAGGCTGATGATGTCATTTTAGTTGCGGACTCATATCTCTACTTGTTTTCCAAATTAATTTCGCTGATGCATATAATTCAGAAGAATATGTGACTGATCCGTGCACAGAATTTCCACCAGAAAAAGTCAAAATGTTATGGAGTCACGGGAAGTCTTGAAGCTTATGGCATGTTGCAAAATGGTGTTGAAGTTGGTGTCGTATCCAGAACTACAGATAACAGCGGTTTTCTTTTCCCATCAAGGTTCGTCCCTTTATCCACACTCTGTTGTTGCATACTTGCATGTGTTCATATCTTTTCTGCTCGATGCCTGTGCAAACTTTTGATAGTTTTGCTTTCAGTTGTTACATGTAATCTTTCCATTTGAGGCTTGGAAAATTCACAAATTTAGGACAAATTTACAGCGGGTTCTTTTTGCTTGGCGGATGAAAGTGACCATAAATATGCTCATATGTTTTTAGTATTTCTAAATGAATTTTCTGTTGATATACACCAAGTAGATGATATATTGACCAGGATTTTAATGTCAACTTAAAGACTTGCTGACTATATTTCCAAGTCTACTTTCCTTTGCGTTTTGGATTTGAGACTTGATATATCGAATGTGTCTAATGTGATTCGTTCACCAGCATGATGAGAACATTATGAATACTTTTGCTCTCTCATCCCAATCTAAGAGAAGTTAAATGAATGTTCCATTCAGTTTCTGCTCCACCGTCCAAGATTTAAGTCGGTAAAATCCATAAAAACTTGCCTCATAAACTGCTATCTTTTGACGAATGGTGTTGGAAATGGACCACCTTGACATAATAATTGGGTGGGACCCAAGCGTCGATTTGTCAAAATAAATAGTCGATTAAATTCTACGTTTCGAGTAGATGAACGTAGTATATTTAATTGTGCAAAACCATTCCATTATGAATGAGAAATTATGGTTGAAAGTTAGACAATAAATGAGGAATAAAAAGGAAAATAAGTGAAAGGTGTATCCCACATTGGTTGGATACTCAACCTAGAACCACTTTATAAACTCCAAGTTTGGAAATGGGTTTGGGCCCCAAGGGGCACCGCAAGTCTTTAGAGGGGAGAGGACGAAGGCATGCTCATAATCGAGCAAAGCCCTCCTACTGGACGGCCGGCCAGCTCGGCACGGAACGGCTCATGGGCCTATGTCTAATATTAATTTTTTGGATAAATTTTATTCAAATTATCTAATTAAAAACTCCCTCCAAACAATCAGTTTTAAAAATGGGTTTAATAACTATGCGCATGAACAGTAGTGGAATTTGCGCATGAATGATAGTGGAGTGCATGGAGAGTTGCTTGCTTGGATCTGTTCAACCGCCTCCTCCCTCTTCCTTTAAATGTTCCTCTGGCTTTCATTCAGAAAATCGTTCAAAGCATACACATACACACAGTCAGTTTTCCTTCAAAACCATTTCATTGTTTTTCGGTTTTTTGCATTTTCAGAGAGTGCTCCTTTCCTTTAGTTCGCTATTCTTGCAGTATAAGGTGCTAATCTGCAAGTTGTTTGGTCGTTGTATCTTGGGAGATGCTTTACCATATACCATAAGCATCGTGTGGCGGGGTTAAAACGTCTTAAGGACAGAGAACCTAGTTCTCGCCTCGATCGTTATTAAGTTTCGAATTTTGTCATGTTTTTCTGATTCAGTTCCATTTCTGCAAAATTTCAAACTACATAATTTTATTTTCGTGCTAATCTGTCTTGAATAATAGTAAATAAAATCCAACAACTTAAGACTTTTTTTTTCTTGTTTTATTCAGTTGTTTAACCATTCATGGTGTGCACATGAAATGTTTCTGAAAATTATTATGATGTAAACGAAAGAAAAATTATGATGAAATGTTTCTGAAAGTATGCTGTAAAGTATGCTGTTTACATTTCATGGAAATTTCCATCATCTTAATGCGGTCCCTGTGACATTTCTGAAAACATATCTTGCATGTTTCATGCAACTTTAAAATTCTAATATTGTCCCAGTGATATTTTGAAAGTCTGCTATGCATGTTCTTGTTTTCTCTTTTCGAAATTCCAATGCTGTTACTGTCAGTGGCGGAGCCAGACTTTTAAAGTTGGAGGGTCCTTTAGGGAGCGGGCTGGGAGAGGGGCGAAGCCCTCACGGGGGTTCGGGGGCAGCGCCCCTGAATTTATTTATTTTTTCAAACCGCAATTACTGAGCTCATTTTTATGAGAATAATATTTTTTTTATAAGTCATAGTCTTTAAAAACCTTATAAGAAATCATTGCACAAAAATATTCAAGATCTAAAATTAGTCAAACTCTTCTTATTCACGTTGCCTTATATAAAATTATTTTCCAAAATAGGAAGATCCGATTTACAAATGAAATTAAATATTACTCAAACTCAAAAGAAAAAAAAAAATCAATTGAACACGATATGTATTAACGAGCAAAATGCATTTATTAATTTTGTATTATCATTTGAGGAATGGGCCAATCATTTGTAATTTTGTAATCTCATATCAATTTCATCTCCCCAGAAACATAAGATTTTACCAGAAAGAGGGACTCCCCATTGCTGATTTGCTGTAGTCTGTTACGTTACGCGGTGAACATGATATATGGAATCGCCAAATCGATTGTTCGATCCGAATTTTGTAGAAGATGAGGAAGTGATTCAATTTTTTATTTATTTGTATGTTTCGAAATAAGGGCTGCTGAAGTTTTACTGATTGTGTATGTGCAATTGCGTTTCTGACTATCAGATTGAAGAATAAGTATGAATTGGGCTTTTGGTTGGTTGGGTAATTGGAATTTCGGTTGGGTAATATTTGTTGGGTTTACATCATTGTTTAGAGTATTTTATAGCTTGGGACATTTTCTTATGTTTTGGTTTGGACTTATGGTTATCACTTACACACACACAAAAAAAAAAAAAAAACACAATTTCAGAAATTTGGGGGGTCTTGGCACCCCAAGGACCCCCCTCCCCTCCCCTCCCCTCCCCTCCCCTCCACCCCTGGTTACTGTCTATTTTTTTTCTGCGGCTGTACATTCATCAGTCCAGGTTGATACTATTTTATTCCCATCCAGTCAAGTTTGATACTAGTCAAGTTTCATACTGTACATGCAAATTACTAGACATGCTTACTGCTGCTTACTGTACATGAAATTTTTTTTTCTTGCTTACAGTCCTATTTGTCATACGTGCTGTCCAGTTTGAAATTTGTTTCACTCTTACTGTTAACCTTTGAATTTTAGATGCTCTAAGTCAAGTTGTGATCTCTGTAAAGTTCCGAAAATTCCTTTTCCAAAACTGCAGTTTCTAGTTTAATTTCCAAACTGTATACTTTGAATTAAATTGTCTTGTTTCTAAAATTTGCAGATTTTGGTTAATTTTCAAAACTGAAATTGTTGATTTTAACTTGTTGATCTTCTGTTTTGAAAACAGAAATGGCTAACATTGTTGGGTCTCATGCAATTCATCCTAATGTGACACCTACTGTGACGCCTAATGTGGCACCTTCTGTGACGCCTATCGTGGCAACTTGTGTGACGCCTACTATGGATGGTCCGTCTGCATCGACTCATATTCCTTACAGAAAGAAACTTGAAAAATTTAATGGAGTCGATTTTAAGAGGTGGCAACAGAAAATGTTGTTTTACCTCATCACGCTGAACTTGGCAAGGTTTCTCACGGGGATCCTCCTTCTGTTCAACAAGGAGAAAATAACCGAGCTTCGGTTATTGCTTTGGACGCATGGAAACATTTTGATTTTCTATGCAAAAACTATGTACTGAATGGACTGAATGATTCATTATATGGTGTATATAGCGTAATGAAATCTGTAAAAGAATTATGGGAATCTTTAGAGAAAAAATATAAAACAGAAGATGCTGGAATTAAAAAGTTTCTTTTCGGCAAATTTCTGGACTATAAAATGATTGACTCTAAATCTGTTATTTCCCAAGTTCAAGATTTGCAGGTACTCATCTATGATTTACATGCTGAAAAATTGACTATAAATGAGTCATTCCAAGTAGCAGCTCTAATTGAGAAACTCCCACATTCATAGAGAGATTTCAAAAATTACCTCAAACACAAACGTAAGGAAATGAACTTGGAGGAGTTAATTGTGCGCTTGAGGATCGAAGAAGACACTAAAAAGTCTGAAAGGAGGAATGGGAAACCAAGCATGGAAGCTAAAGCAAATATTGTTGAATCGAGTTCAAAGAAGAACATGAAAAAGAAGCACTCAAGTTATGCTCCTAAGAAAATTGACAACAACCATAAAAACAAGAAGTTCAAAGGGGATCGCTACAATTTTGGCAAACTTGGACATCGCTCAATTGACTGTCGCAAGACTAAAAAACAAAATGATCGTGCACATGTAGTTGAAACTGATAATCTGATTGAGGGTGATCAAGAAATGCACCTTTCTAATGTAATATCTGAATGTAATTCTGTTGGAAATCCCAGGGAATGGTGGGTGGACACTGGTGCTACTTGTCACATATGTGCTGAAAAGAACATATTTTCTAATTACAAAACTATCAATGGAGAACAACTGTTCATGGAAAATTCCTCAAGCTCAAAGGTTGAAGGACAAGGAAAGGTGACCTTGAAGATGACGTCTGGCAAAGAACTCGTCCTCAACAATGTGCTGCATGTACCAGATATTCGAAAAAATCTTGTTTCTGCTTTTCTTCTTAGCAAAAATGGGTTTAAGTTAGTATTTGTATCTAACAAATTTGTACTAACTAAGAATGGAATGTATATGGGAAAGGGATATATGACTGGTGGGATGTTCAAGATGAACGTCCTTACAATTGTACCCAAATTGAATAAGATTAATGAAGCTTCTACTTCTGCGTATATCGTTGAATCTTCTTGTTTATGGCACAACAGATTAGGACACGCAAACTTTAAATCTGTGCGCAAATTAATGAACATAAATTTGCTACCTTCTTTAAGTTTCGATCCTAATCACAAATGCGAAACTTTTGTTGAGGCTAAGTTAGCCAAATGACCGTTTCCTTCTGTTGAAAGAAATACTTCACCTTTGGAATTAATTCACAGCGATATATGTGACTTGAAATTTGTACAAACTAAAAGTGGGAAAAAGTATTTCATTACCTTCATTGACGATTGCATTCGGTACTGCTATGTTTATTTATTAAGAAGCAAAGACGAGGCTTTGGAAATGTTTAAACATTATAAGAATGAAGTTGAAAATCAACTTAGCAAAACAATAAAAATTGTTCGAAGTGATAAAGGTGGAGAATATGGAGTGTCGTTTGAAGAATTTTGTTTTGAACAAGGCATTATTCATCAAACAACGGCTCCTTACTCACCTCAATCTATTGGTATTGCGGAACGAAAGAACCGCACACTTAAAGAAATGATGAATGCTATGTTGACTAGTTTTGGTCTACCCCAGAATTTGTGGAGGGAAGCTATCCTCTCTGCAAATCACATTCTTAATAAAATACCACACAAAGTAAATGATGAAACACCTTACGAATTATGGAAAGGTCACAAACCTTCATATAAATACTTGAAAGTGTGGAGGTGTTTGGCAAAGGTAGAAGTGCGAAAACCTAAACAAATAAAAATAGGACCGAAAACTGTAGATTGTATATTTATTGGATATGCTCATAACAGTAGTGCATATCGCTTTCTTGTGCATAAGTCTGAGATTACTGATATATATGAAGATACAATCATTGAATCAAGGAATGCAAGTTTCTTCGAAGACGTCTTTCCTCGCAAAGACCAAATTGATGTAAGTTCAACAAAATGAACTTATGATACTGGAAATGATAGTGAAAATGAAGAAGAACCTAGACGCAGTAAAAGGGCTAGAAAGTCTACGTCCTTTGGTTTAGAATTTCTAACGTACATGATTGAAAATGAACCTAAGACATTCAGTGAAGCAATGTCAACACCAGAGGCTCATTTTTGGAAAGAAGCTATCAATAGTGAAATTGAATCAATAATGCAAAATCACACTTGGGAGTTGGTTGATCTCCCACCTGGAAATAAACCTCTAGGTTGCAAGTGGATTTTCAAGAAAAAGTTAAAATCATATGGATCTATTGATAAATACAAGGCTCGTTTGGTAGCAAAAGGATATAGACAAAAGGAAGGTCTTGATTTCTTTGATACTTACTCACCAGTAACGAGGATTACTTCGATAAGAGTCCTTATTGCAATTGCTGCGATACACAATCTCGAAATTCATCAAATGAATGTTAAAACAGCATTTCTAAACGGTGAGTTAGAAGAAATATACATGGAGCAACCTGAAGGATTTGTTGCTCATGGACTAGAGAAAAAGGTTTGCAGACTCGTTAAGTCATTATATGGATTAAAACAGGCGCCAAAGCAGTGGCACCAAAAGTTTGACAAAACGATGTTGTCAAATAGATTTAAAATTAACGAGTGTGACAAATGTGTTTACAATAAAAGTATACCCACATCATATGTCTTAGTATGTCTATATGTGGATGATATGTTAATTCTAGGTAGCAATCATGATATTATCATGGCCACCAATAAAATGCTAACAAAACATTTTGACATGAAGGACATGATAATATGTTAATTTGGTCTTTGCAGTCTTTGATGAAAGTTCAGTCAAAACTCTTGTAGACACAAGTCTACACTTAGCCAAAAGTAGAGGTGAACCTATACATCAATTAAGATATTCTCAGATTATTGGAAGTCTGATGTATCTAATGAACTGCACACGTCCAGACATTGCGTTCGCGGTTAATAAATTGAGTAGGTTTACATGTAATCCAAGCAATGATCGCTGGAAGGCATAGAATAGGGTATTTCGATATTTGAAGCATACCTTAAAATTTAGATTACATTATATGAGATATCCAGCAGTATTAGAAGGATATTGTGATGCAAATTGGATATCTGATATGAAAGATTCTAAATCAACAAGTGGTTACGTTTTTACACTTGGTGGTGCAGCTGTGTCCTGGAAATCCTCAAAGCAAACTTGCATAGCTCGATCAACAATGGAATCAGAGTTTATAACATTAGATAAAGTTGGAGAAGAGGCAGAATGACTTCGTAACTTCTTAGAGGATATTCTGTGTTGGACTAAGCCGGTACCTGCAATTAGCATTCACTGCGACAATCAGTCGACTATTGCAAGGGCACAAAATTGCATGTATAATGGTAAGTCTAGACATATGCGTCGTAGACACAATACCATAAGACAGTTGATCTCAAATGGTATTATCTCCATTGATTATGTAAAATCAAAGGAGAATCTCGCGGATCCGCTTACGAAAGGCCTACCAAGAGATCAAGTATATTATCTATCAAAGGGAATGGGATTAAAGCCTAATATGCATGAATCTTAATGATGGTAACCCAACCTTGTTGATTGGAGATCCCAAGATCTTGGTTCAATGGGACAACTAAGTTATTAAGACTCAGTTAAGCACTTATCCATTTCTTTATAAAAGTGCTGTATGCAGAATGTAAAAGTTTAAGTTATAACTTTTAATGATTCCTATAGCTTGGATAAATCAAAATGGAGTATAGTAGAATACTCTTCATATGAGATCACCTATATAAGTGTGAAGTGAGGCCACTTCCATGAGAATTTAAGACTTAAATTCTCTAGAGCACTTATGAATCCCAAGAATTGTTCAGGGCCAAAATGAACACAACTATGAGAACCAAAGAATTGATAGGAAGGTTATTGTGTGGATACTGTTGTCTTGGTTTACATTGACAGCAAAGCAGTTCAAGACATAAAGTTTACTGAATAGCTAAGTAAACTCGATAGTATTCTACTAAGGCAAGTTCAAAGCCAAAAGCTACCTTGCCTAATGCAATAAACCTTTCGCTTGTACTCTCTGAATCCAGTCTGCATTGCATTTAGCATATTCGTGATAATTTCCATTCATGTGGGGGATTGTTGGAAATGGACCACTTTGACATAATAATTGGGTGGGACCCAAGCGTCGATTTGTTAAAATAAATAGTCGATTAAATTCTACATTTCGAGTATATGAACATAGTATATTTAATTGTGCAAAACCATTCCATTATGAATGAGAAATTATGGTTGAAAGTTAGACAATAAATGAGGAACAAAAAGGAAAATAAGTGAAAGGTGTATCCCACATTGGTTGGATACTCAACCTTGAACCACTTTATAAACTCCAAGTTTGGAAATGGGTTTGGGCCCCAAGGGGCACCGCAAGTCTTTAGAGGGGAGAGAACGTAGGAATGCTCATAATCGAGCAAAGCCCACACCGCGCGCGCCGCCGTCGTCCGACCGGCCGGCTCAGCACGGCACGTGCACGTGTTAGGGTCATGGGCTTGAGCCGGGTTGGGCCTATGTCTAATATTAATTTTTTGGATAAATTTTATTCAAATTATCTAATTAAAAACTCCCTCCAAACAATCAGTTTTAAAAGTGGGTTTAATAACTGTACGCATGAACAGTAGTGGAGTTTGCGCATGAATGATAGTGGAGTGAATGCAGAGTTGCTTGCTTGGAACTACTCAACCGCCTCCTCCCTTTTCCTTTAAATGTTCCTACGGCTTTCATTCAGAAAATCATCCAGAGCATACACATACATACAGTCAGTTTTCCTTCAAAACCATTTCATTGGTTTTCGATTTTTTGCATTTTTAGATAGTGCTCCTTTCCTTTGGTTCACTGTTCTTGCAGTATAAGGTGCTAATCTGTAAGTTGTTTGGTTGTTGTATCTTGGGAGATGATTTACCATATACCGTAAGCATCGTGTGGCGGGGTAAAAACGTCTTAAAGACAAAGAACCTAGTTCTCGCCTCTATCGTTATTAAGTTTCAGATTTTGTCATGTTTTTCTGATTTAGTTCCATTTCCGCAAAATTTCAAACTGCATAATTTCGTTTTCGTGCTAATCTGTCATGAATAACAGTAAATAAAACCCAACAAACGGTGCCACATAAAATGGAAATTGCACTATGTTAATACATTTGCTGGTGTAGAAAAATGAATTTCTTACATTTGCAAACTAGTCTCGTGCTTTATGGGTGACATATTTTTCCAGTTTCAAGTGTTTTTAGATGGATTATGAATCTGATTATTGGGGTGTCAAAAAAACCTTTTTTGGCAATACATTTTGTGCTAGTTAAGAGCTTTTCACTATCAGTGATTTATCAATTTCTTTCATTTAGGCTCACACAACTTTGGTTCCTCAAAATCATCTTCATTTTTTGATATTTTTGTTGGACTAAGCCTAATCATAGTGCCACTTATCCCTAGGGATGAACAACGAAACCACCCAACTGCAAAATCGGCTTTCAAAATTGTTGGTTTGGGTCCACGTAGATCTGTCAACATTTTGGTTTTGAACCAAACCAAACCATTTCGAATTGGTTTGGTTTAGGTTTCAATTTTTTCAAACCGTTTGAAACCGCCAAACCATTTACAAAAGAAGTAAAATAACTAAATAAATAAATAATCAAAAATAAATTAATTTAAATTTTATTCAACCCATTTAAAACTAAATTCATCCATTATCCATATTAGACCCAACCCAATTAACCAAATACCCAACCACGCTAAAATCAGTATCCAATTAGGCAATTACCCCATCTCAATTAAAGCCTACCTAATAACCATCATGAGTTCAAGGTAAAATCAAAACCCTTGACTATAATTGTTGAACTGCTGAAGGGTGAAGATGTGAAGATCATTTTCATTGGCCAAACCAATCGTCCATAATACTTACACCATTTCTTTTCCTTCAATTAATAATTTCTCCGATTTCGGCTCAATTTCAGGTTAGTTCAACCTTTTCTTTTTTGATTTTTTATAATTGTTTGCTATATTTTATTGTTAGTTGTGTGATAGTGAAATTTTTCCATCATAATTATTTTATAATTTGTTTTTGCGATCCCAACACTGGAAAGATTTGTAGAAATTCTGATGGTAATTCTGCCATTGATGCTGCTTACTCGACTAAAATGATTGTTGTGAAGATTTTTAAAGCTAGATTGTACATGAAGCTCAAGCTGAGAGAATGATTTGGTGGAAATTGAATGCAAATAACTACAAGATTGTCTCCCAAATTGCGAAAGATGTGTTAGCCATTCAAATATTGACAGTTGCTTCTGAGTCTGCATTATCTACTAGTGGTCGGATTTTTTATTCCTTTAGGAGTTCGTTGATTGCAAATATGGTTGAATCGATGATTGGCACTAAGAATTTGTTGCATAATAACAAGGAACCTATAGTGATTCATCAATATTTGGATGAAGTAGATGCATTAGATGATTCAGAGAAAGCTATAGAATGTATTATCGTATTTGATACTTCTATTTATTTTCTTTTATTACTAGTTTTATATCATTTAATTATAATTAATGAATACATTTGCTATATTCTTATCTTTATGCAGAGAATGAATCATGTGTTACAACTAGAGATGTTGTGTTAATTTATATCGACTGAGAGGTTAGTCTAACTATTGCTATCATATTGTTGCATTATATTCATTAGAAGTAAAAGTGTAGAACTCTAGTTTGTAATACTTTGTTTTGATTGGCAGTAATGCTAATATATTTTTTTGTCTTGTATTGATATTAATATTTATGTTTTATCATGAGATTTTAGACTAATATTTATAATTTAACTTGTTTGATATATGGTTTTTTCTTTGTTTACTAAACCGTGGTTTTAAACTGAACCAAACTGCAAAAAGTGATTTGGTTTGGAATCGCTTTAAGTGGTTTGGTTTGAAATTTTACTACAAACCACCTAAATCGAACCGTGTTCACTCCTACTTATCCCATAGATCCCAGAGTGAACTATGTTATTACGCGGTTATATTTGAGTATTTTTACATGTATTAGGTTGTCCTAATATTCTACTTCATGAAGGATTTATTAGAGGGCCGAGGGCCATGTCTTGAATAATCAAGGTGACATGCTTATTTCTACCTCTGAAAATTTAACTATTGATATTGAATTATTTGGAATGGGGCGGGTTTTCACCCATTTCAAATAGAATTTGATTTACGAGAAGGATGATGGGAGAGCTATATTTTTTGAAAATGGGGGCGTCATGGAAACATAAATAAGAAGGGAAATGGAATGGTCGCAAATGAACATTAGGTGAGTCTAGGGAGGTGGGACCGCCGAACACAATTTGTTACATGTTTTGGAACTAGTGGTGAACGTGGGTCGAGTTGGGTCGGTTTTGGACCCAACCCAAAACTGAACCCAACTTGGTCAGTTTGGGTGTATTTCAACCCAAACTGACCCAATCCATCAGTCGAAACCCGATCAACCAAAATCGAACTGGTTTGGGTGGGTTAGTTTGGTAAGTGAACCCAGCCCACAAAAATTGAACACGAACCCAGCCCACTGTCGGTCCATCCGGGTCAAGCCCATGTGGGCCGCGGTTCGGCCCCTATGAATAAAACATTAGTTTTTTTAAATTACTAACTTATTTTACTTCAAAAAAAATGTTTACATTTATAGCAAAAAATGTGTTAAATTACTAAATAAAAAATAAATAACAATGACAACTAAATGCATCACTATAGTTAAAGCACAAATGTATTTTTTTTAATATGAAACGGGCTAGTAGTTAACCGCTGGCCCGTTTGACGTTTAATCGCCCGGGTCGGCGGTTTAGCGTCATTTGGTTCGTAAACAGCCCAACCAATTCACGAGCCGGTCCATGGTTACGGGTTGATGCGGGTTTGGTCGGCCCGTCCGTCTTGACACCTCTAAGAACAGCACACAACAAGTATATTTTCTAGTCATTTTTTATCTCAACTGAATATTTTGCTCCTTGTTTTTTCTTAAATTTGGAAATACGAGTAGAAGACGTACTAAAAGTGGAACTGACTTGACTTGCAAAATCCACATCCTTCGATACTTGATTGGTTTGAGTACTTACTTCACATGCCTTACATACCAATCATAAATAGACATCAAATTGTCCTTCGATTTTTGGGTCATGGTACGAGAAACTTCATCATCGTTAAATATTATCCAATTTGTATATCAGATCAAGCATGATAGCAATCCACAACATTTGGTTCACATTGTCCATCTTCTCCCAATACTTGTCAAAATTTCTCTTCATGTTAGCAGCCATTTCACCTAAAGATAATATCCATTCGGAATTCCAATTATCTAAATAAAATTGAACATACTTCGTGAAGATAAAACGTGGAGTTTACATGTAATGAAGTACTGAACTTTACAGTGACATTATAAAAACCTTTTAGAAATTTGACAAAAACTAATGCATTTTTCCAATCACTTAATGAAAGAGGTCCACCCATTCGTCCACCACCGTTATTCTCCTGAAAATAGGCAAGTATTGTCCATCCTCCGCCTATAAGCAATCAAAAGTTTTATAGTAATTCAAAGCACCCTCAAAATATCTAGTTGTTATTATCATGATAAAGAGATATTTGGAAATTAATGGTAGTGATCTCCCTTTGTGCGGTCTGCTTAACCTAGTTGATCGTGAGATTGCAGATCGAGGCGTGTCAAAAGTGATATGATCTTCGTGATGCTTTGGAGAGGAGTGAGGAAAAGGAAAAGACCTCTCTTTATCATGATAATGAGGACCAGATGTTTGAGAAAAATCAAAAGGAATACATCTTGGTTTTTCTGGAATACATCTTGGTTTTTCTGAAATATGAGCCTACAAACTACTCGAAGCTAAGACCTTCAAGGACAAGAGAAATCGACAATGCCTCTGATTTTCAGGTATCGCTAAGATCTTCGAAATGCGCTCCTTTACGAGAAGGCCTTCAACAGGCTGTGTACTGAAGCGATGACTTTCAAGAAAATGGAATGAGAAGCTCGAATCAGTCGTGGTAGGTGTTAGTCAGGCGTGGACCGCTTTTGTGCAAAAATTCAAAATTTCACGTGAAATAATTTATCGCGCGGTGACGTGGGGCACCACACGTCTTGGCCGTACGATGAATAAATAGAGTCCAACACATGGCCAGAGCTGTGCTGTGAAGATTAACTCTACATGCGGCTCAACAAACACGCATGCACTTTAATTATTGCTCGACAGCTTTGCCTAGTGGTGAATACTATTTTTTTTATGAAGCGCCGAATAAAATTCCCGATGACGAAATCGGACTAGACTGTGTGGAGCAACTCTTGGTCGGACTGTGGGTGTGTCCATCCAAATGGTTGAGTGCACGCATTTGGTTGATGGTTTTGGATGAATTTTGGAGTCATTTCTTCTCTTCGTTGAATGTGCCTTTTTTAGAATTTAAAGACCCCATCGCTCTTCTTTCATTTGGCTTTAGCAAACTTGAGGGGCTTTGGTGAGTTCTTTTCCTTTTTCTAGATATTTACTTTGATATTCAAATGCTCTTCGATGTTTCTTTAATTTCTTTGAATGTTCTTCAAATACTTTTCCAATGTCCATGAGTGGTTGCATGGGTTTAATTCAATGTTTGTGGAGTTTTGATCCATGAAAGAGTTAGGCCAATAGTGATTAGTTGTTTCTTCGAGAAATTGATTGTGGTGATTTTAATCGTGATTCGCACGGAGTGGAAAGAGGCAGTTCTGTCTATCTGTCTAGATTTTGGCTAAACGGAAGCGCAAGTCGATATGTCCATCTAGACTAAAATTCTTGGTTAAACGACTACACAAGCCTAATTCGTCCAGAAAAATCGACTGTAGTTGGAACTGTGGATGATGTGATGATATGTTCTTCATACGAGGTTGACTTGGAAAGCATTTGTATAGATAGTGATTCGGCTAGTCCAGGTCTTGAAGGTGGTGATCTTGGATTTGGTCTTTCTGAGCAGAGCCATCCAGGAGCAATTGATATTTTGTTTAGTGGAAACATACCAGGCCACTTGAAGGATATTGACTTGATAAGAATTCATGATGCCTATGGTGTTTCCGCATTCATTTAGCTCTGTCTACCACTGTTGCAAGAAAGAGTGTCATGGATCGTTTCGTGTTGAACATTCTTCTACGAGTTGCCTTTTAAAGACGGCTTCCGGCTCCCGATTTCCCAAACGGTTAGGATGGTGTTGGAGTATTTTGAAATTGCACCAAGCCAATTTATGCCTAACTCTTGGCCCTCCAAGTCCTAACCGAGCTGACCATATTACATTCGGCATGCCGGAGTTATTGCACAGTTACTTCATAAGGGAGCATGATGGAAATAAATACCAATTTTCCTTAAATGTGAGCAAAAATACGTTCGGTCGGAGGATTGTAGGTATCCTTCGGCGTTGTCACCCAGAGAGTTTTGTAAAGCGCTACCTTACAATACACTCTACTAATTCCAGGTTCTCATTCCATTTTCATGCAGGTTATCACCTCAATACTAAGCCTGTTGAAAGCCTGCTTGTAAAGGAGCACATTTCCAAGATCTCAGCGATACTTAATTAGAGGCATTGTCAATTTTTCTTGTCCTCGAAGGTCTTAGCTTCGAGTAGTTTGTAGGTTTATTTTTTTGAAGAACCCCACCCCAAACATTTGATTCTCATTATTATGATAAAGAGAGGTCTTCTCATTCACCTTTCTCCTATCCAAAGCATTGAACGAAGATCATATAACTCTGGACATGACTTGAATTACAATCTCACGATCAGCCGAGTTAAGCGAACCACAGAAAAGGAGGTCACTACCATTAATTTCCAAACCTCTATTTATCATATAACGACAACAAGATGTTTGGAGGACACTTCGAATTAGCTTTGAGCGCTTAGAAGAAGAGGATGGACAAAATACTTATCTATTTCGGGATTGATGGCAGTAGAAAAAGGGGTTGACCTGCTTCGGTAAGTGATTGGAAAAATGCCTCACTTTTTGTCAAATTCCTTAAAGGTTTTTATGATGTCACTTTAAAGTTCAGTACTTGATTACATGTTAGCTCCACAATTATCTTCATGAAGTATGTTCACTTTTATTTAAAAAGATGGAGTTCAGGTGGAGATTATATTTTAGGTGAAATGGTTACTAACATGAAGAGAAAATTTGACAAGTACTGGGAGAAGATGGACAACGTTAATCAAATGTTGTTGATTGCTATCGTGCTTGATCTGAGATACAAATTGGATAAGGTTGAGTATTTTTTGTGATATTTATAACAATGAGGAAGTTGCTCGTACCATGACCCAAAAATCGAACGACAATTTGATGTCTATTTATGATTGGTATGTGAGGTGTGAAGTAAGTACGCAAAGCAATCAAGTATCTAGGGATGTGGCTTTCGCGAGTGGGTTTTCTTCTGCAAGTCAAGCTAGTTCCACTTCTAGTGCGTCTTCTACTCGTATTTCCAAGTTTAAGGAAAAACAAACAGCAAAAGATTCCGTTGAAATAAAAATTGACGTGGAAATATAGTTGTTGTACGCTTGTGAAAATATAAAGGACGGTGAGTTTGACATCCTTAATTGGTAGAGGCAAGTATATATAATACCTTTTCCAAGATGTGTTGGCAATTCTAGTTTTCACAGTGGCTTCAAAAATTGCTTTTAGTACGGAATGATGAATCCTTGATCCCTTTTGTAGTTCTTTAACTGATAGGATGGTTGAGGTTTTGATTTGCACCAAAAATTGATTCAAATCTACTCCAAGCGAGGATATATTCCACATGGATGATATGAAATATTATAACAAATTGGATGATGGTAATTAACTATTTCATTAAGTACGTTAATTATATGTGTTTCAATTTCATATATATTTTTTTTTTGTAGAGCTTTCGGAATCAATGAAAACGAATGAAGACTCCATCAAGGACAAGTGATTCATGCATTTTCTACGTTTTCAAGGTAAGTAATATTTTCTTATTGCTTTTACGGTTCTCGATAGAAATTTATGGCTTTTACAATCTCTATTTACATATGACTTCTTCATTTGGTCCATAATTTTGTTACTAAAGTAGGTTAAATTGATTTGGATTTGAGAAACATGTTTGTTGTTTATTTTTTGTCTAGCAATAACCATCGGGATGTTGATTCGCAAAGATGTTTTAATCACCATTGTATTTCTCGTAATTGTTAAGGAATGTATTGTTGGATAACTGTAATATTTATACATTTATGGATTCATATGTACTTGTTGGATGATTGTAGTATTTCACTTTGGTTGCTTGATTTGTGCTTGATGGATAATTGGAATGGATGCTTTTTATTGTTGGTGTTTCTAAAGACTTGTATGGAGTTTGGTATTTCTTATGACTTGTTAGCTTGGGAGAAACTGACTGACCTTTTTCATTTTTCATTATATCTTTTATTGATACGTAGGCCAAAAAAAATTGTTGTACTCGAATTTCGGTCGAAGCCCTAATAGGGAGGCAAAAGAAAAAATGTGTGTTCCAATTTGGTTCAAAGCCCACAAAACCGACCAAAACCAATACGATTTGGGTGGGTTCCGTTCAACTAATGGTTTGGGTTGGAATTTACACAAACCGACCTAGTTGATATTGGTTTTGAGTTGGGTCCAAAACTGTACCATGCCTACCCTTGTATTAATGCACTCGTGACCTAGGTCGATGGCATGATGTGGTGGTTTACTAGAGTATATGGGAATCCACGCCTTGAATTGAGTCACTTGTCATGGTATTTATTTAACTGTTTGCGTGGGATAATGTAGGGGGTGAACACATGTTAGTTTGGTCGATTTTTTACTTATGTTCAAACCAAATCATTTAAAACGGTTTGGAAAAATTCCAAACTAAACCATGCTATTTCATTTTCCAAACTAAATCAAATCATACCATTATTTATGTTCGGTTTGGTTCAGCTATTATTCTGTTAACTTTATCTTGGATCTGAAGCTCTGCCGCCTCCTAGTCTTTTAGATACATTAAGCTCTCTAATGTGTCTGCTTTAAGTCTTGATCAGAACCTTGCCACCTGCATTAAAAGCAGACTCCAATGCTACACTAGTTACTAAAAGTATTATTAGATCACGTGCTATAATGAAAACATTTGGATATTGACGCTTGTTCTATCTTCACCATCTTAGTATATAATTTTTTTAAATCCCCTCCTCATCCAACATAATGAACATGTCGTGAGAAAAATATCTAGCTAAAAATAGTATGTCACTTGTATGTGTTCCTTCATTCGTAGTACGGAGAAGGAAATAAGAAGAACTACTAGAATGTTGAGTTCCCTTAACTAAACAAAAGTAACTCCATAAATAGTAATTGTCATTTGACGATAAAGAGCCATTTGTACAAGAAGTCGTCTAACGTTCCTGCCGGTTTTTTTTTGCATATTTTTCGTACACTTCACATATACTTTTGTTCTAAATTAACATACGTTAGTGGATTTCCACAAGTAAATTTATAATTGTCGACATAATATATTTTGTAACCTCCAAACCTATTCTAAGATCCATTATAGTCACTAACTGAAACAACATATGCAATTCTTCCCAATATTTCATAAACTTAGCCTTCATCCCTACTATAATAATAGAAAAAAAATTGAAAATATACTTATTGCAAATCATACTTTGAACCGTGTGATTGTCAACCATTATGCATCGATGCAATATTCATAATCTTCACATGATTCATGCATAAGATAAGTAGAGTTTCATCTATGGCCTATATCTGTGAAGAAATTTTTTATTGTAAGTGGATTTTTTACACACAGACCATTAAATACTTCTTTTCGGGCGTGTGAGATCGTAAAAAATGTGTAGCACACCTAATTGTTTTAACTACTGGTCTATGGATTCTAGTCCATCATTAACAATTAAATTTAGAATATGACATACACAACGAACGTGAAATAATATGCCACCAAAATCAGGACTTAATTGATTCGCTAATTTTTTTCTTACTATATTGTTGGGCCCAGCATTGTCAAAAGTGAAACTGCAGATTTTATTTTAGCAATTAAATTTTCAAATAATACTTAATAGAATATTAAAATTATTATTTGCATTGTGAGGGAAGTCAATTAGACTGAAGGCAATAATCTTTTTATACATGATCAATTGTTTATCTATATAGTGTGCATTGGAAGCTATATATTCTTTATGGTTATTACCAAACCATAAGTCCGAAGTACATGATAAAACACCAGCATAATTATTTAAATAATGTATTAAGCATTACTTTTTTTATTGTATAAGCTAATAATATTTCAACGAAGAGTGTTTTCACAATAGGATGTGTACCTAGGTTGGAGATACATTTGTATAAAGTTGGTGAAGCGAATGCTTTCCACTATGCTAAGCAGAACCTTACCACTTGCCACCAACATCATCTTGATTTTGCGGCACATGTTCTACTGTGAGTACAATCAGTTGTCTAGATTTGGACTAGAACTGAAAGTTGCACTAAGATATTTGAAATGGAGTTGTGCCTGATTAGTATCCAACCCTCTATGTGTGAGTACACACTTTGGGTATTGTTTGTTTAGATAGGTCGTGCCCCCACTCCTTTACCATGAGAATTCTCTTTGTAGTTTTTACACAGTGCTTTGTCCTCCAGCTATCCGCCTGTTATTGTACTATTCGTCACTAAATTACAATATTCTCAATGCCTAGCCTTTTGTTTTTTTGGCTCGTCGTTTAGCGCTCGAATCGGTTGTTGTATTGGTGTGTGTTTCAACATCTTCTTGAATATCTTCTAAATCAATTTGATCCGTAGAATTGGAATATCATTGAGACCACTAAAATCATCATCTATTTGGTGACCAGTTCTGGAATGGTATCCATTTGGAATAAAAATGGGTAGTAGAAATGTGGAATAAATAAAATGTATACTACAATTTGACAAAAGAAATAACTCAAATAAGTAAATTTCGAGACAATAAACTATGGACTGCATAATAAAAGAACTAATATGGAGAATATAATACTTTGAAATTGAGGATATTGAGAGTTCTGAAAAATACAATAAGTGGAAGAGTAGACACAAAAATTGGTAACCCATAAATAAAGGCTAGAAAAACAAGATTATCTCTCAAAATTGAGGATTCCTTTCGATTATAGAGGAGGTTCACTTTTGCCGTCTCAATATGTGTTGAGCGATAGAAATAGAGATGAAGAAAGAGATGAGTGATAATACGAGATGTACGACAATTTTTGTATTGTGTATCTAAGCGAACAACAATTAAGAATTTAGGATTTGGGTATTTGGAATTTAGTCAATTGAGTTTGGGAAAAGGAGTGGTAGGTATTGTACTTTTGGTTTGGGTCTTGTACAGTTGGACCCTAGGGTTAGGGGTGAATAAATTGTAAAAAAATGAAAAATTTGTAAAAAATAACAAATTTGGTTCCAAAGTCAAGTACCCATGGTTTTAGTTCAAGAATCAAGAACCAACTAGGACATGGTCGGTTCTCAGTTCTGATTCTTAATTTTCTTTTTTTATCAGTTTCGATTCAGGAGGTTCGATTCTGGTTAAAATGCACACTTCTAAAAAGTATGTTTGACCAGTTTTACCGACTTAAACTATAACTTAAGCAATGGCAAACAAGCACGAACATTTGTTCAACTAGAGTTGTTTTTCATTTTTAATTTCACTACAAATGAACACTCCACTTGCATGATGTGGAAAAAATACGAATAGCAACTGGTGGTTAGTATGGTTATCCACAAAAATTGTTACATCCCTTAACCATATGATTGGGCTTGATTATTTCTTTTTATTTTCGTATTGGATATAGATTAATTAACAAAAATCAAGTCTAACTTAAACTTGATTTCCTAATAAGCTAACTTGAGAAATGTGCCAACCCTACCATGATCAATTGGGTTGTGCATGTCCTAGGTTACTAGATGGTTCTTGGCTCTACGCAGCACAATTGGACCCGTACGGCCCAACAACAAGGGTAACGAGTCCACGAAATGTCTCACTCTACTTGAGCCAAGCAATTTATGTTCTAAGCTACCAACATCGATGATTTAATACATTTTGACATTTTTACTTAAGACCAACTTATAAGTGCATTTTGTTACTTATTTGGGCTTTAAAACTAAGCTTTTGTTATATAAATTTGATGATTTTCTACTTAATTTTAGTTTAGTTTTCTTTATTTTCAGTATTGGACCTGTTTATAAGCAATTGGAGAAGAAGTGACGGTAAGAGCAACAATTCGGCGAATGTTTAAAGAGTAGGAGGACTCGATTTCATTCAATTAGAACTTGAAGGACCACATTAGAGGTTCTTGAAAGATTTGAGGACTAAAGAAATCAAAATCCAAAGTTGGAGAACTAAAATGTGCATAATATAAATATTAAGTTGGGCGATCGCCCAATCTTAAAGTTGGGCAACCACCCAGCATTGATTTTGTCCCGTAGAATGGTTTTTCTTTGCTTGGGCGATCCCTCGGGTTTAAACTGGGCGATCGCCCAATGCAACAAGCGGGATTTTTTGCCTTTTTGAGTTTTACTCCAACTAGAAAACCTTTTGAGCCATGATTTTTACAATTTTTTTGGATCTTTTGGGACACTTGGAGACTGCTATAAATAGGAGAGATTAACTTTAAATTAGGATTGACAATTTTGGGAGATTTTAAGGGGAGAAACAAGGGACGAAGGATTGAAACTTATCCAGGCATGATCGAACAAAGAACAAGGATCACATATTGAAATTTCTTTTTATACGGGTGTTGTATTTTTTATTTTTTATTTTTTTCTTATTCTTAGTATGTTAGACTATATTTGTTTTGTGCTAATATTATGATGAAACTTGTAGTTTGAATCTTTAATTTGGAAACTTGATTTTTGGCGATATGAATTAATATAGTTTTGAACAATTGATTTTGACTTCTTTTCATCTACAATTATATACATAATGATTGTGTGATTTTTGTGGTTTGTTTTATTGTTGAGAGATTGAAAATAGGCTAGACATAATTTTCATTGTCGAAAGGTCTGATAGGGGATAGGGATATACTGATATACTTTACGTGATTTTTAACTACACATGGCAATTTAATGCATTCTTATGTGTTCGCATTCGTCATAAAGATATAATCAGGTCACGCATAGGAATATGTTTGATTTTATTCGAGAGAGAGTATTGAACAATTTTGGGGTATTGATCATCATAACTGGTTTTTGTTGTCAAATTCAATAATCCGAACAAAAGAATCAATTACTACGAATGAATTCGGAGTCCTAGTACTTTTCCTTCCTATACTTAAAGTCATTTTGTGTGAAGTTTACATCTTTTATTTGTTTAAATTATCATTAGTTAATTGTTTCTAGTTAATACGTTAATTAGTTCTTAGGTACACAAACATCCAAAGTAAAATTGTTTGGTTAAGATTAATTTAATTGTGTTGAGCTATCTAAATCTCTGTGGGTATAACATTCGGACTTAAATCCATTATATTACTTGTACGATTCGTACACTTGCGAAATAATATTGCGACACTAACAATTGAATGACAATAGGACATATAAATAAATGCGAGGAACAAATAATTTTTAAGTGTAATTTTCTGTTTTTCTAGTCTTTGACACAAGAAACCCGCTTAGAAAATGTTGTGTAAAAAATTAAGAGTTCTTTACATATATACACTACTTGTAAACATAAATTAAAAAAAAAAATACTTGAATAAATTTATAATTGTAATATTACTAGATTACAAATCAAAATTTATAATATTATTGGACTTTTAATGAAATCCATTTCAACGGGATTGATACCAAAACGAAACGATAGAGACAAGAGCTCCCGATCAATGTCCTGTTACAAATTAAGATAATGATCATCCGTTATACCTTACCAGCGAAGAAGATGGGGAATTCAAATTTCAAAATTAACATCCATAAAAAAAAAAAAAAAATCAAATTGTGTGCAGAGAAATAGATTTTCGTAACAATGTAACTAAATAAATTTAAGATGTTAACATTATACAAGAAGTTAACGTAAGACGTGAACAATCGAAGATAACATTATAACTAGGGCAATCACGTAACAATGTAACTAAAAGATATTAATTAGTATACTACAATGTGAAAAAATGTTCACATGATAAGGACAACACACATAATGTTATCATATTAACAAACTGTTTCACATGTAACAATGTAACTAAACATTTATCATTAATGTGTCTATCCATAAGACCAGTACCTGTGCCAAGCTGCTCTTCAACTATCTATCCATCTTATACCTTCCTTTCAATAGGTCTTCCACAGCATCAATATTTGTTTGCTAATATGGCCCCATGGCCAGCTGAGGGGGAATAACTCCATAGAGAGCTTCAAAGGGTGTCCTTTGTATGGCTGTGTGGTAGGTTGTATTGTACCACCACTCAGCCAATGGAATCCATTTCGTCCAAGCTCTAGGTTTGTCATGCACCTAATGTACATCTCCAAGCATTGATTTAGCCTCTCAGTTTGTCCATCAGATTGGGGATGGTAAACTATACTCATGTGTAGTTTGGTGCCCAACAGCTAGAACAACTCCTGCCAGAAACAACTGGTAAATACCCTGTCTCTATCAAAAACCATGGATTGAGGAAGACCATGTAACGTGCTAATATTATCTAGAAATAATTGTGCTATCATTTTTGCCGTAAATGGATGAGATAATGCTATGAAGTGCCCATATTTTGTGAACCTATCCACTACCACCATAATAATATCCTTTCCCTCAGACTTGGGAAGTCCTTCAATGAAATCTAGGAAAATATGACTCTAGGGATATTGAGGAATTGGTAGAGGTTGGAGAAGGACAGGATAAGGAATATGCTCTCCTTTACACCTTTGACACACATCACATTGCAAAACTTCTTTTTTGATAGCCAAAGACATACCTGGCAAAAAAAAATAAAATTGATGTTTAGCTCTCATTATACTTGCCTGTATTCCATAGTGGCCACCATCTTGGGATGAGTGAATGCATTGTATCATTTTCTTCCTGATATCCCCTCCACTGCCAATATACAACTTGCCCTTTTATCTAAGTACTCCATTGTAATATTTGTAGGTTGGATCACTTGTGGGATCAACCACTAGAGACTGAATTTTTTCTGTTGCCATCTGATCATCCTCATAACTGTCTACCACTTCTTGTATCCAAGCATGAGTAGTTTGTATCAGTGCATTGGATTCTCCCTCTCTCCTCCTTGCTAAAGCATCTGCCACCACATTCTCCATCCCCTTCTTATACTGTATTTCATAGTCCAACCCCATCAATTTAGTTAGCCATTTTTTCTGTAGTAGGTAGTAATTCTCTACTCTAATAAATACTTGAGTGACTGATGATCAGTCTTTATCACAAAGTGATTACCCTTCAGGTAATGCCTCCATTTCACCACTGCAGTCACCAATGCCAACAATTCCTTCTCATACATAGACATCCCTAGACTATTTGGTCCCATGGATCTACTAATGTAAGACAAGGGTCTTTTGTTTTGCATCAGTACAACCCCTATCTCTCCATAACTAGCACCAGTCTCAATGAAAAAATGTTGAGTAAAATCTGGGAGTGCAAGTAGTGGAGTGGTACTCATAGCAATTTTGATGTTATTAAAAGCTGCCTCAGTTACTTCTGTCCACAAAAAACTGTCTTTCTTTAGGAGATCAGTCAGGGGTTTAGCCAATGTCCCATACCTTTTCACAAACTTTCTATAGTAACGAGTTAATCCCAAGAATCCCCTCAGCTGTTTGAGATTAATTGGAGAGGGCCACGATTGCATAGCTTCTACCTTCTTGGGATCTGTTGATACCCTTTGTTGATCTATTATGTGTTCTAAATATTCCACTTTAGTCTGCCCCAAACTGCATTTACTAAGTTTGGCATACAACTAGAGCTTCCTCAGCAACTGTAGTACATTCTCCAAGTGCTCTGTGTGACTTGCCATATCTTTACTATACACTTAAATTTCATCAAAGAACACAAATACATATTTCCTCAACTGATCTAGAAATATGTTATTCATCAGACTTTGGAATGTTGCTGGTGCATTTGTAAGCCCAAATGGCATCACCTTGAACTCAAACAGCCTTTGATTTGTCTTGAATGCAATTTTGTATATGTCATCTGGCCTAACCATTATCTGATGGTACCCAGCCCTAAGATCTATCTTGGTGAAGTATTTGGCCCCATTCAACTCATTAATCAATTTATCAATCTGTGGCATTGGATACTTATCATTCACAGTAAGATTGTTAGGCTGCCTATAATCCACACAAAACCTCCAATTTCCATCCTTCTTTTTCATTAAAAGTACTGGAAAAGCAAAAGGGCTATTGCTAGCTTGTATGAGGCCTGAAGACAGCATTTCTTTCACCAACCTTTCTACTTCAGTATTCTGGATGAAAGGGCATCTATAGGATCTGATTTTAAAAGGTTGTGCTCCTTCTTTGAGTGAGATATGGTGATCATGTGACCTGATTGGTGGTAGGGCATTAGGTTCCTCAAATACATCAGTGAAATCAGCTAAGATAGGTTTTAATTCTTCTGGTGTGTCTTATATGTTCTCCTCTGTAATTGCACACAGTTGCCCCAAAACTCCAAAAGTTTGTCTGGCCATTAGAGATTCCAATTGTTGCCCAGTGATCAACTTAAATTTATTGTCAGTGGAACCACTACCGATTGTCACCTTCTCCCCTCTATTATTGAAGCTAATGTATCCTTGAGTAAAGTCAAATGTCACTGGCCCAAACTGACTAAGCCAGTTAACCCCCAACACCATATCACTCCCACCAAGTCTTGATGATCTAACTCTGTACTGAAACTCCATCTCCTGTATCTGCCAAACCAATGGAAGATGTATTATCCCACTTTCCAATTTATGTCCATTAGCTACTGTCACTAACAATGGCTTGGAAAAATCATTCTTATACTCCAAGGACTTGGTGAGCTTCTCATCAATGAAACTGTGGGTACTCTCACTGTCTATCAAAATGGACACCATTTTACCACCTATTCTTCCTAGTATTCTAATAGTCTTATGCTTCATACTTCCCATCAATGCATCCAGTGAAATCTGCATTCTCTTCCTTTCTCCTTCCTCCTCAACTTCCTCATTCCCTGGCCCTTCATTGTTTTTATCTTCCTCCTCCTCCTCCTCTTCATCAACAACAATATAATTCAACATCATATTCTTACAAACATGGCCTAATGTATATTTTTCATCACACCTAAAGCAAAGTCCTAAATTCCTTTTAGTTTGGATATCAGTAGGAGTTATTGTTTTGTATGGGAATGGTTGGATTTTTTTAGGAATCAAACTGGATGGTTCAGGTATTTTCTGGGGTTCATATAAGTTTTTGGAGGTGGGAGTGAATCTGTTGGGTTTATGAGTCTTATTAAGGGATGAAATGGTGGTTTCTTGTAGTAGGGCAATTTCAAATGCTTGGGTCAGTGATGTTGGTCTGATCATCTTCACCATGGATCTAATCTCACCTTTCAACCCACTAGTGAATATACTAATGTAATATGTCTCTGGTAGATTGGGTAAAGATTGCATAGCTTGGGCCTTAAGATTCAAATCTCTCCATGTAATCAGCCATTCCACCATATTGCCTAATCTTGCTAAAGGTTTCCACTACCTCTTCTCCCGTAGTCTCAGCAAACCTCCTACACACTTCTGTGGTCAGTAATTGCCATTCTGCATTTGGGTCACTGGATTAAAAGCCATGAAATCAAATGTCAGCTCTTCCTTTAAGATACATCTCAACAATGCCCATTTTCATCTCATCTAGTATATGGTGAAGATGGAAATATTTATTAGCCTTCCTTACCCATTCTCTCGGATTCTCCCCTCCAAAATTAGAAAATCTATCTTAGACAACCTAGTATAATTTCTCTGCTCCCCATATCCCCTATTGCCATTAGGATTCCTGTTCTCCAAATCACCACTACTCATCTCAGTTCCACTACTTCCCCTTTCAATCTGTTTGTTTCTTTGCTCATTATGGGCCACATTGAGTCTAGCCATTCATGGCCACTATAGATTCATACTTGGAATTCATATCCTGCATCAATTCCTCCATTCTATCTTGCTTGCTACACATACTCTTGAGAACCTTATCAGATGAATCCATCTTACCCGCCAGAGTTGAATAAGCAAGGCCCAAATCACTGATGTCTTTATTCATATTTCTGAGGTGATCTTCTGTTGCTTTCTGTTGTGTCTCCATGGTTGTTCCCAGAATTTCACCGCTTTGATACCAATTTATTATGATTTGAATCCAACAAATGGGAAATTCAAACAAAAACCAGAAACTTCACAATTGGGTGCCAAACCAAAGCTAAAATTGGACTGAATACAGATGAGATATAACAATTTTAATAAGAAGAAATAAAAAAAAGTTAAGAAAATTGAAAATTAAAAGAAGAATCGAAGAACAATAAATTCAGAGAAGAATGTGGAAAAGGAATTCACTGTCATTTCTGTTAAAATTCATCATAATTTTCTCTCTCTCTCTCTCTCTTTCTCAGCCACGTATTTAACATTTCCAAAATTGAAATTGTGTTTTGAAGATTTACAACTAATCAAAACGTAAAAACTAAATAACTGAAATAAGCAAAACGTTGTCGTCTTTCATTGTTCTGAAACGACGTCGTCTTCACTTCAAATTCTGGTAATTCAGTTAGTCTTCTTCTTCTTTTTGCCCCACTGTAATTCTGTTGTTCCTTCTTTTGGTTCTTATCCATTGTTGTTATGACATTTCTCTTGGCTTGGCCTATGCAAGTGACTTTAGGGGATGAAGGGTCATTCAAGAATGCATATGATGAAGTTTTGGAGTGGTTTAATTTCACATCTTTAATGGAAACTCTACATAAAATTGGCAACAAAATGGGTTTGTGATGATCATATGATCCATTTTCCATTTCTGCTCTTGATGATCTCATTTTGTGTGTGTGTGTGTGTGTTTTCCAATATATATATATATATATATATATATATATATATATATATATAGAGAGAGAGAGAGAGAGAGAGAGAGAGAGAGAGAGAGAGATATTGAAAAATGAGAAACACGAATACAAAATAGATATTAAATGCCATTTTAGATAGCTCTCGAAGTGAAATTGTGCATTAAAAACAGATATACATCATAATTATGTTAGGCTATTTGGGTAAAAGTTTAAGGAAAAGAGTAATGATAATTATCAGTTTGCGCTGGTGGGATTTATTGAAATTGATTAATTTGAGCAGACAATATATTTATATGGCACCAATTAATTTTAATAAAATCTACTAACAAATAGATTAGTGATCTTCACCAATAGTAATAAAATAGTATTATTTTAAAGAAAATGATAAAGTTATATGGTCTGTTTGGTATAGTTTATAAACTGGTTTATTTGACCAAAATAGTTTATTTGACTAAAAAATTGGCTTTTATAGCATGACATTGTTGACCATTTTTGGTAAAATAAACCATTTTGGTTGAAAAATTGGTTTATAATCTATATCAAACAAGCTCATAGTAAGTTTTTAGAGTAAATAACTGAATATGATCGAGTAACTTACTTTTATTTGTTTAAATCAAAAATGCTTTTTGTGAATGAAAAATAGCTATTATTTTAATGTCAAAATAAGTAACTTATTTTATTCTTATTTTCACCAAAAAATTACTTATAAGTAACATTTTAATCTTAGATAAACTTGATGCTCACGAAGAATATAAGAGACACGTGGTTGAGGACTATTTTATTAAATTAGGACGTTTTCAATATTTTGAGAAGAGATGAAGGATTTAGATGAAATATTTATTACTATCCATTAGGTTTTGGTTTAAAGCAGCATATTGCCACGTACTCACGTAGCTCTAATTCCCCTAAATTGATTTAATCTCTCCAAGAGATATACCTTGAAGATTTGTTAATGGGTAATTATATTCACACCTATTTTTGTTATGTACACCATGTTTTAATTGCTATGAAAGTCCTTCAATCTTTGATATTTTGACACTTATTTCTCATCTTTTTTCGTCACATTTTTATCATTATTTTTCAATTAATTTTTACATCTAATGACGATTTTTGTCCAAATATTATGCTAATGTACATTGAAATGAGGAAAAAATAGTTTGTCAAACTTTTTTATTTGTTAATTGTTTTGCTTATTTGAAAATACGAGAGACATACAATTTTTTTAACACCATTCTAATTAAATTTTTGGATATAAATCATTATTAAAGATAAAGATAAGATGTGCAAATTAATAGGATGATGATAAAAATGTGATAAAAAAATAATGACATAAATGCAAAAATGAGTATTAGTTGGAGAATTTTATTGCAATTAAAATGTAGTGTGATTAACAAATAGCGTGGTGTGAATATAATTAGGGTAATTAAATTCACACAACACTATTTGTTAACTACACCACATTTTAATTGCGATAAAAGTCTTCAACTATTGCTTATTTTTGCATTTATGTTCTTAATTTTTTTTCACATTCTTATCATCAATCTATTAATTTGTATGTCTTATCTTTGTCTTTGATAATCATTTCTATCCAAAAAGTTAACTAGAATTGCATAAAAAGATTTGTCTGCCTCTCGTATTTTCATATAATCAAAACAAATAACAAATATAAAAGTTTAATAAAATATTTTTTTCTCAAAGATCGTCATCAGAGACAAAATATAAAAATTAATTGAAAATTAATGATAAAAATGCAACGAAAAATATTAGAGACACAAGTATCTAATTGTCAAAGATTGAAGGACATTCAGTGTAATTAAAATGTGGTGTAGATAATAAAAATTGTGGTGTGAATATAATTATCCATTTAATTACCCTTTGTTAATTTTCCAATTTCTGCAGGAATATCACAATTTATGTTGCATCCAACTGCTATGAATGTCTGAAAAAATAGTTGACATATTCACAATAGAAGCGGGGAGGGAACCACTTGGTTGAGTAAAAGATAACATTCAAAAGCTTCAAAGTACAGGCAATTTGTCAACGAAAAGAAAAATCTCCAAAATTATCTAGTAGTTATTATTTTTCTATTGGTTGTAACATCCTTAAATCTTTTCAATTAATATTGAGAATTGCATATGTGAGTTCAAAGAACAAATTTTTTCTTATCTTGCTAGAAACACAGCCTTAATCTTTTCAAGTCTAGCCACAACTTCCCTCATACTTATTCTTTCCGCAGGATAATCATTCAAACATTTCATCGCCACCGCCAAAATGGATGAGACACACTGCTCCTTTGCAGAGAAATTCTCGTCTTCTCTTCCAAGCAAATTGGTGTCCACAACTTCAGGTATTCTATTCTCATCCAGTGAGTGACTAACCCAACTTTTCAAACTCATTTCTTCACCAAACATCTCATCTATCGGCTTCTTCCTTGTATACATCTCCAGCAGCAACACGCCATAACTGTAGACATCGCCACTAGTTGATACTATTCCTTCTGTTCCGTATTCTACATTGGTATTAAGCAACCGTAAGATCAGGTGATAAAATTAAAAACTGGCAGTAAGTTGAACAAATTTTTAAATAAAATAAATTCTTCTCAACAAGGAACATCACCTGGTGCCATATATCCAATTGTTGCTAAGGTCTTTGTTTGAGCTGTTGATTCTCCTTCGTCAAAGAGTTTGGCTATACCAAAATCACTAACATGGGCAACCATGTCTTTGTTGAGTAGGACATTGCTAGGCTTTAAATCACAGTGAACAATGGGGAAAGTATGACCATGATGCAGATATTCTAAAGCTAATGCAACGTCTATCGCTATATTTAATCTTTTCAGCATGTCCAAAAAATAGTTGTGGGAATATAACCATTTCTCCAGGCTCCCATTAGGCATGTACTCGAGTACGAGGGCTTTGAACTCTGTATTACTGCAACATCCAATTATTCTGATTAAATTCCTATGACGAATAGTGCTCAGCACTTGACTTTCTGTAGCAAAGCTCTTGATTGCTCTTACTTGTTCTGACTGCAAATTGAAAACTTTCACTGCAACATTTAACCCATCAGAAAGCAATCCTCCATATACTGAACCAAAACTTCCACTTCCAAGTACGTTGCTTTCACCAAAGGCATTTGTTGCTTCTTCAAGTTCTCTATAAGAAATCCTTCTCCATGCAAGATGCAATGAAATTTCTCTCTGTGGTGCATATTTGTTCGATTTTCGTCGTCTTACAATCAAAAGAATGGTCACTGCCAGGATAACAGATATGATCGGGGGCAGAATATATTTCATTAACGAGACCACATTCTTTGACCTTGATCTGTTATGAGCCTTTCCACAAGGTGGAAATTGTTGTCGTGTCTCGCTGCAAAGAGCATAATTTTGCATAAATGATTGAGCAGTAAAGTTTGCAAAGTGCCCCCCTGTCGGAATCTCTCCCTCTAGTTTGTTGTGAGACACATCCAAATGTTCGAGATACTTAAGTTCTTCTAATGACTTTGGAATCAATCCAGAAAAATCATTGAAAGACAAATTCAAGGATTGCAAGTTTATTATGTTTCCCAGAGACGGAGGAATTGATCCTTGAAATCTATTGTGTGCAAAAGATAGCGAAACCAGCGATTGGAATTTGCCAATGGAGCTTGGGATATTACCAGAGAACTGATTCCACGAGAAGTCTATGTCGAAAATGATGTTCAAATTTCGAATCTCAGAAGGTAGATTACCACTTAAACTGTTATGGGACAAGTTTAGTCGTAGGAGATCATTAAGGTTCCACAATTTCAATGGTACGGTAGATTCCAATTTGTTGAAACCTAAGTGGATGTTTCTTAGGGATTTAAGTTCACCCAAGCAAACAGGAATTGATCCACTGAGCATATTGTCGCTTAGATCCATGTCTCCCAGATTGCTCAACTGGCAAAGCTCTAAGGGGATGTAACCCTCAAGTTTGTTTATTGAAATATCTATACGTTGAAGACTTTTCAATTTTCCAATTGTACTTGGGATGAATCCTGTCAATTGATTTCTTCCTAATAATAAATATTCCAAGCTGCTTAAGTTTCCAATTTCAGCAGGAATGGAACCCTTAATGTTGCATCCAAATACAGAGAATTCCTGAAGATAAGCAGATAAATTCCCAGTGGAAGCTGGGAGGACACCACTTAGCTTAGTTTGAGATGCTTTCAGAAACTTCAAATATCTGCAATTTGTTAGTGAAGAGAAAAATCTCCAAGAATCTCCTGTCAAATTATTTTCTTCAATCGAGAATTTCTGTAGAAATCTTAAATAACCGAAGTTGGGTATGGTACCAGTCAAAAAGTTGGTGCCCATGTCTAATTTGGTGAGCTTAGAAGCATTGGTGACAGAGCTTGGAATAACTCCACTGAGTCTGTTGAGGCCCAAATAAAGCACTTCAAGATCGGGAAGTGAAAATCCCATCGTTGAAGGAAGATAGCCTGAAAAGTAATTGCCACCCATATCCAAAATCTCCAAAGTTGATATATTGAACATGTAAAAGGGGATGGAACCAGATAAGCCATTTGTATTGACAATAAATACCACAAGATTAAGATTGCCAAGCTCAGTAGGTAATTCACCTGCCACAATGTAATCCATCAACTTTTGTTTTCAAGTGTTTCTTTGATGTACAACTGTCTGTCTAATCATGGCTGGTTTCTTAGGATTGCATGTGAGTGCTTCCAAGAATGCAATGAAGCCTAGAAAAGTTATGAAAAATAGACTATGTTTTGCACTAACGAAGTCATTTACAAGAGTGAAATATGTTCATTGTAAATACATACAATGTTGGAAACTTGAAGATGGAAAAACTTTTAAGAGAGGAGGTGATGATTTCAAGAGAACAGTCAAATTTATTTCATAAATTGACTTCAAAAATGACCAAGAAACTAGCCTGTTTTAGGCTTTACAAATTGTGTATCTAATCTAATACATGTACAAAATTTTAGTTGCATAATTTTCCTCAAAATGATACATGTATATACCAAGTACATGAATCAAGTAGTGGACAAATAAATTTCTATATGTATTCATTAATTAGAATGCATGTGTCACATAACTCAATACATGAATAATATTATTGGAAAAAATTGACCAATAAATAATAATCAATAAATATTGAACTTGATATATTAGGAACAACGTAGCAAAAAAAAGATTTCACATTTCTTATGTAAAACCTAACAGGAATTAATCAAATAGAACAATAACCAAGCTAAATAATTCGCGAAATTAAAGACACAATATTTAATGTGGTTCGATGACGTGCCTACATCCACAACTCAACTTCAATTAATCTTCTACTATAATAAAATAATAATAAGTATAACGTTCTTCTCTAGATACACATCAAATCATCAAGAATTAAACAATTCTTGACACAAAATCGTCATCTAACAAATGTGGAAACCCACAAAGTCTCTCTAGTCAATACTATAGGTATAACCAACATCAAGAACACAAGTCTTGACACACAAATGATTGTCGTTTATCAAAGACGGAATCCTCAAAAGCAATATTAGTAATACACCCAAGCACAACTCTCTCACTCAAGAACAAATTCTTAGCAATACTACTAAAAAAAAAAAACTAAGAAAATATCTCACCAAATTCATTAGTGTTCGGATAACAATTCCTCCTAGATAACAATACATGGAATACATTGGAAATGCTCTATGTACATGCATATGAATAGATTTATATATGTATTCATTAATTAGGAAACATGTATCACATAACTCAATCAACTAATAATACCAAAAGACAAAAAATTAATTTTTCTAAATAAATGAAGTTTATATTTCTAGCATACAAAGACTAATAGAGAAAGTGTAGATGAAGTCTATTTACTTATGAATAAATATAAGTCAACTCATTTTCTGAAACTCTTTAGTTTTCAATGTACAACATGTATTTAATTTATAAATGCCTTATTGTTCTCTCAACTTTGTAGTTTCGAATATCGGAAGCCATTGAAGTGTTATTTGCTATTACATTTAAACTCGTCATTACATCTCATCAAATTGATTAATTTTGTAAATTTTCATACAAAATGAGCCATTACTCTACTACATGTTGAATCATGTATGTGACATCATAAATCGAGTTGAAACAAATTTTAGAACCAAAAAGTGTTATATGAAAGTTGTTAATGATGTAGAAGTTATATGTATATACCTGTCAAGTCGTTTTTAGATAGAGATAGATAGTGTAGCCTAGTAAGGTTTCCAATTATTGCTGGAATGGCACCTGTAAGCTGATTGGAACTAAGATCTAACTCTACAAGCTCGGGAAGATCAATATAAATGTCAACTGGGATGCTTTGAGATAGGTTATTGTAGGCAAAGTCGATATATTTCAGAGTAGACATGTTGAAGATGAAAGATGGAATTGGCCCAGTTTGAGAGATACTTGGTACGCTCAATATCTCTAGATTTGAAAGATTGTCTATTTCCAGTGGAATTCCTCCTGAAAATTTACTTGTCAAAAGCAGGAAAAAAAAATTCATTGTGAAGATATATGCTCATTTAGTTTCCAACGAAGTTTGGTTGTTGTACAACATATATATAGCGGAGTTTCACTCACCAAACTATTTTTTGTTCTAACAATATTATTAGAACTTCAATATATATTTTAGTTGAAGCACGTTATACCTCCCTTATTAAAAATAATAAAAAAGCTGATGTATCTAATCAAATTATGACGTGGCATGAAAAACTTGCAAAAAAATTGTAGCGTCTAACGAAAGAAGTGACAGGGCATTGTTTTGAATGTCTATTTGTGTAAAATCATGCACATGTTGGTAAATTTGTGCTTTCTAAATGCACTTTCCTTACTAAAGAAAAAAGTAAAAATAAAAAATTTAAAAAGGAAAACAAATAAGAAAAAGAAAAAATAAAAAGGTTTTCATTTTCCCTACAAACCTTCAACCAGAGCCCCCTCCTAACCCCCAGATGGGATGGAGTGGGTGGATGGGAGGTGAACACCCTTTTCTTCTCTTTTCTTTTCTTTTCTTTTCTTTTCTTTTTGATCCTTTTTGCTGTTTTATTTATTTGAATAAAAATAAGGGTACAATCATCTATTCAATACAATGACTTTATAATTGTCAAAATGATGAAATCTGCCCGAGCTCGCGACGAGCTCTGGTTTCGCGACCATAAACAGGGGGAAAAATTCCCCCATTTCCGGCAGGGGGGGTGGGGTGGGGAAGGTGGTGAAGAATTTTTTTTTCTTTTTTTTTTTTAATAGAAAAATAAATTAAAATTTAAAATTGGGTTGGCCCAGTAGCCCAGTGGCTCAAAAGTAGGTAGGATTGGCCTAGTAAAAATGAGACCGTATAAAATCGAGCTAGGTTGAGTATAATTAAAAATTTTATTTGTGACAAATTTATTTTTCTTTTTAAGTTATAATGATAAAATTAAAGTTTGAATTTTAAATAATATAATTACTTAATAATAATAAAATAATTTTAATTAGCACATTTGTTAATAATTATGAGTTTAAATTTTAGTTATTTTATAATAGTTCATAAAATATACAAAATAATTTAGTATATTATCAATTTGTTAGTTTTCTTTTAATTTTTAATAAAAAAATTAAATTACCAGACTCATTTTCACTTTTTTAAAAGGTTAGGAATCAAATTGCAAATTTCTTTAATTAAAAATAAGGTTAGGGACCATTTGCGCCAATTGAAAGGTTGAAAAAAAATGTAACTTGACAATTTTACCCCTACTAATAAAGACAAAAAAAATGAGAGGGACTATTTGCGCACCTAAATGAAAGGTTTTTAACGGATTTTTAATGGAATCCGTTAAAAAGGACCAATTGCGCACCTAAATAGATAGGTTAGGGACCATTCCGTCAAAAATGAAAGGTTAGGGACCATTTACGCACTAATGTCATACGTTAGGGACCATTTGCACCAATTTCCCTATTTTCTATCAGTGAAACTTCAACTTTTAACGACATATTAAATTAACTTTTATCAACAACTTTTTCAAATTAGAATATGAGATCCTAGAACAATTATATAAAAAGAAATCATACCAATGAAGTTGATATAACCTAGATACAATTCCTGGAGCATGTTCAGACTGCCAATTGCACTTGGTATGCTGCCATTGAAAGGATTATAAGATAATGACAGGACCTCTAGGTATCTGCAATTGTATATATTTGATGGAATTTCTCCAGAAAGTTGATTGTCTGAGAGAGAGAGTACAGTCAGTTCTGGGATACCATCACAAATATCGTTTGGGAGCCAACCTGACAGGCTATTAGTTGTGAGAACAAGATTTCTCAAAGAAGACATGTTGAAGATACCAAATGGTATGGAACCCGTAAGCATGTTAGACCTTAAGGATAAGTATTCCAGGGCGGAAAGATTGCAAATCTCTTGTGGAATATTTCCATTTAGAAAATTGTATGCCAGTTTTAGTGTCTGTAGCTTTGAATTGTTGTGCATCAACGATGTTGGGATGCTACCAGAGAAACTATTGTTATCCAGAAGAATGTGCCGAAGTTCTGGTATGGTTCCGAGCCATGATGGTACCACTCCAGTGAAGTTATTAGATCCCATATCTATCTCTTTTAAACGTCGTAAATGAGAAAGCTCAAGGGGTATAATCCCTGTGAAGTTATTTGAGCTAATGTTTAAATAACTGAGAAATGTTAAATTTCCAAGATGTGGAGCAACGGTGCCACTGAAGCCGAAATTGGAAAAATCCAAGGCTGTGACTCTTTGCCATTTTCTACTGCAAGAAACACCAATCCAGTTGCAAGTCGACGTATTAGTCAACCATTTATTGGCCAAGATGTTGTTGGGATCTGAAATGATTCTTGTTTTGAAGGCAACAAGTGCTTCTTGATCTGTGCTTAAGTTATGAGCAAGGCAGTTTACTAATAAAACTGCAACAGTAATGAAGAAGAAAAGTTTGTTCATGACTTTGAAAATTTGAGTGGTACAAGTTTGTATGCTAAATGAGAGATATCAACCCTCTAAATAAAGAGACTACATGTTGGAGATATGTATTGATTTTTTCACCACATGTTTAGACCCTACAAAGAAAGGTGCAATGCTTGACAAGGAAACAAGTCCGCTAATGAGAACAATTAACGAAAAAGTGATAAGCTTTGGCGTTTCTAGAGAAAACTCATCGTCACAAAAAATGCCAAAGCTTATAGAAGTTAGGAAATGACAATAGGTCGTTTTGTATTAATTAATTAGTCCATGTCACCACGTCAGTATTAGATGGAATGACCAAGTTGAAACAAATTGAAAGTTTGGTAACTGATTTGGAACAAAAAACGTTTGGTGACTGAAGTGATAATTCCCTTTAATTTGGACATTAGAAATTCTAACTATGAAAAAAATATTCAACTAAAATTAGAAGATCGAGGATCTAATTGTTAAGAAAAAAATGTCAGGTACAAAAAGGTAAAATGGTGAATCATTTGGAAAATGAGCATATAATATATCTAAAATTAAGTAAATATATATATGTTTTTTAAACCTTTCCACACGCCAACCCACTACCAACTACAAAAATGTTAGTATAAATGTTTCCTTGTGCATGTTTGACTTCTTGATGATTTTGCTACAATTAATGCTCTAGATAAGTTGTATTAATGCAAGTTTTTTCGATGATATAAAATAATGTGATTTTTTTATTTATTTGTTGTACGTATTCAAAATCGTTTTTGATAATTGAGAATAAATATTAAAGACGTCAAGGCTATAAGTGATTTGTGAAGTTTCCAACAATATGGCTAAATTGTTTACATGCACAAGATATAATTCATGACATGCGACCTGAATTTACTTAAAATTGTTTATATGAAATAGTTTCTAAAAGAAATTAATTAGGTGCTCACTACAAAGCATCAAAGTTTCTCATATTTGATAATTGATTATATGAGCAAGACATGTCAAATTGATGTCAAATAGAATTTCAATTAAATCAACGTCTAAAAAAAATAATGAAATCGAATAATTAAATTCAATTCTAGCTGTGATGTTTGGCTTATTATTTTGAGTTAAGCATTTAGATATTTTTCAATCAAAAAGATACGTGGCGAATTTTTCCATGAATATTTTGAAACGGTAGCAAGAACTTACCCCCAATGAGTGAAGAACATAACCCGAAAATAAGTTGAAAATGTGACGCCAAAATAGGAATTAAAATATAAAATATCGAACTATTTATTCGATTTCTAGCAGCCATCTTTGGCTTGTTATTTTCAACTTTCCATTCAATAGTTTCGCAAACTCAAAGACGAGTTGTGAAATTTCCACGAATACTTCAACACAGTACCAAGAACCTATCCCGATGAGAGAAGAACATAGACTGAAAATAGACCAAATATGATGCCAAGATGGGAATTAAAAGATATAAGTTCACATTACTAAATAAATTTCTAGCAGCCATTTTTGACTTATTATTTTGAGCTCTTTGTTTAACGAATTTTCAATTTGTGAGATACATAAAGTTTGCCATTAATACTTCAAAACGATACCAATAACCTAACATAATGAGTGAAGAACATAGTCTGAAAATAAGTTGAAAAAGGTGATGTCAAAATAAGAATTAAAAAATAAAAAATAGGGTTATTAAATCAATTTTTTCATAGCCCTCTTTGGTTGCTCATTTTGAATTCAATGTTTAATAGTTTTTCAATCTAAAAGATGCATTGTGAAGAAACTAGCTAATTTGGGTCCCTTGACGAAAACATCCTAGCTCTGCCACTATGTTTGATGAGAAAAATATTGATACATGGAAAGACGATTTCTTTGCACCTTGAAGCTGCTCAAGGTAATAACATATTAAAACAAAATGACCAAAAGATATTTTCATGTAATGTCTTGAAACTTTTATGTTTATTATGTTTTTAGTATAGTTTAAAACCCAAGATGTTATATTATATATTTTTGTGCTCAATTGAAGGTAAAAGGACTAAATTGAAAGTTTATGAAAGTTCGAGGACTAAAATAAAATCATGTAAAAATTCCCTGTTCAAGTCCAATAGACTCAAGAAAGTCATACTAACTGTGATTAGGAGTCTATAAGCCTTAAAAAGCATTTAAATTTTTTTTGAGTGAGTTAAGTTCGAGGACTAAAATAAAAACATGTAAAAATTCCCTGTTTAAGTCCAATAGACTCAAGAAAGTCATACTAACTGTGATTAGGAGTCTATAAGCCTTAAAAAGCATTTAAAATTTTTTTGAGTGAGTTCGAGACGTTTTAGACACGAAGGGCAAAATCTTCATTTTGCTAGTGGACGAATTTTGAAGGATGAAAAATAAAGTTTTAAGTCATAAATAATTTGCCTAATGCAAAATGTGAAGATATAAATATCCAAGATGTTCCAAATATTGGCAATTTGTTAGCGAACACGTAAATCTCCAAGATTCTTCATATAAATTATTTCCTCCAATCAAAAGGTGTAGCGTTATGTGCGGCAATATTGATGGATTGTATGGAATGAAAAATAGAACAAGAAGAAAACACACAGGTTTATGTGGTTCCGCTTCGTTCTGTTCGGTGCGCTACAAGCCCCTCAATTGACTCCGGCATAGGCTTGCTTTCCGAATATACATGTACTCCATTCGATATGAGCTACAAAAGGCATGGAACATCCAATACATTACAAAAAAAATTTTAAAATATTAATTTTATATAATTAAAATTTTCAGATAGTCAAAGATGAAATATTAATACATTTGAGATTCTTGAATATGCATATTTCACGGAATTTTTGTTAGGCAGAAATGCAAATATATATGAAGTTGTAATATAAATTAATCATTTGGAACAAGTAATCATGCCACAGTAATGAAGAAGAAAAGTTTGTTCATGACTTTGAAAATTTGAGTGGTACAAGTTTGTATGCTAAATGAGAGATATCAACCCTCTAAATATAGAGACCACATGTTGGAGATATGTATTGATTTTTTCACCACATGTTTAGACCCTACAAAGAAAGGTGCAATGCTTGATGAGGAAACAAGTCCGCTAATGAGAACAATTAACGAGAAAGTAATAAACTTTGGCATTTCTGGAGAAAAATCATCTTCACGAGAAATGCCAAAGCTTATAGAGGTTAGGAAATGACAATAGGTCTATTTGTATTAACTAATTAGACCATGTCACCACGTCAGTATTAGATGGAATGACTAAGTTGAAACAAATCGAAAGTTTGGTAACTGATTTGGAACAAAAAACGTTTGTAACTGAAGTGATAATTCCCTTTAATTTGGACATTAGAAATTCTAACTATGAAAAAAATATTCAACTAAAATTAGAAGATCGAGGATCTAATTGTTAAGAAAAAAATGTCAGGTACAAAAAGGTAAAATGGTGAATCATTTGGAAAATGAGCATATAATATATCTAAAATTCAGTAAATATATATATGTTTTTTAAACCTTTCTACACGCCAACCCACTACTAACTACAAAAATGTTAGTATAGCCCTTCTGAAATTCTGAATTTCTGCATATCCTACAAATATACACTTTCTCGCTCGAGGGTCCAGCTTGGGGTCAAGTGTATACCGTTGTTGCTTTGGTATGTGTACATAGGCTGTACACCCAAATACCCGAGGTTCAAATTCGGCATGGATGGGATGGACAAAAGTTCATGCATTTTCTGATAAGGATTCTGAAACTCAATTACCCTAGAAGGGGTACGGTTGATGAGATAGGCTGCATATTTCACGGCTTCTCCCCAATATGTTCGAGGTATATTCATGCCAAACAATGAAGCACGAACCACTTCCATCAACTGCCTATTTTTTCTCTCTGCTAAACCGTTTTGTTGGGGAGTATACAAATTTGAGGTCTGATGGCGAATTCCATTTGATCGACAAAATTCCATCATAGGACCATTCACAAACTCGCCACCGTTGTCAGACTGAAAAACTCTAATAGACTGGTGATATTGATTTGACACCATTTTATAAAATTCAGTAAACCGTTCAAAGACTTCACTTTTATGCTTCAACAATGACACCCAGATCATACGCGTGCAATCATCAATAAAAGTTACATAATACCGAGCACCAGAAAGAGAAGGAATTTTTGCAGGACCCCAAACATCGGAGTGAATTTTCATAAATAGAACCATACTTTATTAAAACTTGGTGGATAGGAAATACGATGGCTTTTGGCCAGTTCACATACATCACAATGAAATTCTGAGTCACTAAAATTTGAGAACAGTTTTGGTTGAAGTTTTTTAAGATAACTAAAAGATAAATGACCTAAACGATGATGCCATAACCAAACAGCTTCCTTTGCAATATCTACCCCATTAATCTGATTAACTTGTCCCAAAAAATTCTTCTGTTCCTCTCCAAGTTTTGTCAGACCCAGGTAGTATAATTTCTCCTTTCTAACACCATAACCAAGAATCCGTCGTGTCAGAATGTCCTGAAATACACAAAATAAAGGATAAAAAGTCACAGTACAAGCGAAAGCAAGAATAATTTGACCAATAGATAGGAGATTATAAACTAATGAAGGAACAACTAAGACAGACTCAAGTGTGGGGTCTTTAGATAAGGCAACTGAACCTTATCCGGTGACCAGAGTTGGAGTGCCATCAGCAGTAGAGACACTATTTTGAGAGGATTGTTTGAATTCTGTCACAAACTTGGGATCATTGGTCATATGGTCACTTGCACCTGTATCAATTATCCATGTATTATTCAGAGTAATTCCATTCTTCATACCTGACTCTGCTACATTAGCGGAGGCTGAACGCTCTTCCTCTTTAGAAGTAGCTGTAGTCTTGCCCAACTTTTTTCGTGGTTTCTTGGTGAAATCCCACCACTCGGGATAACCAATCAATTCATAGCACCGCTCCTTGCTGTGACCCAACTCTACACAATTGCTACACTTTTGGTTTGCATATGGATTGGATTTGCTTGAGGATCGATGAGATGCAGCTCCTACAAAGCCTGGAGAAGAATCCTCATGTCGTAGGACAGCCATAACTGAGGATTCAGTTGATACTGAATGTCCCATAGCCGGTCTCTCCGATTGGACTTTACGAATGTAAGCATAGCTTTGTTCTAAGTAGAGTTTAGGTTCTTTTCATAGAATTTCTCCACGTACCTGGTCATATTCGGAGTCGAGTCCACTCAAGAACATGTGAACACGCATCTGTGACATTGTTCAAGTTTCTTGAACTACGGCTGCAACGTTATCATTCTGTGAGGCCACCCTCTGATCAATTTCTTGGAACATGGCCACCAATTCATTGTAATAGGTAGGAATCGGTCGTCCACTTTGTTTTGCTTCGAAACACTTCTTGTTCAATTCAAAAATCCGAGTTTCATCGGAGTCATCATAAAAAGTTTTTTCAACAGCTTCCCAAATATCCTTTGCAGTAGGAAGACGAATATACCTGTTCATAAGCGAAGGTTCCATGGAGTCGATCAGCCAACTTTTTACCTTTTCATTGTCTGTGGCCCAAGCTTCATATTCTGCAGAATGCATATTGGGTTCCTCCTTTGCTCCAGTCAAATATCCAACCTTTCCTAGTGCTCCAATCCGCATGCGCATGAGAGGAGCCCATAAGGTATAATTGGATTCATTTAGGACCATGCTCGTTGAGAACGTTGAGCTATCTTGGGTGGTGTAATGGTGATGGACAATTTGTGAAGGTGGCGTAATGGTGATGGATGATTCAAGATCTTTCGCCGTGTTCATCGTCTCGTCAGCCATTGAAAGTCATTAAAAAAATTCAGATTTTTTTATATGGCTCTGATACCAAGAAGAAAAGCAATACAATGATTTCAGGGTTTCAATTCAATGAATATTATTCATCCTAAAGAAGGGGTATATATACATGTACAATGAAGTAGTCTACAAGGAAACAATCTTCCTATAATTATGCAATATCACACAATATCCTATTGCCATATAAATCCTAATTATACTTATTTACAATATTCTATTAATAGACACAATCTTTTTCCAATTTTACAGAGATCCCCTCCCAACCTCGTCTCCACCCCCACCAAACCTCCTTATCAAAGCTCTCAAATCCTCACAAAGGCTGACTTGCAATCAAAAAGTGCTCATCATATAGGTCAGGATTGATCGCAGCATTGCTTTGATGACAACTTCCAGGTCTTTTAGCATTGAAAACACCTTCTTCTCATTGCATTCCACCACTGCTAGGAGGCCTAGGTATTTACCATGAGACTGCAACCGTTGAAGTCCGTACATGTGCAAAATGTTGTCACGGTCATCATCCCCGACAATCGGGCTAAAGGTAATTGCAGATTTTTTAAAATTTATTTTCTAACTAGAGGCCTTTTCATAAGTGGCGAGGATTTCCAACATGGCGACATAGTCGGGCTATTTGGCACACAAGAAAATTAGTGATCAATTATCCGCAAAGATAAGAGATTAATCATCGGACTCTCCCTAGCATGTCTGAATCCTACAATTCTTCCCCCTGTCTCAGCCTGTTGTAATAGTCCCGAAAACACTTTTGCACATAGAAGAAATAAATACGGGGAGAGGGAACACCTCTGCCAGAGCCCCCTAGCTTGAATAACCATTCTTTGAAGTGTCCCATTCAGATAAAAAGCAAAAATTGTGAATGATGTACTAGCTAGATTAGATCAATCTCAACCACTTCTCTGGAACCCCATCTTCTCCAGTCTTACGCCTTGCTCATGTCTAATTTTACTACCAAAAACTCATTTCCCCCGTTGCATTTGTTGGC
Source organism: Forsythia viridissima (assembly GCA_030279155.1). Taxonomy (NCBI): domain Eukaryota; kingdom Viridiplantae; phylum Streptophyta; class Magnoliopsida; order Lamiales; family Oleaceae; genus Forsythia; species Forsythia viridissima. The sequence continues at coordinate 31,774,138 of CM059045.1, forward strand.
CATAGAATGTATAGATTCAAAGGCCACATACACATTGTCTGAAATTAGTCTCCTAGGAACAAAAGCACTATGGTTTTCGGATACGAGATCTGGGAGAACCACTTTCAGGCGGTTTACAATAGTTTTGGTAACTATTTTGTAGAGTATGTTACATAGGCTAATCGGCCGAAGTCAGTCTGAGAGACAACTTGGCTTTTCTTAGGTATGAGGACCAAATTGGTAGAATTTATTGACGCCACGGACATACCCTCATTTAGAACTTCTAATACCGCCTACGTAACCTGAGGGCCCAATGTTTCTGATAGAAGGCTACATGGAAGCCATCAGGTCTGGGGCATTTGTGGGATGAGTCAAGATCTATTGTCTCAAATATGTCTTTTTAGTTGTCTCCTAATAAAAATTTTAAAATTTTACACATCATCATGAGGTGATCATTATGGACAATATAATGTATTCATATTTTATGTTAAGTTAATTTATTTGATGATGCGTAAAGTTTTAATCGAGGGGACTAGGGGACGTATATTTGGAACAACTGGACTCTCGTGGGACATGCATGGGTACCTAGCATATATTCAAATAAAATAACTTACCCGCCATTCATATACCAATGCTCGTTTCTTCTTTGATTTTGTCGAAGATTTGCCTCCATCATCCCTACAACTTTTCGAATTTTTTGTCGATTTTGAATATTTGATGATGAATTTCATCATCTTTATGGTGCATTTTCAGAGCTTGCTTTGATGTAAAATGCTTCATCGAAGATGAACGATTACTGCCATTTTGGGGTGTTAATCAATGATTCAGGTGGAAATGGGAAAGAATGTTGGCTGCAAATCTTTGTTTAGGGCTTGAATCCTACAGAAATTAAGGGATTTGGATTTATTTGGGTAATATTGGAATGGGATTAAGTAATCTTGCATGAATATCTCCAAAAAAATTCACACTAAATCAAAGGTTGAGTTGAAGATTGGGAGAAAATTGCCAGAAATTGGGAAGAAGAAATCGCAAACCTTGTATATGGGCGATTTTTAACGACCAGACGTGTTACCCGATTTTTCATTTTTTTTTAAAAAAAAACAACAACGGGGTGGGACTAAGTTTCTCAAATTTAAGGTTTTTTTGGGCCCAAACAGTTCAAATCATCGAAGGTCTTCTACCTAGGCCAGCTCCAAATTAAATAGACAAAGCCCAAACCCAAAATTCAAACCCTATCTTGTCGGTTGAATCTCCAGAAGTGATAATTAGGTACATTACCAACTTTTTTTAAGAAAAATTGAAATATTTTGCACTTTGATAAATACAATCTACCATTTAAAAATGATTGATTTTTATTATTTACTAACATTTCATTTATTTTACATATTTAATCACTTTCCATTCCAGTTTCCTCAAATTAAGGTGATGCGAACCCACAAAAGAATAGATCCGAACTCCAAGAAAGCTAAAATCTAGTCGCAAGAACTTGACCCGATGATCACTTGAACCAAAGAACCAAAGTTATAAACGCCACAAATATTTGCGAAATTTTTGACAAGTTTTATGTTAGTTCAATTAAGAACCTGGAAGAAAAGTGAACTTCACTTTTAATTAATCTCTCAAAAATCAAAACTAAGTTCTGGATGTTTACAATACCAATTGTTTAAATAGTAAACATTAATGAAATCTTAATCTAATTCAGAAATAATTAAAAACTAATAAAAATAAGAGTCCTAGGCAAAAAAGGAAACTAAAATATGCCAAACTTCTCCTGGAGAATACCTTGCGATCGCATTGGCTTATCCCTTGTGATCGCATGGTTTGTATCCATTACGTTCTACCTCAAAAAAGCCAGTTTTACGATCGTATCTTCGGATTACCATGCGATCGCATGGTTAATTGTTGTGATCTCTTGCGCAAAATTCTGCACATCCTTGTTTTTGACCTCCAACTTTGTTTCATACTTATTTTGGTCCTCCAACCTTCCATTAGTCTCCGATATGCCTTCAAGATGGTCCTTAGCTTGAGTCAAATGTAACAAAGGTCTATGGCTTGCATGGATCGCATCATAAGGGGACCGAAATCGTAAACTTCTTCATCACATTTACTCAACGTAGAATCTTAACCCTCGGTCAACGTCTCAAATCCTAGTCTCTAAAGTCCCTCTCGATTATATCCCTAATATTTACCCATGCCCGAAGGTATATTTTCTGAAATCATGTATTTTCACTAAACGTCATTTCCTTTTTTTGAACATTATTTGTCACTTTGGATTGCTACTGCATATTCTTGTGCAGATTTTTTTTTTGAACAATACTTGTTACTACAAAGTGTTACTATAAAGATTTAAGTGCAAAATCCTTTTTTTAAAATATAATGGTGACACAATGGAGTTCAGTGAACTTTTACCATACTTGCAACTAGGTCATAAACTTTAGTTTTGGTGCAATCATAATAATATACTTTAATTTACGAACAATCAAGCCACTCCATTTAAATTCCATCAACGAGCCTAAACTGTTAGTTGATTGAGGGTCCGTTTGAGATTGATTTTGGAGCCCAACTTCTAAATGTCAAAAAATTAGAAGTTGTTTTAGGTGGTTGGTTAATTTTTAAAAAGTGATTATAAAATAATCTGTATCATGTGGCTGATTTTGAGAAGGAGCAAAAGGATAGCTTTTCAGATTCTACTTTTAGCTTTTCTATCTATCTATTATAAAAATACCAATTTTGACCTTAATTAATTAAAGTAATTCTTTTTATGTCATAGATTTATTAGTATTCTAATTATAATTCATCTCCACAAATAATTTAAATTTAAATTTTGTTGACTTCTGAATCTGCACTATCCACGTGTCAATAGATCTCCAGTCAATTTATTGTCAGCCTGTATGTTACCTGCACGCTAGGACGATCGTTATGAACTAAGATCATCGAAAAAAAGGGCCAGTGATTGTTGGTACTCTGACAATTAAGTTAACTGCCAGTACACAATATATGGGAGAATATTTGGGTGTGGGAGAGACAAGTAGGCAGAGATTTGAGCAGAGTTTAAGAGTAGAGAATAATATGTACCTTAGATGGAGGAGAGATCTTGTATTTATAAGTCCTGAAGTCTAATTGATTTGGGTAAGCAATCAATTAGACATCATTATCAGATCTTCACTTCTTTATGATATAAGGGATAATTGGATGTGAATGTGATCTTTCAGATTTTCATCCTTATCTCAATTGATTTCCAATATCATGTTACCAATTATTACTAGAAGATTGAGATTTGGTTTCTTTTTGAGTTCGCGTAACAATAAAAAACAATCTTTCTTGAAATATCACTTTAGCTATTCCAAAATATCAAGCGACAGCGAATTATAGTAAATTCGAAGATTGACGAAGCACCCCAGGCTGGTCATGAACGTCGAGACCCTTAATGGGCTTTGTTGTAATTGGTTCAGACGTGTGAGGATTTTGCTGGGTCTATGAGGCATTCGTTGGGCCATGAGGCCTTACCAAAATTAGATGGTAACACTAGTCCCCCAAGTCCAAACTTGTTATTTATGATAGGCGTGGGACTTAAGAGTTTCTCTGATAACCTTTTTTCTGACGAGGACAAAGGCTTGATGTATATTCTGAGGGGTGAGTGATTGTGCCAAAGCTGTCATGTCGAGAGAGTTCTTCGCATATGTATTTGACCGTTGGCCGAAGCTATCACATGAAAGGAGTTCATCGCATATGTACACCAATCCTCCAGAACCGAGACCTGTTTATTCATAGTAGGCGAGGGTTTTGACTTGTGAATTTCTAAAAATTGACGTGTGATCCACATGGCATTTTTGGAGTTGAAGTGTCATCAGTCCATCAATGTATGTCCATTACGAAGGGTAATGATGGCACAACCACCTCGTAACTAGGAGTGGCAACGCCATTACGAAGGGTAATGATGGCACAGCCACCTCGTAACTAGAAGTGGCAACGCCATCATTGCTAGCGTGCATTTGGGAACGTGTGTAATTAAATTTTCCTCTTTCATCTCCCGCCTCTTTTCCCTGACTTCTGCCACATGACTTCTTCTTCGACGGTCAGATGGTGAGGGTTTGGGATTAACGGTTGCGATGCAGTGGGTGCTGTCTATATAAATCTCATCCTCTTTCTCATTTTCTTCTTTATTGTTGTCCAACATTTTCAAGTACATAGAGGATTTTGATGAAAGATACTGGTCATTTTGCTGGTTTTTAGGCAAAGTATCTCAACACAACTCTAATCAATTACGTAAAGTTCTAGGATTATTTATCCTTCTTTGATACTGTTGGGGTTCCTCCGGTCGTCCTCTGCCATTTTCCCTGTTACTATGGTTATCATTGTCTCACCGGCGGTGGGTTTTCGAAACACTTAAGTCTCTATTGTTGTAGACTGGTTAGGAAAGAAGAATTCAGAAAGGGATGATTCGTAGAACCATTCGGCATAGCTCACTGTGGATCCTAAAATAATGGGTAAACCTATGTCCTCACCCGACCATGACGAAGATATAGCGATGAGGCCCACCATTGTATATTTCAGTGTTGTGTCTACTAGTGAGACATAGGGATCAGGACCTTCGAAGACGAAGGTAAGAATAGAGCAGCCGGCCAGGAAAAATTCTAAGAGGGTGCCTTTGACTATGAGGCCTTCGCTACATCGAAAGGATGCTCTAGCTACTCGTTAGTTGGATGAGAAGCTCACATCTTCGGCACAATCGACGACCCTGATTCAGAGCTGAATTAAGGAGGCGGATCTAGAGATGCTAAGGTTAGCATATCATATTCCTGAGACAATCCATCTTCGCGTCTCTCTAGCTCACGAGAGAGCTGACGACCCTCCAGAAGGCTTCGTGGCCATTTGCGAGCCCTAGATGCAGCAAGGCCTTCGGTTGTCCTTGCATATATTCTTTCATCACGTGTTAAGTGATTTCAACTTAGCTCTGACCCAGATTACCCCGAACGGTTGGGGACAAATGGTTGCGGCCTTCCTATCGTGGAAAATTATAAAAGTCAGTGGAGATATGCCGACAAGAGCTTTTGAAATAATCATCGTCCCTACCGGTCCAGAGGATGGTACAATATGTCACCAAAACTGGGGCAAAGGTAGAAAACAGATACAAACAGTCCCAATAAGGTCCCACGGTAGAATGATTCATTTTTCTTTATCGGTGGGAACTGGAAATTTCTGTTGGAGGATCTTCAGTCGGATGTAACTGTCCCTCGTCATTTCAGGAGGATTGGTAAGTGTAGGTGCCATCAGTTCCTTTGTTTTCCTGGAGCCTGACTTACTTTTTTTTCTTATTATTTGTAGTTTGTGGAAAACTTCCCATACCTAAGAGGGAGCAATCGTCGCTGAGGACGATTTGGACAAAGATAAGGGATCTGAGCAGCGAGTTTCGAATTTTAAATAACCTACTCAAAGATAATCAGTACCTAATATGTTATTGCCTGATGGGTAAGCCTCGCCTTCCGTACTTTGGTTTCGTCTGCGTACTACATATTAGCTAACTCCTATGTGGTTTCGTGCAGCGAAGTATGTTTTCAACAACATTCTAGTCTTCGCCATGAAGGATGACAAGGACGTAGAGGGTGATTCATCTCGCCAAGGCAGGACGTCATCCGAGGCTCCGACTGTGATCCATGTTGCAGTCCCTCTAGCAACTGTCGTCCCCTTACCCCCTTCTCCACATTCATCTCCTTTCCTACTCCCATCACCACATGCGCCATCCCACCGGTTGTCCGTCCCACATACTAAGATAAGGATAAGAGGAACGCAGATGAAGAGCCCAAGAGAACAAAAAGAGAGCCATCCTCGGCATCAGACGATGGGCTCATGAGGGACACTTTTAGGCCCCAACGAAATGAGGAGGCCAGGAAGGCTGGGCTGAACCTTCGAAGCTGGTGACCTCGACCGAGCAAACTCTACCAAGGGGTAGAGTCGAGAGAGTTAACTGTATCAACATTACCTCCAGGGCCGAAGAGTTAGACCCGCATCTACTGGAGATGTTGCCAACGTCAGTTGATGTGGTGGCAACGAGTGTATATAAATATTGGTCCTCGTTGTGGGAGAGGGCCGTTGAGAAGGCCTCGTTGTCTGAACTAGTGACAATGGCCGCAATGAATACCGTTTGTGGCTTTGTGCTAAACAATGAACTGCAGGGTCCTTTTGGAATTGACTTTGGAGTCTAACTTCCGATTGTCAAACAATCAGAAGTTGTTTTAGGCATTTAATAAATTTTAAAAAGTGATTATAAAAGACACTGTATCATGTGGCTGATTTTGAAAAGTAGTAAAATGGTAGCTTTTCATATTCTGCTTTTAGCTTTTCTATCTATCTATTATTAAAATACCAATTTTGACCTTAATTAATTAAAATAATTCTTTTTATGTCATAGATTTATTAGTATTCTAATTATAATTCATCTCCACAAATAATTTATTGATTTTTGTACAATATTACTATACTTTTAGTTTTTCATTGTTATAAATTTTGAGATTTAATAGATATATATTATTTTCATTTTAAATTAACTATGGTAAATGCCTTGTCTTGAAAAAATATTTGATACATATTACATGTTATTATAGAAGTAAAAATAAATTTTACAATACTATTCGTGATAATAATAATATAAAATAACATTATTATAATCAATGTCTATTTTAATAATTTTATACAGTAACAACAATAAATTACTTTTGTTTACCAAGTACTTAAATATTGATTTTGAAACATACATCAATTATAAAAGAAGAGTTTACCAAACACTTATCTGATTCTTTCTGCAGCACAGCAAAAGATGATTCTCTTAAAATCACAGCCAAAAACCAAACCTGAGTGGTTGAATCGATTTAATTGAAAGACACCCAACATAAATGAAGAACATAAACAAACAACATGGCATCTGCGAAGATATATATTTATCTTTCCTTTAAACGAATAATGCACTTATATTGTTTAAATTACGCATGAGATTAAGTGCATTTGATCACTTCGTGATAATATAAGTTAAGGGCTTGCGTAGAGAAGCGCAGACAAATACTATTTGTATTTCGATCGAGAACTATTTCATCTTGATAGGGTCGTTGGGTCAACTACTCTACTAATTAGGGTATGCAGTTTGTCTTGATCGTGATGAGTGAATCTTGAGATTAGTGACACTAGTACACCTGAAAGTTATTGGACAAGACCATGGTGAAGAGCTTAAGTCTATAGCGTGATCATAAGAAGAATTGAACTCCACGTTACTGCATTATGGACTACCTAAATCCGTTACGAAATAATAATTGCTATTCGTGAACTTGAAGGTCTTTGATGTGCTAATGAATTAAATAAATTAATATGGCGAGCTTTAAAGTGTTCATTAGAAAATATTTAAACAGACCCATTTATCTTTTTAGTAGGTAACGGTTCCCGAACACGAATAATAAGCTAATTACACCAGTGATTTGTTCTCAAAGAAACTATTGGAGAAATACGAACTTACGTAAGAAAATAATTAGAAGGGAGAAATGGTCATTTTAGCCTAGTTCTAATTATTTGATGTTCGATTGGTGTAAGACATCAACGTTGTTAGTCAAAAGGATATAATTTTAGAGAATAAAAAAATTCTATGATTTTAAATAATTTGAGAGTGCAATCTGACGTCTTTAATGGAATGAGTGGAGGCTAATTATTAAACTTAACAGTCTAGTGTTGGCCTAACTGTGTTTAATTATTGGACCTACAATTATATATGTCCAACTGGTCCTTTGATAGATCTTTAAAAGGTCATACACTTAATAGCACTGGTAACAAAAGTTTAGTGACTAGACACGCAAAAAAGCCAAAAACTCAATCCTAGATAGTCAGAACAAGAAAAAAAACTTCTAGGTCTATTTAAAGACCTAGGGAAAGGTTGCCCAGGGAATCCCAAATTGCCTTGGCCAGTGCCACATAGAGAAAGAAAGAAAGAGAAAATTTGTTTCTTGTTTTTTCTGTCCAATTCTAGTATCCTAAATTTGGTTCTAGGATTTAGTTTTCACACTACACATAATTTTGGAGAATATCAAAGAAGACTTGGGGGTTGGAGGCACGAAGATTCAAGAACCGAGAAGGAACACGTACCGAATCGATCGGTAAATCAGAATGACAACTGATCATGACAAAGGTAAATTTTGCTAAACATTTATGTGATTAAATAGAATATTTATAATTTGAATCTAAATGTCTAGCCAGATCCTATATTTGTAATTTTAAATTTTGTTGTTGTTATTCTTAATTTCTACAAGCTTATTTCCAACACAAATTGACTATAGGATGGATTGTTTATTAATAAAAAATAAAAAACAAAATAAGAGGAGGACATAAAACCTAACCTTTAATCAATAAAATAAAAAATAACTAGATTACCAGTCAAATGGACTGAGAGCACAGGCCGAATCAAAAGGCAGGCTTCAAGACCCTATTACTCAAGGAATATAGCTTCTGGGCCCAATAACTAAGACAAAGAAAAAGTCAAGAACAAACTCACCACACATAAGATCTAAAGGAAACCAATTCAAAGGTCATCTTCATTAAAAATTAGGCAAGAAGACCATAAACAATAAACAGACCATGTAGAACTAGAGATAGCATTTGTACAATTTTCATAACCTTCACATGCTTGAAGTATTAAATAAGTAGAGTTCCACATATTGTCTATGTATGTACACAAACATTTTGTTGGAAAGGAATTTTTTACACATAATTCATCAAATACTTGTTTTAAAAAAGGTGAAGCAATAATATAATTTAGGGCATACCTAGTATTTTTTTAATTGTGGGCCTATATACTTTAAACCATAGTGGACAATTAAAATAAAAATGTAACATACACATCGAACATGAAATAAAATTCCACAAAAACCAAGATTTAATTCTCGAACTAATTTATCTATTACTATGTTATTAAGCTCAGTATTATCAAATGTGAAACTGCGAATTCTAGATTTGCAGTTAAATTTTCTAATAATATTCATTAAATAAGTAAAAATTTGTATCCCATTATAAGGTAGTCAATTACTTTAAAAGTAGTTTTTCTTTTATGCACAATCCATAGTTTATAAATATAATGTAAAGTGACAACAATATATCATTTACGATTTATACCGGACCATAAGTCCGAAGTGAATGATACAACACCAGAATATTTAGTTAAATCATATATTATATATATTTTTTATTATATAAAGCAATAGTATCAGTACGAAGTGTGTTTCTAACAAATGGCACATACATTGGTTGAAGATATCTTTGTACGAATTTGGTGAAGTGAGGGCTTTCCACTATGCTAAGCTGGAACTCATCACTGCCACCAACTGAGTCATGCCTTTCCGGCACATAGAGTCTTGTGAATACACCCAGTTGTTAAGATTCGGACTAGAACTAGAAGATCCACCAGGAGATCCAAACTAAAGTTGAGCTTAATTGATATCAACTCCTCTGTGCTTTTGCATACACTTAGGAAAATGTCGGTTTAGGTGGCTCGTGCCACCACCTTTTGTCATGAAAATTTTTGTTTACAATATTTAGACATTGTCTTGAAGATTGGTTGTCCATCTGCAGTTGCACCGGTTTGCACTAATTTGAAATAATTCCAACACCGAGCCTTTTGTGTTGCAGCTCTTCATTTAGTAGTCGGCCAGTTGTTGTAGTAATGTTGATCATTTCTAATTCTTCATCGATATCCTCTAAATCGAAAATAGGATCAGTGCTCTCAATCTCATAATCATCACCAAATTAAAGAATTGGAATATCATTTAATCCACTAAAAATCATCACGAATTTGGTGGTTGGAACTTGCTTTTGTGTTGTATTGATCCATGTAGAAAATGGAAAAGTAGAAGTAGAATGTAGAATTGTAGAAAACTAGAAATGTAGAAATTTAACTATAAATTGCATAATAAAAGAATTAATTATTGACAATATCAATTTTTTTGGATTGTGTGGGTTGAGAGAGTTGTGAATTTGTGAAAAATATGAAAGTTTAGGAGGTATTTATAGGAGAGAAAAAAATAATCGTTGGAAAAAAAAAGAGGGACCAAAACGGTCACAAAAGTGACCATTGCAGCCCAACGGTCACTTTTGTAACCGTTGAAATTGGTCTCCTACTTTGTAAAAGTTGGGGACCGTGGCCCACGAGGACCAGGCCTGTAGGCTTTGTCCACGGACTAATCCATGGGCCAGTCTGTAGACCGACCCGTCATTTCCAGCTCAACCCTTTTTTTTTTGCTGACTCGGCTCGGGCTAAGCTTTTAAAGGTCGAGCCGCTGGATCCACGAGCGGCTCGGTCCAATTGCCATCCCTATGTAGAACGCACTAGCCAGTAGGGTTGAAGCATCATGAATGGGTGAATGTGAGGACTGCCATATGATATCCACCACTCTTAATTCTAGGCAATACATGCTCATGAAGTGAAAACCAGCACTATATCTCAACAGAATTGATCCAAGACGAATAATAGAGAACAGTTCTAAGCAATCAGTGTAACAAGACTTAAAGAAAACGAGAAAGATGACGAGAATTGAAGATGTTCAACCTCTATAAGAGGAAGACCGAAGTCCCCCGTAAGGTACCAAAAGATTTCACTAAGAATGAAGAATTACATTAATTTACATAGATGAATATTCAAAGCTTCAATTGAGTACACTCCACCAATTACAAAGATGACAATAATAATCCTTTCTTAGAGAATTTATGGTCCTCACAACTTTGAATTTTTTTCCCACTACTCGTTTAAGCTATATCAATATCTACCATATTTAAGTCTATACACTGTTTAACTTAGCAAATGCAACTAGTTTAGTTACCATATCAGAAGCGTTGTCTTCAATGAAATTTTTTCAACCGATACCTTTCATTCTTTAATACCATTCCATATAAAATGAAACCTAATGTCAATTCTGATTATCACAATAGATCTTCACCTTTTTCTGTTGCAATGTATTTAGTCTCTGTAGTTGACAAGGATACTACATGCTGCAATGAAGCTTCCCAGCTTATTGTGCATCCAGAAGTGTGAAAATATAACACGTAAGAGACTTCCTCTTATCCAAGTCCCCTGCATAATCAGCATCCACAAATCCCACCAATGGTTCACCATAAGAGACCATCACCAATCAGGTCTTGTAGACCATAAAATACATAATGCTACCTATCGAGTAGGCATAAAGGATTTTTGTCATTTTCTTCTTCTCATCTTTTGTTACAGGCGTTCTCCAAAGTTTTATTGATGTATCTGCTTTGGGACACAACCAACCTACCAGCTTTCTTATTTATTCAAATTTCCATCTCAATAATATTTTGAACAACCCCCATGTTTTTCCTTTCAAATTCAGTGCTCAATGTCTCTTTATTTTCTGAATTTCTTCCATATTTGTGGATGCAATTAACATGTCATCCACATAGAGGAGCAAGAAGATTCTTCTATCTGTTTTAGCGCCCTTTATGTAAACCCAAATGTCAAATTTACTTCTATTAAATCCAGATTTGTTCATGAAATAAATCTGAGATATAATTATCTTGGGGATTGTTTAAGCCCATACAATTATATCTTAACTAGTCATACCTTTATCGAGTCCTTAAGAGTCTTCAAAACCTTCCGGTTATGTTATGAAAATGACTGTTGGAAACTGGCACAAGAATTAGCCAGAAAACAAAATGTTTCTCTAATTCAATAAAACCAGGATCTTTGCTAAGCGTTCACGTGTTTATTATAATTAAATATTAATATATTAGTATTATACCTGATCAATAAACGATATTAGATCTTGATCTGATTCACGAACTTCCTGCTTTTGATTCACGAATTTGGTGCTCTCAACGTTCAAGTCTTCTATGCTATTCTCCGAGTATAGATTACAATGGCGTGTGGGCATCTTTTAATAGAATCAAAAACTAATTTCTAGATTGGTCAGATTTAGAAAATCAAGAAGATAAAATTCAAGTCGAACAAGACTTAAGAATTTTACTCTCTTCTCTTTTCTTAATTGATCGAATTGATCAAATTAATTTACATCACATGCAATGTGATATAAATACAACAAACGTCTTGATTGCAAACAATGACAAGAGTTCTGATTGCATCCTAGTCCAATTAGTTTAAGATTGATTTAATTACACATGTAATCCCTATACTTATATCACAATTACAATCAAGTCCAAAACTTTCATAGTAACTATGATTAAGTCCAAAACTTTATAGAGCTACCACACGACCTGTCCGGACATATATTTTCTAAGCTCCAATAATTAGATTCTGTCTAGTCTACCATAGACCACTCAATCTAATTATTAGTCTCTTGCTTTTTCTACTAAAGGTAAAAGACTGCACTCTTGGAATATATAATATTACAAAAGCTGTAACACTTTCCTCTGACCTACTGTATATATAATTCATCCATGTTTGAGATCTGTTAATTAGGTATGAGCATAAATGACCATTTTACCTTTATAATTATTCTCACTAACTTTAAGTTACATTTTCTTCTACGGTCTTGTGAACTAATTCATAGATGTTGAAGTTTAGTTGTCGCTAAACACTGAGCTCAGATTTATAACCGTTTAGTATAAAATACTTAAGTTGTCATTCGACCCATTTTTTAAGGTGACAGTTCTCGACACGAATTCGTGTTCTCTACTTCGCTCATTCTCAAGCTCCCAATTCACCAAGATATTTGATCAACTAAATTGATCTCATCCATTGGTGAATCAAAGAACCATCAAACTAACGAAAATATGTATACAATCCTGTCAAAGGATTTAGATGAAATACCCAGTGATTAAGTGAAATTTAATTATTAACACGGTCATGCTATATAATTAAATTCGACACGTGGTCCGTTCAATATACTCCAAGTATACTAGTGTCACCATTAATCTATTTCTACGATAAGGACAAATCGCAAACCTAAATGATTAAATAGTCAATACTACAACCTTTAGGTATAAGGCGCCAACTCTTATACATTAGTTGTGAAAAATTTTATTGATGATCAAAATATAAGTTGTGTCACACTATGCTTCTCAATGCAAGTATCCAACTTATATTATCACAAGTGATCATTGGCACTTTATTTACATGCTCAATATTAAACAAATGCAATAATAATAAATGAATACAAACCAAAGTTTTATTCAATATAAAATTTTCATTTTATCACAATAAAATTATACTATTTGGGTATACAACCCAACAATGACTTCTTCCAAATATTCATGTACAAAAGTTGTAACTACATCCATTTGTCCTAAGTGCAACCTGATTGAACAACTGATGCAATCGACAAAGTGGAACGAGATTTATTGGCCAAATGGGAATATCCCAAATTAACCAGAATCAATTAAGGGACATTATTGGTGTAGAATAAAATCAATTCACGAATGTGCAGCAAAATGAATCAATTGCTCCTGAATTATACGACTTATGACCGTTGCTACAATTTTTATTCCTTCATAGTTATTTATTTCCTTTCTAGATTAATTGACTTAGTTCATTTCCTTTCTTAGTCTTGTACTTTAAATATTGCATTAAAATGAAACAGAAGGCAGTTTACAATTTAGCCCCTGTTTGGCCATCATTTTTCCTCGGACTCATTTCAACCACACATTTCAAAGGGTTTATCAACTTTTTGACCACACATTTCATTAATTTTTATCAAAATATCCTAAAAATGTAATGTTTATCTACACCAATAGGCGCATTAATAAAAAAAAGTTGCATTGGATTCTTCCAATTAGTATCGATTTGAGCCAGAGTTCACGGGAATCAACGATTTCTAATGATTGTCATCTTCTTCTTTACAGTGCTAAACCAACAACTAATACAAGCAAAATTATAATTGAGGCGTGTTTTACTACGGGAGAGAAAATTTCATCAAAGTTCACCATGTTCGATTCTTTTATGAATATTACATTTCTTTTTTCATTACTTCCAGACATTCAACTTTGTACTCACTGATCATAGCTTCTTTCTACCTACTTAGTTCTTCCTCAAATTCAAGTGCTACTGAATTTGCAAAAGCAATAAGGTCAGAGAATTGATATTTGGGCTTAATGAATTTTTATTCCATCAATTCAAATATATTTATACAAGTACAATCCTATTATCATATTAATCCTAGCTAAGTAAGGAATACAAATCATCTTTACATTCTAACTCTCTCTCAAGATCACACATGCCCAACTTTGATAGTAATGTATAAAATGGTACACCAGCAATAACACGAGTCATTGTATTAGATAGTTAATCTGCACTTTTAATAAATGGAACCTTTATACTCCCAGTGTCGAGATTATCTTTGATGTAGTTCGTATCAAGTTCAACATTTTTTTTTCATGTTGTATATAATTTTTGCAATCACAATATTTGGTCTCATGCGAGTTAGATAAATCAACTTTTCTACTAATCTTTGATATATCTCTTTGTTTGTCGGAGATTGATTAGGATATATAGATAGGCCATGATTCACCTCAATAGGATTTTCTACTAGTTCACATGTCGAGTTCCAGTTTCTACCAAGAGATTTAGTGTATACACACAAAATCTCCGGATTGGATCAACAAAAGATAGCCCAAGCAAGGAACACCAAAAGAAGAGACTTAAATAAAAGATATAGCTTTATAACCAAAAAATCTCAAGTTAAAATAATCAAATGTACCCAATCTGAAGTGAGAAATGTAAAAGCATAGAAAAGAGAAAAGGGAAGAGGAGGTGGGGAACTGCAGTGGCAACCACTGCCTCCCCCAAGTCTAGGAATTTTTAGAAGAAACCTTTTGTTAGGTTAAGATTTTAGCTTATTCTCTCATTTAAGAGTGTTTAATCACCGACCGTAAGGGAGGTTTTCACCCCCACTCACACAAAAAAGTGATATACATTTGTCTTCACCATTTTGAAAAAAATCTATCAATCTCCTCAATTCTCTCATTCTCAATTCTATTTCTATTATTGTTAAAATCTCTCTTTCTCAACCTTGTTCATCCTCATTAGTCACCATCGATCACTAACCAAATTCTATCAACCTTTATTTTTCTACGGTCGGATTCCATCGGTAAGCGGTATACTAGTTTTATATAATCTCCCTTACTATAGGGGAGAAGTGGAATAATATGGCACACAATTGGGAGTTATAATGACATATTATTGCCTAGTGATAATTTCTGTTGAATCAGCTAGGGTGAGGTAGCTATCCAATTATAGTAGAATTTACTATGCCATAACTGAAAGCCTTGCACATTTGGTCTACCCAAATGTTGCAAGTAGCAACTTGTACGGTTTGTGTACACTTGTTTGTGATGGATAGCAGATAAAAATAGAAAAATAAAAGAACGGTAGAAAATTGAGAACATAGAGTTAGTGACCCTTTTCGATAAATAGATCCTACTCTGAGAGGCTCAAATGGTAGCCCACAAACATTGCACTATGAAGCTTCTAGAGAGTAGTACAAGTTTGAACACCGCAAGGAAAGAAATCCCTCAATCTAAACCTCAAATGCTAGACTATATAACCAAAAATCACCCTTTCACACACATCACAGCAAACCCTAGACCAACAAGTTTCCTTGCATCACTGCTTGTGATTTACACATAAAACTCAAAAGAAAAATGGTTTGTATGGTAAATTTTAGAGAATAAGAGAGTTCAAAGATAGTTGAGACAAATGAGAGAGAAAGTGAGAATCAGATTTAATGAAAATCTCGAGACTTCGGTGTCTCTTTATCTTCACATATGCAATATCAGCTCTTGATTCAAATTCAGGGTTGAGATTAGTTTTGAACAACCACATTATGTGGCATCATTAAGTGTCCAAACAAATCATGCCACATAGCTATTCACTGAGTCCACTTCATTTCTTTGTTGAAATTCTAAATTTACCCTTTAATAATCGTGTTAGCGAAACCCAACTTCACACAACTCTATTGTCCAATCCAAACTTAAATTTCACTTGGTTATTGACTGCCGAATTTGAACAACTTGCCCATTTCGTCTGCCTTGTTTGTTATCGACAATAATATTTCATTTGGACTAAATTCCGTATTTGCGTTCTAAATTTCTATTTTCAAAACTTTTGAAGGCACATGCGGGTCTAATGTGCTTTTCCCATTCTCATTTCCACACAAATGCGGGTAAATTAATAAATGGCCACCAAACTAATTAGAGGTTATTACTTGTTCACTTAACTTGAAAAGGTTTTCAATCGCTCATCCAATTTTTCAAATAGTTTACTATCCATCACTCATCGAGAAAACGTTAAACTGAGCAGACAGAAATTACCACATGGTCAATGAAAAGTTGATATGGCATAATTAAATTGTTAAAATCGTCTATGTAACAAAATCGTAATTGCCAAACACGCCTTTAGATTACTTTAAAAAATATTTTTCCAACTTTGAAAAAACGTATTTAACTTGGAGAAACATCTTTTAAAGCAAGCTAAAGGCGTGTTTGACTATTGCAATTTAGTTACGTAGATGATTTCAACAATTTAATTATATCACTTCAATTTTTCGTTCACTATGTAATAATTTCCGTTTGCTCAACCTAACATTTTCATAATGAGTGATGGATGGTAAACTATTTGAAAAGTTAAGTAAGCAATTGAAAACATTTTTAAGTTGAGTGAATAAGTAGTAACCTTAAATTAGTTGTCATTTATTAAATTTACCATACAAATGCTTTTTTATTAGCTTAACACCATAATAGAACGGTGCAAGTCCACGTAGTTTCAATTGCATTGAAATATCTTATGTTGTTACAACAATTTATCGCCATTGGTCTTCAACCCCATTGTTAGGGTCTTAACTTACTCAAGTGCTTCCACCAATAAAAATACACATTCCTTGCTATCAAAAATATTTCTACAGCATATTTGGAACACACTATTAAGGACGATATAACAAAAAATATATAGTGAAACCAATGATTGCAGTTTGCCAATAGAGAATGGGATATCACTTGAGAACTAATTCCGGGATAAGTCTTGCTAGAGTCTAAGTAGAGTCTTCTCAACGATTTAAGTTCACCCAAGCATTTGTCATTTTCCCCTTAAATGGATTGGAACCCAGAAAATCTGAGGCTTTTACTGTTTGATGGTTGCTGCTGGAAACCACACAAATCCAGTTCAAAATGGATGTAGCGGATGGACCAGTTCCCAATATGTTGTAATTAAGCACCAGAAGCTATTGCTAAAGTGTAAGTTGAAACTTGGTGCCAGTTTAAATGAGATTTTGTTATTTTAAAATTCTAATGGAAAATCCATTACACACAAACTGTTTGATTAATTGACCGTTTGCTGACTGAAAATTTTATCCATCTATCATCTGTTATAAAGCTTGGACATTACTGTAGACTTCATAGTTATAAATGTCTTACAATATATAAGAAAACAAGAAATATGCATTCATTATAAATGTCTTACAAAATGATAGTTACTTTGGTACACACGTATCTCTGGAAAAGCCAAGGGGTATGTGTAATGTGATTACATGTTTTCTGGAATTGCTTTAAAATGACCTCATTTTTAGATTCCTTGTGGAAAAATCATGCATAAAAGGAACAGATCATAATATGGAAAACAGGAAAATAATAGAAGAAAGATGAATATGGGTTTTAACATCACAAATTATGTAATTGTAATCAGAAATTTAAAAGTACTAACTGGGCTGTTCATTTCTTTGAATACTCACTTATTTCTTGTCTTGTCGATCTAGACATATGCATTTACCTTATGTATCTATATATTGTTAAACAATATAGAATAGACAAGTAAAGAACAATAAGAATCAAAAGAAAAAGGAGGAGGCTAGGGTTTCTTAATGAAAAGTAATACAAAGTCTTAATAAAACCTAATTACAAATAAACTATATATAGGCTAAGCTGGAAAGACTATTCTACCCTTAATAAATAAATAAAACAATATTTATTAACATCCCCCCTCTAACTCACGATGCAGCAGCGACAAGCATCGAGAGTTTGCCAACTAGAAAACGAAAACGAGAAATAGAATGCGACTTGGTAAAGAAATCTGCAATCTGCGAAGAAGAGGAAACAAAAGGCAAAGTGATGGAGCCATGCTTGAGATGATGACGGGTAAGATGACAATCGATCTCGATGTGTTTGGTTCGTTCATGGAAAACCGAGTTGTGAGCAATCTGAATAGCACTCTTATTGTCACAATACATAGGAGTGGGACGAGAAAGAAAAACTCCCATATCTGCAAGTAACCAACGTAACCAAACAACCTCTTTGGTAGTAGAGGCCATAGCACGATATTCTGCTTCGGTGGAAGATTGAGAAACAATAGATTGTTTCTTGCTCTTCCATGAAATGAGAGAATCACCCAGAAAGATACAGAAACCAGTAACAGACTTACGATCTATAGGATCACTGCCATGATCAGAGTCAGAGTATGCACGCAGATCCAATGAAGAAGTGGATGGAAGTAGAAGACTCTGAAAGACTGTACCTCGAAGATATTGCAAAATCCGAAGAACAGCGGCCCAATGAACTGTAGTGGGAGAAGCAACAAACTGACTAACAATATGAACAGCATATGCAATATCAGGACGAGTAATAGTGAGATAAACCAAGCTCCCAACAATAGTACGGTATAAAGTAGGATCTGACAAAAATATACCATCAGAAGAAGAATACTTAACGTTAACCTCAATGGGAGTGTCGACAGTCTTATTATCAGTAAGTCTAGCCCACTCAATAATATCTGCAACATACTTCGACTGAGAAAGAAGATAACCTTTGGGCGAGTAGGCTACCTCAATACCTAAGAAATATCTGAGAGGGCCCAAATCCTTCATTTCAAACTGTCTAGCTAACTTTGTCTTCAAAAACAAAATACCAGCAACATCATCACCAGTAATAATCATGTCATCAACATATAATAGAAGAATAATACGACCTACATCAGTGCACTTAACAAAGAGTGCAGAATCATGACTACTAGAAGCAAAACCAAGAGAAGAAATCACAATAGAAAATTTCTCAAACCAAGCACGTAGTGCTTGTTTAAGACCATATAAAGCCTTATTGAGCCTGCAAACATGCCCAAAACCATGGAGAACCCCAGGAGGGGGCTCCATATAAACCTCTTCATGGAGATCTCCATTCAAGAAGGTATTTTTAACATCAAGTTGAGAGACACCCCAATTTTTCACCGAAGCTACAGCAATAAGAGTACGAAGAGTAGTCATTTTTGCAACAGGAGCAAAGGTCTCCTCATAATCCATACCATACTGTTGTGAATATCCTTTTGCAACCAACTGAGCTTTGTATCGCTCAATAGACCCATCAGAATGAGTCTTGATCTTATACACCCAGCGACAACCAACAACAGTCTTACCAGAAGGGAGAGGAACTAAATCCCAAGTACCTGTCTTATGCAGAGCAGAAAGTTCCTCATCCATAGCTTGTTGCCAACGTGAATCAAGAATTGCCTCTTTGTAGGAAGAAGGCTCGGAGAGACAATGAATAGAAGCTAAAAAGGAAGTAAAAGATGACGAATAACAAGAATAAGAAAAATCTGGTAACTTTGTAGACTTACGAATACGGGTCGACTGACGTAGAGGTGGATCCACAATCTCAGACGAAGCTTGAGGGACTGTAGGGGAAGAGGGAGCTCCAGTACCTGTAGAAGTGTTAGTAGGAACTCGACGAGTATAATACAAAGAGAACGGAGGAAGGACACGACAATGGGGTTCTGATGTAGTAGGAACCTGTGAAGACAAACTATCATAATCTTCTGAAAAAGGATCAATACGAATAAGATCAGATCTAGTCAAGTCATGAGTAGCAGACGGAATAGAAAAGAAAGGTATATGCTCAAGAAAAACAACATGACGAGACACATAAAGTTTTTGAGTAATTGGATCAAAACATCGATACCCTTTTTGACCTTGACCATAACCAAGAAAGACACAAAGAGCAGACCGAGAGGACAATTTGCTGCGTTCCACATGAGGGAGGAGAACGAAGCAAGTACTACCAAAAACTCTAAAGAATGAGTAATCCGAAGAATACCCATACAATTTCTTGAAAGGAGAGATACCTGAAATATGAGAAGATGAGATGGTATTAATCAAAGTTACTGCTGTCAGAACAGCTTCACCCCAAAACACACTAGGAACAGAGGCAGACAATAAGAGAGATCGAACAGTTTCAACAATATGTCTATGTTTTCTTTCTGCAACACCGTTTTGTTGAGGAGTATCTGTACAAGATGTTTGGTGAATAGTTCCATTTAAGACAAGAAACTCACAAAATTTGTTAGAAGTATATTCCCCACCCAAATCATACCTAAAACATTTGATAACAGTAGAATGCTGAGTTTTGACAAGGGCTCGAAAAGCGGTGTATATCTCAAAGAATTAAGAACGATGTTTCATTAAGTAAATCCAACAATAATGTGTATAATCATCAAAGAAAGAAATATAATATCGAAACCCTCATTTAGTGGGAATAGGAGAAGGTCCCGATACATCAGAATGGATCAAATCAAACGGAGAAGAAGAAACAGAAATACTTCGATTAAAAGGTAAAGCTGAAAATTTTGCCAGTTTACATCCACTACAATCAGAAATATCACAAGTTTGCAAATTGCCTAAAGCTCCTGTGGACATTAAAAATCTCAAACGAGAAGATGAAATATGACCAAGACGAGAATGCCATAAATAAAAACTAGAAGACCTATGACTCAAACGAAAAGAAGACAAATTAACACTAGTAGTGGCAGCAACTGGTACTTTTAACTCATCTAGAACATAGAGTCTCCCCTGTCTACGGCCTGTCCCAATCAGCTTCTGAGACTGCAGATCCTGCACAAAACAGGAAGAAGAGGAAAAACTAAGAAAACAATTAGAGTCACATAACTGACCTACAGAAGCAAGATTTAATGTGAGTTGTAGAACATGATAAACATTATGGAGAGACAAGTTAGGAGTAACAACAGAACCAACACCTGCTAAAGGCATAGGAGTGCCATCAGCAGTCATAACAGGGATAGGTGACGAAGGAGACACAGATGCAAAAGACGAAGAATCTGGAGACATATGATGTGAAGCACCAGAATCTAAGACCCATAAAGAAGATGACATACCTGACACACTAGGAGAGGAATGACCTACGGAAGAAGAGGCAGACATAGCTTGTGGCTGAAAGGAGAGGAACTTCTGAAATTGCTCAAATTGCTCAGCCAGAGTACTAGGATCAGTGAAGGGACCTAATGGGATGACTGCTGCAGTATTAGACTATGGTGGTCTGTAACCCTGAGGTGGTCTATAACCCTGCGATGCTGACTGGTTGCCATACCTCCAAGTCTGAGATTGCTGCTGCTGTTGTTGATTCTACTGTCTCAACTTAGGACACTGAGTCTTCCAATGACCTTTCTTCTTACAGAAACTGCACTCGTCGAAGGCAGGTCTTGTGTAAGGCCTATTCTGATTATTAGAGGGTGGCTGAGAAGGTACTGCTAACACAGAAGGAGTCGGAGTCGAAAGAGTTCCTTTTTCGGCACCAGACTTTAGACGTACTTCTTCAGCCAACAGCTCACTGACAACTGAATCAACTGAAGGAAGCGGAGAACGATGTAGAATAGAACCTCGAAGTCCTTCAAAATCACTGCGAAGGGCCATCAAAAATTGCACCAACCGTTGCCGCTATCTATGAACAATGTAGACATTAACTGTTTTTAGTTCGTCATCTTCTGTAAGGGCCAGTTGATCCCAGAGATTTGTCATAGCCGAATAAAACTCCTGAATGCTCATGAATAGCTCGTATGTCATTTTCCAATTGATACTGCTTTGCAAAATTTGACTGAGTATATAACTTCTGTAGATGATCCCAAACCTCTTTTGCTGTGTCATACTTAGCCAATTGTACACCCATGGAATGCTAAACATAATTGTTAATCCAAGTAATAATTTTTGCATTATTGGCGTCCCAGGTATCTATCAAAGTAGCATAATTTTCAGCAGTATTCACGGGTCTCACACAATTGCCACTAACATATCCCCATAGCTTTTTACCTTTAAGGAAATTTCTCATTACATAATTCCAATACTAATAATTTTTTCCATCCAACCTCACACTGACAGACTGAAGGGAATCACCTCTTTCGGTAGCCATAATCAAATACACAAAAAAAATAGGAACACAACGAAATACCAAATTGGAGGTACAGAACGAACAATGACCGAAAGAAAAACGAATACCTCAAACGCAGAATATCAAACCACTGCCGAAAATTGCCAAAATAAATTGAAACTGCCGAAATACCAAAAACTGCCGGAAACTGCCGAAATTGCCTAAAAAAATAGAGAACAATAAGAATCAAAAGAAAGCTGTATTTGAGATTAAACTTCTACCCATTATTCCTATCTCTGATACCATGTTAAACAATATAGAATAGACAAATAAAGAACAATAAGAATCAAAAGAAAAAGGAGGAGACTAGGGTTTCTCACGCATAATGAAAAGTAATACAAAGTCTTAATAAAACCTAATTACAAATAAACTATATATAGGCTAAGCTGGAAAGACTATTCTACCCTTAATAAATAAATAAAACAATAATTATTAACATATATAAGTAATTATTTTGCCTTTGAACAAAATTCAAACAAGAAAAGTAAAGAGTAGATGAAGAGATGATGTCTATGTCTTAGTATTCAGTAACTAGCTTTCAGAAGACTGTTTACTCTTTTTTTATTTCTCTTTTAAGGACTAGTAATCAGATTAAACTGCAAAGGAAATACTGTGGAGCAAAGGCAGCCTCCAATGTACGCGGCATACTTAAAATGCTAGCTTTATAATTTTAGTAGAGCCGATCATTTGAGAGTTGCCAAATTGCTTCAAGCATGCACTGTCTAGATTATATTTCCTGTTTGCGCTCGCTGTAAACCTTTATTTCTTTGCGTGTTAATTTTGTAGGAACTGATAGAAATCACAAGCAAAGCTTCCATTTTCCTGCATAAACTTCATAGTATTAGCAGTTTCTAAATATAGATGCTGAGTGTTTACCATCTGCATTGAGTAA
Source organism: Forsythia viridissima (assembly GCA_030279155.1). Lineage (NCBI taxonomy): Eukaryota > Viridiplantae > Streptophyta > Magnoliopsida > Lamiales > Oleaceae > Forsythia > Forsythia viridissima. The sequence goes on from CM059045.1 coordinate 31,797,194, forward strand.
CAGAACAGCAAATTTTGTGTCAAGAAATAAAGTTGGAAAACCTTGTAGAGGAGGAAAAAGAAAGACTTCTCACTGTATATTCGTTTGCTGTCCTTTACATTAATATTCGTTTATTTGCTTTCCATTTCCATCTTTAGCATCTTTAGTTGTTGTTAGAAATGTCGTTTTAATCTTTTCAAGTCTAGCCACAACTTCCCTCGTACTAATTCTTTCCATAGGAGAGTTGATCAAACATTCCATTGCCAATGCCAGAATGGATAAGACACATTGCTCCTTTGCAGAGAAATTAGTGTCTTCTCTTCTGAGAAGATTGGCATCCACAACTTCAATTATTTTGTTTTCATCTAAAGACTGGCTAACCCAGCTTTTCAAGCTCATTTTTTCACCAAACATTGCATCTGTCGGCTTCTTCCTTGTGTACATCTCCAGTAGCGTTATACCAAAGCTGTAGACTTCGCCACTAGTGGATACTATTCCTTCATTTCCATATTACATGCATTAAACATTTATGAGATCAGTTGAAACATTCCCAAGTTTATTTGAAGAAAAATAAACTCTGAGCATTAAGAATCTCGGTAGGGAACATCACCTGGTGCCATATATCCAATTGTTGCCAAGGTCTTCGTTTAAGCAATTGACTCCCCTTGACCGAAGAGTTTGGTTATACCAAAATCACCAACGTGTCCGACCATATCTTGGTCGAGTAGGACATTGCTTGGCTTTAAATCACAATGAAGGACAGTGAATGTCAGACCATGATGCAGATATTCTAAAGCCAATGCAACACCAATTGCTATATCTAATCTTTTTAGCATGTCCAAGAAATAGTTGTGGGAATATAACCATCTCTCCAGGCTCCCATTAGGCATGTACTCAAGTACGAGGGCTTTGAACTCTGTATTACTGCAACATCCAATGATTCTCACTAAATTCCTATGGCAAATGGTGCTCAATATCTTACTTTCTATATCAAGACTCTTGGTCACTCGTTCTGATTGGAAATTGAAAACCTTCACTGCAACATTTAATCCATCAGAAAGTGTTCCTTCATACACTGAACAGAAACTTCCACTTCCAAGTATGTAGGTTTCACTGAAGTCATTTGTTGCTTCTCGAAGTTCTTGATAAGAAATCCTTCTCCATGCAACACCTAAGGAAATTTCACTCTTGGGTGTTTGTCTGTATGATTTTCGTCTTCTTACTATCAAAAGGGTTATGCACATTGCAAAAATAAGCGCTATGATTTGGGGGATAATATATTTCATTAATGCGACCACATTCTTTGACTTTGATCTTTCAAGTGTTTTTCCACAATGTGGAAATTGTTGTTGAGTTTCACTGCCGAGAGCATAATTCTGCAAAAATGATTGAGCAGTAAAGTTTGCAAAATGTCCCCCGACAGGAATCTCTCCCTCTAGTCTGTTGTGAGACACATCAAAATACTGTAGATAGTTGGGTGTCTCTAATGACTTCGGAATCAATCCAGAAAAATTATTATAGGACAGATCCAAGGATTCCAAGCTTCTTATATTTCCTAGAGACTTAGGAATGGATCCTTGAAATTTATTATGTGCAAAAAATAGTGAAACCAATGATTGCATGCTACCAGTAGAGCTTGGGATATCACCTGAGAATTGATTCTGCGTTAAGTCTAGTTGGTTGACGACCTCCAAATTTTTGATTTCCGAAGGTAGGGAGCCTCTTAAACTGTTCGAGGACAAGTTTAGTTCCGGGAGATCCTTAAGGTTCCACAAGTTTAAAGGCACAGTAGACTCCAATTTGTTGGAGTCTAAGTAGAGTCTTCTGAAAGATTTAAGTTCACCCAAGCATGTGGGAATTGACCCATAGAGCATATTGTTACTTAGGTACAAGTCACCCAAATTGCTTAAGTGGCAAAGCTTGACGGGGATAAATCCATCAAGTTTATTGTATTCAAGATACATACGTTGAAGACATTTAATTTTCCAGTGTTCTTGGGATGAATCCCGTCAACTGATTGCTATCTAAATATAAATCTGCCAAGCTGCTTAAGTTTCTAGTCTCTTCAGGAATAGCACCCTTAATGTGGCATCCAAATGCTCTGAATACCTGAAGAGAAATGGAGAAATTCCCAATTGATGCTGGGAGAATACCATTTAGCTGAATCAAAGACACTTCAACAAGCTCCAAATATCGGCAATTTGTTAATGAAGAGAAAAATGTCAATTCTGGACTTGAAGATTCTCCTGTCAAATTATTTTCTCCAATCATAAGGTTCTTTAGAAGTCTTAGATTACCAAAGTTAGGTACAGTGCCAGTCAAAAAATTTGGGCCCATGTTTAAGATCGTAAGGATAGAAGCATTGGTGATAGAGCTTGGAATTACTCCAGTGAGTTCGTTATTACCCAGATAGAGCTCTTCAAGATTCGGATGTGAAAGCCCAATGGTTGAAGGAAGATTGCCTGGAAACTGATTGGTTGAAAGTTCCATCATCTTCTTTGTCGATATACGGAAATGGGGATGGTGCCAAATAAGCTGTTATTGTGGACATTAACTTTCTCAAGTTTAAGATTTACAAGCTCATCTGGTAATTCACCTGCCACAATATAAAGACTTGTTGTTTAATCCATTAACCTTTGGTTATCAAGTGCTTCTTCTATGTACAAAATTTCATATGAAATTTGAAAACAGAAATCTCTCCATTTATATTTTAAGCAACTATTTAGCTCCATTTTTCTTGATTAAATTTTTTTTTTTTCTTTTTTTTTTTTTTCTGTATTAAGCTTTGAATTTATCAATCAACTTTTGTTATGAAGTGTTTCTTTGATGTACAAAAATTCGTATAAAATTGAAAACGGAAATCTGTTCAGTTATATTTTAAGCAACTAATTAGCACATTTCTCTTGCGCACAATTTTTTTATTTTTATTATATAATATACTTCTCCTTCTCAAGAGTTTTCATACTTTCCTTCTTTATATTTTAATAATCTGGTGATGTTACTAATAAAAATGCACTACTCCAACTATATGTGTCACAACTGATATCGTAAGTATTACATAACTCAAAACTCATTCACTCATATACAGCCAAAATCATGGAACCACAACCACCAACAGTAACAAACTAAGCTTTATTCCAAATAAATTTGGGGTGTGACCTAACCCGTGACACCATAAAAACAATAAGTTGTTGATGAAAGGGACTCTAACTAAACAATAATGTGTAGTAAGTCAAGCAAAATGTAGTTCTTTATTTGTTTTTCTGATAATGGAAGCCTTAAATTTACTTTATCATTGTACTTCTCTTTTATTAATTCATTGTTCTTTTTCTTGTTTCAGAATTTTCAGTTCAGATTGTAAAATTGACACACAGGGAGAGATGCTTATTTCAGGTAGAATAATTTTGTTTTCTAGATTTTAACAACGAAAATTATAACTCCGAATCATATTTTGTATAATTCAAGACTTGCTACCCACCGTTCCATTGAGTATGTCTTCTAGAAAACAAAGGATTCATTACTTAATAAGAACACAGTATAACAGAGTTACTCTTTATTATATAAAGTGCGTGAAATATGTGGGAAATGTGCTAGTAAACTAGTGTAATTGTGTTTGTGGACAGAAGGGTAGGGAAACTCAAAGAGAGCCCTGCGTCTACTAGTTGAACTTCATTTTAGAACAAATAAGACGAAATTTTTGGCTTTATTTGCGACTGAGAGCAGAGAGAAAAGACAGATAGATAGTGAAACTTTCGTCAAATTTCTAAGTCAACTTCAAAAGACGTCGTAATATTATCATCATTCAAAGTTAATGATGTGGAAGCTATCGAACATACCTGTCAATCTATTATTGGCAAGATATAGATACTTCAGCCTGGTGAGGTTTCCAACGTTTGCTGGTAGACCACCAGTTAGCTGATTGAAACTAAGATACAGCTGCTCTAGCTCAGGAAGCTTAAGATAAATGTCAACTGGGAGGCTTCTAGACAGGCTATTGTTAGCGAGGTTGATTATATTCAGAGTAGATAGGTTGAAGACAAAAGATGGAATGATCCCTGTTAGAGAGCCACCTGGTATACTCAATATTTCTAGACGTGAAAGATTACCTATTTCCAATGGAATCCCTCTGATAAGTGCATTTTGTGCACTTATTTGGGTTTTTAAACTAAGCTTTTATCTCGTCATTTTATTGAATTTTTACTTAATTTATTTTATTATTCTTCCTATTTCAGTTTTGAACCCGTTTATAAGCAATGGGAGAAGAATGGATGAAAAAGCAATAATTTTGTGAAATCGACGAGTAAATGATATACCATTGGAAAGATAATCGAATTACGAGTCCACCACTTTTTACGGATCTCAATTTGGAGCTTTCTACAAGAAGTTATGGCCGTTTGAAAAACAGTTGCCGAGTGTTAATTTTGCTGCGGGATTTTTATTTTCCTCTTTGAGTTCTAATCCGATTAGGAAACCTTTTGGCCTACGAATTTTATAATATTTTAAGATCTTTTGGGGCACAATTAGGTAACTATAAATATGAGTTATTAACTCATAATTAGAGAGCCGTTGGGAGAGACGAATTTTGAGAACAAGATAGAAGAGGAGAATCGAATATCAAGGCACGGGATTGAAGATTCAGCCTGAGTCACGGATTGTATTTATTCTTTCTTCTTTTTCTTTCGCCGAATCATGATGAAGTCAATTATTGTTATATTTGACAAAATCATGTCCAGCTAATTTACTTATTTCTAGGATCAACGATGAAACCTCGTATTTTTAATTAATTAGAAGTTTTTCCCTATTAAGTAATTAATTGCTTTTGGGTTAATTATTCTTTATTCATTATTTCTATTATTTTAATGCATGATCACCATTAGAATATATTGTGACCTATATTGAAGTCGAGAGATTCAATATAGATTAAGCACGTGGTATTGAATAACATAGGATCCAATAATAGATAGAGATTACTATTATGCTTTATGAAATCCATGTAGTGTTCTTGAGATTTTAATGCATGTGTTTATGTTCGAAGCTTAATTAGAGATAATTAGGTTTGCATAACATATAGAATTGATTGACCATCGAGAGAGGCTTTTGATTATTTTAGGAACGTTGATTTTCAATCTAAGATATAAAAGCTAAAAAGTGATTAATGGATAATTGATTATAAAACGTGTAGGTGGATCTGTGAATCCTAGTGTTGGTAAATTTCGAATTCGTTCTCATCTTTCAAAGTTGCTTATTGTTATTTTAAGTTTAATTAAAATAGTTAAGTTAGTTTTAGAATCACAACACCAAAATTTAAATATGTGTTTCTCTAGTTTGTTAGAATTTAAGTTATAAATTAATTGATTAAATTAATATATGGTCCTCGTGGGTTCGACACTCTATTTATTACTATATTACTTGTCAACGATCCGTCCACTTGCGGGATTTATAATCGCACAACACCCTCCTGTAAAATACTAAAAATCAAGAAAAATTTTCATTATGAAGCTATCTGCTTGTACATTGTTTACAACACAATGCAGTTGTTAAATCAGATTTATATTCATGTATAAATTAGGTTCATGTACTCGCATTTTTGCATCTAGAGGGAGTGTTTTGGAAGTTGTAAAGAGTTTCTACATAAGAAAGAAAGAAGAGAGGATAATTCAAAAATCTCTCTACAACACCAATTTATTTTCAAAGATCAAGAATAAAAATTTCTGTTTCATAAAATTTTATATCCACTACCTTCTGTGTCTGAAAGCACTATCATTGCTCGCTGCAATGTATTCTGTGATTGACAATTTTATTCAATATTTATATATTAACTTAAAAAAAAAAGCAGATAATGAACTGGGAATTGTCTATGAAAAGAAGAGGATGACGGTGATTAAGAGTCGAAGCTCCCGAGAAATAAAGCCCTTTTGGATGGACAAAAATCTTTTAGAACCGCAACATAAACTTAATTTGTGGATTCTGCCGAGCAGCAATCGGAATACAGTTGTCTGAAAATTGACGACAACCTCTTTCATGATCTTGTCTGCTTTTGGCTATAACTGTGCTTTATGAACCATTGAATCTAAGCTAAGCATTTACAGGAAGTTCAACCATTCAAATTAAAAGAAAAAAAAAAATGTAAACCTGATTCATAACAAGCATTGGGCTAAACCAAACAATTTTCTCAAGTAGCTTTGTATATATTTCGGTGTTGTAGTTGGAATTTTGCAGTCTTAACAATGATTCCATGACTCACGGTATGCTTCCACTAAAATGATTATAGGACAATGAAAGGCCTTCTAGGTTCCTGCACTCGTATATATTTGGCGGAATCTGGCCAGAAAGTTGATTCAATGAAAGATAGATTCCAGTCAGTTTTTGGATATTATCGCACATATTCTCCGGGAGCCTTCTTGACAGGCTATTAGCCGAGAAATCAAGTACTCTCAAAGAAGACATGTTGAAGATGCCAAATGGTATGGAGCCTATAAGCTGATTATACTTTTACACTTATTGATTCCCGGTCAGAATGATTCCCAATCTCTTGTGGAATATTTCTATTTATGAAATTGTAATCCATTTGCAGGGTTTGTAGCTTTGAATTGTTGCATAAAGATGGCGGGATGCTGCTGGCGAAATTCTTGTTATTCAAAAGAATCCACTTAAGTTGTGGTAAGGTTCCGAACCATGAAGGTACCTCTCCAATGAAGCTGTTAAATCCCACGTTTATCTTCTAAATGACGCAAATTGGAAAGCTTCCCTCTGAAATTGTTGGAACTGACGTCTAAAGAACTGAGAAATGTTAAATTTCCAAGATGTGGATCAATGATTCTTCCGAAGTTAAACCCCGAAAAATTCAATGCTGCGACTCTTTGCCGATTTCTGCTGCAAGAAACACCAATTCAGTTGTAAATAGACGTATTAGTTGACCAGTTATCAGCCAAGATTTCGTAAGGGTCTGAAGTGATTCCGGTTTTGAAGGCAAGAAGTGCTTCTTCATCTGTGTTTGATGAGTACAGTGCAAAGCAGTTCACTGATAACACTGCAACAGCAATAAGGTAGCCGATTTTCTCCATGAATCTAAAATTTTTGTTTTGTACAAGATTGTAATGTGAATGAAGCATAAATCAAGACCACAAAAAGAAGATATTTGGCTCCAAGCAATTAATAATCTACATATGTTGTGGGCTCCTTTCAACAACTAAAATGTCAATAATACCAATCTTATGCTTGAAAAAATGTTAATTTTATCATTCATTCTACATCTTGACACTCTTGGGCATGTATAACTTCTTGATGAGCCATGTAGTGTGTAGTAGTAGGCACTTCTTCAGTGTAGATGAATTCATTAAGTCAATAAAGGTAAAAGTGTAAAAAATAATTGTGGAAATTTAAATTAAAAAAAAAAATCAGTGGCCGGTGGAATATTCCCACAAGTTCCACAAGGAAAAATGACAGTCAACATCATGCTAAGTTGAGATATTCGAGAAGCAAGATTTCGTTTATTTTTTTTAATCGAAAAAAGAAGAAAAGCAAGATTCTTATTGATGAAATAGTGAAATAGGGTATTGATTCTTTGTGAGTGTAGAAAATTTAGATTTTGCTATGCTTCGCTATTTTCTTTATGGAAAATTGAAAATTGTACTAGTCTTTAATTTAATGCAAAGTCTTACATTATAGTTGTACAATGTCATTCGAAAAATGTTTCTATCCCACGCTCTCTCTACAAGAAAGCATGAGGTGGTGGAACCAGTAGCAAACAGTTTTCTGAACTGAAATCACCAAGGACTGGAACATCAAGAAAAAAAAATAGACTACAATTGACACTGAAATTTTCTGGACTGAAGAGGACGAGTGCATGATGAAATTTGTGTGTCTAACTGTGGAATATTATATATTAGTCAATTACAACTTTCAAATCAAAGGTGTGGCCAGGAAGAGAGTGGGGTATGAGAGCCTCAAAATAATCTTCGAATTAACTGTATATAGCTCCTGCATATTCTCCAGGGCCCTCAATATGACTATGACAATGCACTGGCCTTCATCGGTGAAGGTGTGCACCAAACGTGTGATAGCTTCTGTGTGAGTACTTCAAAATTCAAGAGAGTGACCCAAGACAAGATCATGTCCATCCAAAGGATCCCATAGCTCACATTAATTCCAAACAAGCACAAATATTTGACAAACCACTTTGTCCAATAGATCGGTGCCATATGGACTAGTGAGCCACACTTACACGTAGCAAAAGATGCCAGATTGTGGCCACTATGTCTCTAGAGACGGCAAGGGCAACAATTTGCATCATTTAATAAAGCTACAATATCAAGAAGAACTAATGCACTTGCAATAGAACTAAAATCAGATTGCAGGCTTTGAACAAATCGCAAGGCATCGTATGCAGCCATGGAGAGGCAAAAATTATTTTGTTTGGCAAGTTGTATGCCTTCGAGCTAAGCTAAAGCTTCCCCATCCTCAACGGTAAAACTTTCAGTCATTTGAGCCGTGCACGAAGCAACAACCGTTCCCTGGTGGTCCTGAATTACAGTCCCAGTGCCAATAAAATTATCCCCCTGTTGCACGGCTGCACACGTGTTGGTTTGAGCTAACCCGTCACGGTGGCATCCAAAGAACATCCAACCGTGAGCTCTGCTTGTTGCTATGCTGGTTCACCTCCAAAAAGTCCTTGTCTAGGATCAAAGCTCACTCTCCTACCAACTCTGTCGGCTGCATTTTACCCCTGTGCATTCCTAAGATCTTTTTTGCAACATTGCTCAAGAATACCGAGCATGGTGTTAGGCGTGGAGGGAAGAATACACTGCTTAGTAAGTCCCCACCATCCAAGATTGCCTTCGCATGAGGGCATTCAAATAGAACATGGTTAGCAGATTCCTCTTGTCCACAGATGGGGCATTAAGGATTATCCACAGTTCTGCGGTGAAACAGATTAATAAGGTAGGTGAATGAGTTGTGACATACCTGCCAAATGAAATTCTGAATTTTAGGAAGAACGTGAATCTTTCACACCTTATTCCACCAGGTTGTTATCGCCAATCAGCTTGGATCAGGTCCTGAATTTTTCTCATTATGCAGAAGCCAATACCCACTTTTAACCGAGTATACTCCTTTGGGATCAATGTTCCAACTGAGTTTATACGAGCAGGGTGTCAGACTCAAAGGAATCACCGGGCATCGAAAAGTGCTCAAAAGATAAGGAGGAATAGATCAAAAGAATGGGTTTCTAGATTTCTCTTTGATCTACGCAAAGATCTTTTGTATACTCCGCCCAACTGTAGTAGGTATCATGATGCACTGCAATTGCATTGCTCAATCCAAGCATTTCTTGTATTGAAATACAGTCTCGTGTCTGAACATTGGGGTTGAATGTAAGAGCTGATTTTTCGAAATTAACCTTTTGTCCCGAAGCTAACTCAGAAGTCAATAAAATATCACGAATACCGTTGCAATCTTGTACAGTTGCCCGTGTAAAAATAACTGAGTCGTCTGCAAAAAGTAAGTGACTGACTCGAGGGCTCGACCGCGAGTACCTCATCCCCATTATCTGGCCTTCAGTTTCAGCTTTCTGTATAAGACCCAAAAAAGCTGCAGCACAAAGGAGGAACAGGTATGGTGAGGGCCGCAGCCTTGACTTAGACCTTGGGTTGGAGTTACTTTCCCTTAGACCATGCGGTTTATAAGGAATGCAAAGCTAGTAGAAGATATACAATCCAGAATAAGGCCAATCCACCGTGTTGAGAACCCCATTCGTTAAATATACAGATAAAGCTTCACCCGTAAACTTTAGCACCATGAAGCCCTTTTGACCATTATTCTTTTTCTCCATTGACAGTAATAACTCGAACCCAACTGTGATGTTATCTGTGATAAGCCGGCCTGGAACGAAAACACTTTGATTGCAGGATATGAGGTTTGGGAGAACTGACTTCAAGCTGTTAGATATTTAGTTTGGTCACCACTTTATATAATGCATTACACAAGCTAACGGGGTGAAAGTCCGTGACAGTTTCCGGCATCTTTATTTTTGGGGATGAGAACCAGGTGTGTATCATTAATTGATTTGATCGATGGCCCTCCATTTAGAACACGAAGACAAGCCTGAGATTTTTTATTCTTTTATTTTTATTTTTTTTAAAGCAAATACCATTCATATCTTCATATGGGCATTTACGCCCTTAGTCAGATATGGTTTGGGGGTTTGGCATTGTCCCCTACCTAGTCTGCTGATAGAAAGAAGTATTACTTGAGGAGGGGGATGTTTGCTATCTCCAAATTTAGAGTGGGGAGAATAAGAAGATTTACAAGAATATCTACTATTTGAGATTGCCAACTCGTGCTTATGGGCTTTTTTTTATCTAAACATATCATTTGTTGAGGATTGAACAAGGTAGGATTATGTTAGAATTCGGTGACTCGAATTCTATTGGGTTGACCTAGAAAAGTTCGTAGTGCGACAAATGTGGTGAAATTAAAATTATGAGACCACTTACCACGTTGGGGGTGTGGGGGCACAGTATGGACCTGTTTTATCATAATTAAGATTCTTCTCGCATGAATACCTATTTTATCAGGATTATGATTTTTCTCGCACGAGGACTTTTTTTTATAAGGATTAGGACTATATATACTCGTGCGAGAATATATATAGGATTAGTATATTAACTTCTCTTGTTGTGATGAAATGACTGAAAAAGACAGCCAAGTTATATGTGTTGCAGGGGTTCTATGGTTACTGGTCAAGCAGCTATCACTACTCTTTCTTCGTCAGTTGATGATGTTACTAGATTATGACATATGCGTCTTGGACATATGAGTGAGAATGGAATGGCTGAACTAAGCAGAAGAGGACTTCTTAATGGGGATAGTATTAGCAAATTGAAATTATGTGAGCATTGCATTTTTGAGAAGCAGAAGAGAGTTAGATTTGTAAAAGGCATTCACAACACAAAGGGAACACTTGATTATATACATTCCGATCTCTGGGGACTATCTAGGGTGCCTTCTAGAGGAGATGCAAATTATATGCTAACTATTACTGATGATTTTTTTAGAAAAGTTTGAGTGTTCTTCTTGAAGAAAAAGAATGATGTGTTACCTACATTTAAGGAGTGGAAGACTAAGATTGAGAAACAGACAGGGAAGCAGATAAAACATCTCTACACAGATTGGTGAGTTTAATACTTTTTGCTACATTTACTAGAAAATTTAATCAGCTAAATTCTTATCAAATATGGGGAAGCATCAATCTTCTTTTCAGTAACAATGATGTCAAACGAATGATCATCATTGTTGCTAATTAACACATACATTCTCTTTATTATTGGGCGTCATTGAAAAATCATGAGAAGTTTGGTTGTTACTCTCTATAAGGATTGATTACTCAACACTTCAGGAATCAAAGAAACCCCAAATATCTTCATCTCGTCTTTTGCTACTTATAGAGTTCGAAGAAAACTGACCATCTCTTTGAATAAAAAAATGCCTCATAAAACCTCGAAAAATAGTATGTACCGGGTTAAGTACGAAACAGATGTCATAGGCTCAATAAACAGCCCATAACAAAGCATTATTATAGCCGAAAACACTTGAAGATGTATTATGCCAGCTAAAGGAAGGACAACAAAAAGTGGCAGATTCAGTTATCATCAATCAAAAAGAAAAAAGAAACAAATTACATTTAATGATCCTTGTTTTCGATAAGTAACATGAAAAAGCTGATTGCTCATAACATTGTAAGGCATAGCAGTGTCCTGAAATCCTCTAAACCTCTTTAAGCTAAGTTCAAAATTTGCTTCTTTAGAATAATCAGTTCGGTTAATGATCGTCTTATAATCATTTACAGCATTCATTTTTTTATATCAATCACTCAACTTAATCATTAAAAGCGGCTGAACCTTTAAACTGTAGGCTGCCTATGTGCCCAAAAATCAGGGATCAAGCCGCACGTAGTTCTTTTACAAGATTACATCAATACATATGTTCCGAAGGATGGGAAAACGAGAGAGAAGGGAACTGAGGTATACTACAGAGATATCAGTGAAGAGGGAAATATATATATTCTGTATCTCAGATAATTTCCAATATACAATCTGATCTATGGTGCAGTCTATATATACACTTACATAAGATGTAATCTATACAAAATACATATAAACAAATAACAGAATAGGCACATGCAAATGAGCTGAATTAGTTACAACAAAATAACCCATACTAGAAGCTTCTTCTTAACAGCATTTATCCAACACGTTTGACAGCTGAATCTTCTTTGTCCCTTGATTTCCTGATTTGATCATTGCAGTCCATAACTCCTTCTTCTCTAACACTCCCCTTCAAGCTGGAGTTGACTTCAATTACTCCAAGCTTGCTACGTAGATAGAGATGTCTAGAGTTCATCAATGGTTTGGTTAATATATCTGCTGTTTGGTCTGCTGTTGGAACATAGCTTATCACCAGTTGTTTTGCTAATACCTTGTCTCTAACAAAATGCATATCCAATTCTATGTGCTTAGTCCGCGCATGATAAACAGGATTAGAAGCCAATGCACTAGCTCCTAAGTTGTCACACCATATTCTTGGAATTTCAGTTTGAGTTATATTAAGTTCTTGAAGTAGAGATTGAATCCAAGTGATCTCTGCAGTGGTGTGAGCTAGTGTTCTATATTCTGCCTCTGTGCTTGATCTTGCTACTACCTGTTGTTTCTTCGAGGACCAAGAGACTATATTTTCACCTAGGTATACACAATAACCCACAGTAGATTTTCTGTCATTTGGACATGATGCCCAATCAGCATCTCCATAAGCAACAATGTTCATATTCTGTGCTTCATGAATGATTAGTCCCATATCAAGAGTTCTCTTTATATACCTGAAAAGTCTTTTTAGCAAACTCCAGTGAAGATCTGTAGGATTTTGAAGATATTGATTGATTCTGTTTACAGCAAAAGTGATATCAGGTCTTGTATGAGTTAGATATTGCAATGCTCCTACTGCACTTCTGAATTGAGTTGGATTTCTTAAGGATATACCATCTGCTTTACCTATCAGCCTTCCAGCTGCCATAGGAGTAATACTAGGCTTCAGATTCTCAAAATTAAACTTCTTCAAAACATCTATAGCATATTTCTTCTGTGATAAGTGAAGTCCAATTTCATCTCTGTAAAACTCAATTCCGAGGAACTTCTTTAGGCTGCCCATATCCTTTAAAGAAAATGATGCATTCAATTTGTCAATCATCTTTTGTACTGTAGTTCTGCAGCTCCCAGTTAGTATAATGTCATCAATATATACTAGCAAGTAGATTACATGATCCTTTGCAATTTGATAGAAGACTGAGCTGTCAGCTTTGGATTGCTTAAGATCCCATTGCAGTAATGTTCCCTTCAATGTATCATGCCAAGCTCTAGGGGCTTATTTAAGTCCATAGATAGCTTTGTTCAATCTGCAAATAGCTTTGTTCAATCTGCAAACAAACGATGGTTCTGATTTGTCTATGAACCCCTGAGGCTGCTCCTTGTATACTGTTTCTTCAAGTTTTCCATTGAGAAATGCATTGTTGATGTCTACCTGCCTTATCTCCCATCCCTTAGAGATTGCTGCTGTGAGAATAATCTTCAGAGTTGGTGTTTTAGCTACTGGACTGAAAGTCTCATAATAGTCAATTCCTGAAGTTTGTGAAAAGCCCTTTGCAACCAGCCTGGCTTTATGTCTCTGTATTTCTCCATTTTCATCAAATTTCAATTTAAACACCCATTTGCATCCAATCACTTTCATTGTAGGTTTAGAGGGAACTAAAACCCAAGTATGATTTCTTACCAATGCATCATATTCTTTCTTCATTGCCTTACACCATTTTTCACTCTTCATTGCTTCATCTAGATTTACTGGTTCTTCATTGTCTGATGATTGTGGGATTACAGCGGCTATGTATGTTCTTGGTTTCACTATCCCAGCTTTTGATCTAGTTATCATAGGATGTTCAACCTTATCTGTAACTTCCTCAATTTCAGGCATATCAACCCAAATTCTAATACCAGCTTGAGATTCTGAGGACTCAGGCTGTAACTCTTTCAGTGCCTGCTGATGTGATACCTCATTATCCATAGCTTCATCATTTTCTACTACTCCTTCATTTCCACCTGAAGTTTCATGTACTGGTTCACCTGTTGAATGGATTATATCATCTGAATTTGGAGTTATAATGTGAGAATTCTGTTCAAATGGGAGATGATGAAGAGTTATAGGAATGAATTTGATTTGGTGTGATTTATTGAGGAAACCTTCCTAAAAAGGAAAAGAGTTTTCATTAAACACAACATGTCTGGAGATATAGATTCTACCATTGGAGTTTAAGCACTTGTATCCTTTGTGAGATATACTAGGTCCTAGATAGACACATTTTTGAGTATGGAAATCAAACTTGTGTTTCTGATAAGGTCTTATACAAGGGTAGCAAGCACATCCAAAAACCTTAAGCAGTTTGTAATCTACACTGTTTTTAAATAGGACTTCATAGGGTGATTTATGTTGGAGTAGAGGACTAGGCATTCTATTTATAAGATGTGTTGCAGTGAGGAAAGCTTTCCACTAGTAGTATAGAGGCATATGTGCTTGAGCTAAGAGGGTTAAGCCAGTTTCAGTTATGTGCCTATGTTTCCTTTCTGCTCTTCTATTTTGAGCTGACGTATGAGGGCAAGAGTGTCTGAGTTCTATCCCTGATTATATGGCTAATTTATCCAAGGTTTTGTATTCTCCTCCCATATCAGTTTGTAAGGTTTTAATTTTCCTTTCAAATTAGTTTTCAACTAGCCTTTTAAACTGTGTAAAGTAGTGTAAGACATCAGATTTGTGTTTCAAGGGATAAATCTAGGTATATCTAGTACAATTATCAACAAACAATACATAATACTTAAACCCTGAAGTAGAATTGATGTGAGACGTCCCAGACATCAGTGTGTATTAGATCAAGAGGCATTTGAGCATGAGAGTAGGACAATTTAAAAGGTAATGCATGAGATTTACCAAACTGACATGATTCACAGAATGATAGAGTTTTATTATTGACGACTTTGAGATTACTACAAGACTTTAAAACTTGCTGTAATACAGAAATAGAAAGGTGTCCTAGCCTTCTGTGCCAGATTTCAGTTTGTGCTTTCATGGAGTTATGACTGGTAGAGTTGATGGGATGATTCAAGCTGACATTGAGAAGGTTATGAGTGATGTTGGAATGATGATTATTGACTGAACTTGTGTTTGATGGTCTGGAGTGGGGTAGATTCAGTTGATATAATCCATCTTCAAGTTTTCCCTGCACTAGAGCCTTCCTTGTTGGTAGATCCTTCACAACACAGCCATGAGAAAAGAATTCAACAGACACATTGTTATCATTAGTTAGCTTAGAAACACTTATCAAATTCTTCTTGATTTTAGGCACATGAAGCAATCGTTTTAACACCAGGGACTTCTCAGATTCAATATTGAATACTTTAGAACCAACATGAGAAATTTGTAATGAAGTACCATTACCTACTACCATTTTCTGCTTACCTGCATACTCCTTAGCTTCATCAACATTGTTCTTATCAGTAGTTACATGATGACTGGCTCCAGAATCAGCATACCAGGCTTGATCTTCTACTGAATTTGGGCTTGCAATGTAAGCAGATGGATTGGAGGTGTGGATCTGATCAGTGGGTCTTTTCCCCATATATTTTTCATCAAACTTGTTATAGCACCATGCAGCAGTGTGATTGTTTAAACCACATATTTGACATGATTGTCTTGTTTCATTTATCCTTCCAAATCTTCCTCTACCTCTTGTTCTTCCTCTGAAATTTGAGTTTTTTCCACCTCTACTTCCTCTTCCATTATAGTGACTTACATTCTGTGAGCTTCCTTGAGTTAAGTTGATGGATCCAAAGTTGTTTCTGATCTGACTTAGATACTCAAGTCTACTTTCAAAAGTCATTAGTGTTGAAGATAGCTCATGCCATGTAATTTGATCTCTGCAATTCACTTGCACTACAATAGGAGTGTACTCTTCATCTAGTCCAGCTAACACTTGAGTAACAATATCAGCATGATCGATTTTCTTACCAGCAATCTCCAGATTATCAGCAAGTTGCTTGATAGTGTTGAGATATTGATCCATAGACATGGATCCTTTTCTTATTCTCTGTAATTCAGAGGTAAGGAAGGTCACTCTTGACCTGTTGAGAATTCCATAGTTCTCCTTTATGGCCTTTCAAAGCTGACTTGAGCTATTACACCCCATGACACGCATCACAATCTCTGAAGTCATGGAGGCATACAACCATCCCATTAGGAGTTGATCCACTGAAACCCATCTAGAGTATTCAGGATTATGAACTATTTCTATTGTTGTTCCAGTTTCATTTGCAGATTGTGAATTGACAAACTGTGGAGGACAAACCTTCGTGCCTAGCAGATACTCTTCCAGTCCATGTCCTCTTACAATTGGCATTATAACATTCTTCCACAGAAGAAAGTTATCTCTGTCTAACTTTACAGAGGCTGCCTAAGTCAGGTTCATGCTGAAGGGAGAGAGATTATTCATCAGAATTGGAGCTTGAATACTGGAGTTTGAGTCATGAGAATGATTGTTGTGGCTAGTATTCACCATAGATAGGCTCTGATACCAAGATGGAAAAACGAGAGAGAAGGGGACTGAGGTATACTACAGAGATATCAGTGAAGAGGGAAATGTATATATTCTGTATCTCAGATAATTTCCAATACACAATCTGATCTATGGTGCAGTCTATATATACACTTACATAAGATGTAATCTATACAAAATACATATAAACAAATAACAGAATAGGCACATGCAAATGAGCTGAATTAGTTACAACAAAATAACCTATACTAGAAGCTTCTTCTTAACAGCATTTATCCAACACGTTTGACAGCTGAATCTTCTTTGTCCCTTGATTTCCTGATTTGATCATTGCAGTCCATAACTCCTTCTTCTCTAACACCGAAGACATCAATTCGATTTTCTAACACTTGTACAATGGCCTTGTACGCTTACTATCACAATTAAACTTGGAACCAGGAAGGTCACGCGGATCAGATTGCCTATTTGTTTTTTGACTTGAATGATGAAAATCCTTTGGTTTCTAATGTTGACGTGGTGGAAGATTCTTGCTTCTACATTTTTTGATTTGTATATATATTTCTTGCAATTTTCTTTTACTCTCTTCTATTTTCAAATTCATCTCTGAACTCTGACAAACTTTGAATCTTCTTTCCCAAACCCGGTTCTTGAATCGGTTCATCAACTTTGCTTCTTGATTTTGACAACTTCTTTCGAATGATGCAGGTTTTCTTTCATGATCAACACAGATATTCAAATGAAAATTTTGATCTTTTTTATCTTAAACAACTGCTTCTTCAACTTCTATAATTTAACAATCAAAATCAAAATTACAGTTCAAGAAAGTAACTACACACCAAATATGATTAACACTATTGGTTCAAAGAAAACACACCTTTGTCAATGTCACAGCCATGATCATTACCACCATAGAGAAGGCGTGCTATTCGCCATCTTCTTGCCATAAACTCCTCCGTCCTCTTCAATGACGCAACTGAGATTGAAGATTCCATAACACCAAATATGTCTTCGACGATAGCCGTGTTCAGAAAGTACGTACTACGCCATTTCAACTGCATCTTTGAACTCGACGGATTTTGAATATTTTTCTGAATCCTAGTTCTTCATAAACTTTGCTTCTTGGTTTCGACAACTTCATTGGAATGATGTTACCGGGTTTTCTTTCATGATCAACACAGATATTCGAATGAAAACTTTGATCTTTTTTATCTTCAACTTCTGTAATTTAACAATCATAATTAACGTTAAAGAATGACACCAAATATGACTAACACTAATGGTTCAAAGAAAACTCACAACTTTCAATGTCATTGCCATAACCAAGATCATCATCACCATAGAGAAGCTTTGCTATTCGCCATCTTCTTGACATAAATTCCTCAGGTCTCTTCAATGAAGCAATTGAGATTGAGGATTCGATAAACCGAATATATGTCGTGAAAGGCAGCGGTTTTGAGAAAGAACATATTACGCCATATATTTTCCACATTCATACCCGAACCCATATTAATCGAAACAAGAATACGAAACAAGAAAACAAGATGAATTTATATCTATGGCAACAGGCAATGTCCGTTGCGAAAGATAAAAAATGCATTGTCATTTATATTTTAACAACGTACATATGGGTTTTAACCACGCACATTTGCTTGTTGTGGTAAAAGTTGTCGTGTTATCTTTTATCAACGTGCAATTGAATATTGTCTTTGGTTTTTAACAACATTAAATGCATGTTGTCATTTATTGACGTGTTGTCTTTTCACAACATTCCAATGTATGTTGTCAAATATTTTTAACAACGTTCTAATGTATGTTGTCATTTTATTTTAACAAAGCCGTTGTCCTTTATTTTCAACAACATTCAATCATGCGTTGTCTTTTCTTTTTAACAACAGTTAATGTCCGTTGCCTTATATGGAGTTTGTTCTTTTCACTACGTTCAAATGTACATTGTCTTTTCTTTTTAAATTTTACTTTCTCAATCATTTAAATTCAAATTGCATTATATGATATATGTACAAAATTCATTTCATACAACCTAATTAGCCCTTAAATGAAATTTATGCAATATCAATAAAATATGGCCAAAGATAAACAAATTAAATATATTATTAAGTAGTAGAATTTGTCATACAAAATATGGCTTGAAAGTTTCTTTAAACATGATATAAGTTTCAATCAAAATCTAGCAAAACACATATCTTCCTGGAAGTTTCTTGCAATGACAAATTTTTAATCTACCATAATCTAGTAAACCAAACATGATACGTAACGCCCCGACTCAATAAAAATAATGTCCAACATATGTCCGACGATTCTTGTTCACAGCTTCTGATAGATCACCAATGCCCGAACAATTTATTACTGCAAAATAGAAATAAGAGACAAATTAAAATGAATAAACTGCACCTACTATCACTATATTTTAATAGATACTAATTAATATCCCACATAGGCAAAATACTAGACGAACACACTTGTCGCTTTATTTAGTTACGAGCATGCATTACTAGACATTGGTATGATGGCAAAATAGTTAGCAAATGATTGGGAGGAATAGCGGTTAAGAAAAAAATATACATAATTTTATCAAAGATAGTTCGTTAACTATTTTAATTTCTTCATGACATGGTATTTTTCCCAGTAGAGCCTTCTTGGCACACAGTAAAAATGACCCTGTCAAAATGTCTTCAATTCTAGGAGAACACGTCATACAATATCCGATTCCAAGAACTATAGTGATATACATCACACAAATATCTCTTTGAGAGTCATACCAACTGCATGGTAACTAAACACTATATAGGATACCACACTGATCGGTTTTAATGCGTCACAAAAGCAAGAGGAGACAACTAACATGAATTATTAATCCCTTAACATTATTGATCTCTGCTGGGATTTATTTATAGTACTGGAGAAAACGAATTTTTGGGGAGGAGGGTAGGTTGGGAATGACTGTGGGATACGTCATGTGTGTGCATAGCCGGCGAGTTTGAAACTATTTCACTATTCTCATAGAGAGTTTTGACTTTTAAAATATACACGTGAGTTTCTCAATTTTAGTGCACATAGGATGAACTGGGAGTGGGGGGTCCATGAAATTCATCTAAAACTTTAGAATTTCATCTAAGAATTTTTTTATGTATAAAAAACTAAAACTTTAATAGATAGCTGTAATCCAAGTTTAATGGAAGTCCAGTGTTCTGTAAGCCTTTGCCATCCAATTTTACAAGTGATAAAGATGATATTGAAATAGATGAAGAGTTTGAATAGGGGCAGAATTTTGAGGGAGGAACTAGGGTTTTTGTTCAAAATTTTGAGGGACAAAATTGTGTAAGACTTGGCCAAAGATTCACTACGTACTGCCAATGATACTAGAATCTTTAAGACTTGCCATCTACTTCATTAACCACAATATATCAGAAGCAACATATGATTTATGATACCCTTTTTTTTTTCCAGGAAGAACCTGGTGGACAACGGGCTCTAATTTTTTACCAAGAGAATTCATGCCTTTATTACAGTTTATTACAGCTTCGACTCCTCCAGTGATCCTTAAGTTATCCTTTTCTTTAAAATCTATTATATTTTTAACAATTTTCTTTCAAACATTATATCTCACTATTGATGCATTAGGTACAATTCAAAAGGTTTCGCAACAACTTTTGATGGATGTTCTCATTCCAATTGAAATTTGGTACAAAGTACTCTACACTCTGGTATTGGAATTTCTTACTTCGCGTTTCTTTTCCAGTTTCAAAGATTACTTTATTTCTTCTTTTGGATCGTCTATTAACTTTCTCAAAATCTAAAATTTCTATAGTATAATACACATTGCAATTAATTCTAGACAAGATTTGTAGATAGTGCCACTCTCGTATGGAAAATAGGAAATAAAAACTTTTAGAAAGGGAGATTGTTGTTACAGACCTTGAATTGTCACCAGAAGAAAAAGCTATGTCAAATAAACCTTTGTGAACATAACAACCATGAACAGTGACACTAGGTCTCTTTCTCAGCACCTGCATGTAAAATGCAAGAAAAACATTGTAACATAAGCAATCAAAAAATTTATATCTTACTAATAGCAGATTTTATAATGGTTAAAAATAAGAGTGATTTTAACTTAACAAAGGCATGAATTCTCCTCTCGAGGTCACGTGGAAATGTTCCCTCTTCTTGTGCTTACCTTTTCTACCAATAGATGAGGAAGGGATCAATGTCAAAATCCCCGGCTAAGCACATATTATTTGGGGAAAAAAACTATAATGCAAACCATTTAGGTCATCCAAGTTTTAATCGAATGTCATGTTCTCCGCCTCTTCCTGCAAGGAATCAAACAGTACGGCCGAGAGATAACGTTCCCTGATGCTTGGCAAAACAACCTGTATAGTAAGGAATAACACACTTCACTAAGATATACTCACTAAGATATACTGGATAACATGTTTGAATATATAGGCAAGAACATTTATCAGTAAGATGAAACAAACCAACATACAACAATGAGTTTTACAGCATTTTCAGGCCTCTTTGCTAATCAAACAGGATAAGAACTCAAATTTGCACCCCTTGTTTACCTTAGTGTTGGCCTTAAACATGTTCTATCAAATTGCAGAGGGTAGGCCTCCACTAAGTAAACCAGGAACTACAGGTAAGGCCAATGATATTATAGCTAGGATTAATGAGTCCATTGCTTCTTCAAATTATATTATATTTATAACGCACTACCGACGTGGTAATTGGTACAAAAATGCATTATAATCAGGCAAAGTGTGTTGCTATCAGTCTCTTCATGCAATTACATTTATCTCCACTAATTCATGCTATAGAGAAATGTGCCTTGAATTTTTCATCTTTATTACAGAGTAAGGGAAAAGTCCTACAAGAAATTATTTTACCAGTAGATGAGTAAGCTGATACAATGAGAGAGCACACTTTAATCAATCATTTACAATCTCGCAACGATGACTCAAAAAATGAGCAGAGGAACTTGTCGGTCGTTCCAGAAGAAAGAAAGTATAGAACACAAAAATGTTCTTTGGGAGCCAATCATTTGAGCTCATTCACCCCCTTGCTTGTGTTTTAACAAGAAGATATTTTAATCCCGAAATTTCATTTTCACCAGAGTATGTACCACACGATAGCATAGAAACTATGTAGATCACTCTGTTTCATTTATACTGATTTTCATCATCAACTACTATTTTCACTTCTGCAAATTCTGGAGAATGAATCGCTAGATCATTTTTCATTGTTAATATATTCAGAACTTCAAGTTCAATTCTTCTTAACCTCTAAAGACTAAACAAATAATCAAAATTGGAATCCAGTTTCCAATAACGAAATCATGGAGACTAAACAATAGCATACTCAAGTCGTACTTTGTTATGAATCCGCAAAAAAAAATCCGAATTCCATCTGGTGGTTCTACATGCCTATACAGAAACTCAGTTATGATGCAAACACACGCAACCACAGAGAAAATTAGAGTAGCAAAACTTCAGCAATAATTTTCAGTTGAAAAGAGCCGTAAATCGAGGACACACGAGACGGTTACAGAATATGGATAATAATTGTCAAATGAAATACAAAAAATTCGAAAATTCAAGCACCATTAATAAACCAATTATTCAGGAAAAACAAATTCATTCCAAATAACAGAAAGGAACCCAAAATTCCAAGACGAACTGGACATTGATACTGAAACTTCTAGAAAATTATGTTGGCTATAATTTCAGCTTAGGTCCCAAAAGAAAATCTGCTATAATATATAGAAAACAGAGGAAGAAGAAGACGTTCTGGAATTTCTGATTGGTCTTTGTTTTCTGATATTTTTGTTCACACATATATACAGTACATAACAGCAATAATAAGTGCTGTTTTTTGACACAAAATAAGACTTTTTCTAAGTCATACACTTGTCTCTTTATCAACCATTAGATTAGACAAAATAAAACATTTCTTTGATTTTTTTACAAAACACATTACACATTAACAATATAATTTGTAGGTATAATGCATTGAATCAATATCTTTAAACTGGTATACATGAAATATAATTAGAATAAAAATTCATAATTAACAAAGGCATATTTGATTCTTAGCTGCCAGATCTTCATAAACGTGATCAGTTCATCATGCGAAGGATCATCTTTAAGACCTCGGGATATATCTCTATCATGTGTAAAAGCCCAGTTATTAGATGCAATCAAACTAGAACATAATTTTCAGAATAGAATAGTTATGTTTCACCATCATTTGATGGTCAATTTTAGGCCTGTAATAAGTTATCAAGCATCTATTAAGTAGGTATCCGTTTTGCAGAAGTTGGTTAGCATTGACTATTTTTTTACCTAATTGGATAGCTACTGCATTACAACCCGAAATTTCATAACGTACATCTAAATTTTTTGTGAATATAAACATACTATACCAAAATGAAAATTATTAAGAGATTTTGAGTCAATTATGCAGGGTAAAGCACTGTTTTGATGCAGTTTTGATGCTGGCTGTAGAGCAGTACCAAATCGAGACAAACTCTAAATAATAGATATGAATCTCAAAATAACAGAGTCGAAATCGGCCATAGAGACTTTCAGGGATGAGCTTCATTATCGAGAGGGGAATAGCCCAAGTCACAGGAAAAGGCCGCTAAATGATCAATCAGTGATAAAAGAGACCAATTCCATAATTTATGGAAATGAATGAACTCAAAATAACTTTTCAATAATCTGAAGAGAACAATACGAAAATTTCCAATAGAAAGTCACTGAGTAGCGAAAAAGCATGTGGAACATAAATTGGAAACTGCTAAACAAGCAACTTAAATGCGGCCCATCAGAAGCGGAGACACTAATGTAATCTTGTGGGGTAGGACTTAACTTTGTTGGTTACAAAACACAAAACCGTAGACATTTTCCTCTTTACTAATGTAATCTTACTTACGGCCTATCTAAGTATCTATCAATCAGTACGTGTACAAAAAGTAGTATCGTACTGGTGAACAAGAAAGGATTTGCCGATTTGGTAAATGTGCAGCCCAGAGACGGGGCATCTCATGAAGCTCTATCCACTGAAAGCGAGAAGAATGAGAGTGGCTCTATTTTTATTTGGATGATAGAGGAGCATAGCAATCAACCTATTTGCATTAAAATGCTCAATAGAGTTTTCCAATGCATCATTTCTGGTTATCAATACCCAGGGGCGGAGGTGGGGGGTGGGGTGGGGGGGGTCCTGGGGGAGACAGGACCCCCCAACTTTTCTGAAATTTTTTATTTTTTTTATTTTTCAATTTTTTCTTTTCAATAATTGTGTTTGATTATAGGCTAATTTGTGGCCTTCATCTCCAACTTTTGAACTTTTGGCACTTTTATCTCCATTCTTTATTTTTTGGCACCCATATCATCAACCTTTCTTATTTTGGTGGCTGAAGTCCCCAACCTTTAAACGTTTGGCACTTTTATCCTCATTTTTTATTTTTTGGCACCTATATCCTCAACCTTTCTTAATTTGGTGGCTGAAGTCGCTAACCTTTGAACGTTTGGCACTTTTATCTTCATTCTTCATTTTTTTGCACACATATCCTTAACATTTCTTAATTTGGTGGCTGAAGTCTCCAACCTTTGGACTTTTGTATCATATTTTTTAATTTTTTAATTAAAACTTATGAAAAGTCTATTTAAAGCCAAGTTTTGTGAGTAATGTTGTCTATAAATATTGGTTTATTTAAAAAAACTTATTTTTAAAAATTTTATGATATTTTTAGATTAATTTTTAATTTTTTAATTGAAACCGGTTCGACCTTTTGACCCTTGACCCGTTATTTTTTTCGGATCGATGGTTAGTCATATTTTATGAATATTGTATTATTGAAATAAATAATTTTATTTAGATAACTATATTTTGATTAATGCTCCATTTGGGGATATTGGTGCAAAAAAATGAAGAATGAGGATATGGGTGCAAAAAATTGAATTTTAATTGAAACCAGGTCGACTTTGGTTCGACTTGGTTCGACTTTTTGATATTTGACCCGTTATCTTTTTTGGGTCGATGACCAATCCTATTTTCTGAATATTATAGTATTCAGATTAAATTATTTTATTTAGAAAACTATATTTTAATTAATACTCAATTTGAGAATATGAGTGCAAAAAAATAAAGAATGAAGATATGGGTGCAAAAAAATAAAGAAAATCTCATAAAATTTGTAAAAATAAGTTTTTTTTAAAATAAATCAACATTTATAGATAAATTTACTCATAAAACTTGATTTTAAATAAACTTTTCATAAGTTTCAATTAAAAAATTTAAAAATATGATACAAAAGTCTAAAGATTGGAGACTTCAGCCACTAAATTAAGAAATGTTAAGGATATGGGTGCAAAAAAATGAAGAATGAGGATAAAAGTGCTAAATGTTCAAAAGTTGGGGACTTCAGCCACCAAATTAAGAAAGGTTGAGGATATAGGTGCCAAAAAATAAAGAATGAGGATAAAAGTGCCAAACGTTCAAAGGTTGGGGACTTTAGCCACCAAAATAAGAAAGGTTGAGGATATGGATGTCAAAAAATAAAGAATGGGGATAAAAATACCAAAAGTTCAAAAGTTGGGAATGATGGGCGCAAATTACCCTTGATTATATTTTGGGAGAAAAATAGATTATTCTTAACAAGAGTGGAGTCCAATTGACAAATTCCAGCCCACAAATGTTGACTTTTGGTTACTTTATTTATTACCAATTTACTAGTTTGTCCCTCGATTTAATAATTGGATACACACAAGAAGAGCAAAATTGAAATTACAAATTTATTGAATACAATGTGGACCCAGAATTTGTTTGAGAAAAATCGATTTTTTTTTTTTTTCTAAAATAGCAAAATCATACATGCTTCATTGCTTCTAAGATCACTTCTTTTTCTTAATAATCAACCAAAATAAAAAATATTAAAGTCTAAACCCAACAATGAATGAACGAAACAAATAAAACTCAATCTAGCTTGGATTAAGTTAGAATAATTCAATATCCAAGAAAAAAGTATTGAAGCTATTCTTTTCAAGTAATCAGAACAAACACGAAGTGAGTATCAAATACTTCTAACAGCATGAATTGATTGTGTTCAATATCTTCTTGTAAGTTTTTTAAAGATTATGACATTAAAAAACATTATATTCTCATAAAAATAGGTTCAATAATTGTGGTTTGAGAAAAAAAAAAATTAGGGGCAGCCCGAGAGGGTTCCTCCTGCTGGCCTACCCCTATTTGAGGACCCCTCAACTTCAAATCCCTGGCTCTGCCACTGTCAATACCTTTACTTTTTTCTTCTCACTACTTGTTGATGATGTTGGAAATTGGTTTAAATATGTCGAGAAATTAACTAAGTGTTAAAAATAACGTAAGTGACTTCGTGTCAACTTAGACAAATATACAAAACCCGACCCAATCCGTTTAGGCAAATTTGTTTGCCACTTCGACGCCTCGGGGGCAACGCCCCCAGACAGAAAATTCAGATTTATCTGTATATTTAAAGGGTATATTTGGCATCTCAAAACCAATATCGAATGAATGAGAAATTACGAAAAAGGACAAAATCGGGTCAAAGTTTGACCCATGCGATCGCATGGTTGTTTTTCACTGCGATCGTAAGTTGCTTATTTTTTTAGCAGAATGTATTTTGGTCCTCCCATGCGATCGCAGGAGGCAAAGGTTATTCTGGATGAAGTCTTGTTCCAATTTTTGTGCTATGTGATCGCAGCTTGGTTAAACCATGCGATCGCATAGGTTTGCGCGAACAGATATGTCCTTTTGAAGGATTGCACGATTTGGTTCATTCCTTTTCGTTTCCAACAGACTCTCCAACGTTAAAAAGGGCTGTGGACGTCCATTCTGAAGAGTAATTGATACAGAAAACAATTTGCAAACATAAAACATTCATACTTTTCATCTTTGAACCAAATTTATTGCATTTAAATTGCACAAAATCTGGTTTTCCATTTTCATTTCATCCCTTGGAGTACAAAACCTTTTTTGGTTCGCTGTACTTGAGTTTTTGTAGTGCTACAAAACTCAAGCGAAACCGTTGTATCTTGAGAGTCATTTGTCAAAGACCGAAAGCACCTGTGCGAGGCAATTTTGACTTAAGGACAAAGAGTTCAACTCTTGCCTCGGTTTATATTCTTCATTTCCAGATTCTCGGTTCTTGATTTTTATTGCTTTGGGTCACTTCCACAGAATTCCGCCAACAGATGATACATAGGAGCTAATGTTATATACTATAACCGTAACTTGTGAAGAAGCATCACTTTTTCAACTGAACAAAATGCTTGATGGTAAGATATAGGCTTACGTGAATAACTTCGTCAAGAATGTTGACGTCCAGAACAGCAAGAAGGAAAACCAACACCAATACCTTGGATCTTATGTGGTCCTTTTAACATCAGTGCATGTAAATTAGCCATCAGTTAGTATCTTCATATTCGTATCAGAAACTAGATATTGAAACAGCTTCCACATAATTTGAGTTTCTAAGCAGCTTTCGAGATTATATTACAAGATAGAATTATGAGTAAAAGAGATGGATCTCTAAGGAAAATGACTCATGCCAATGATTACGAGGTTCCTCTTTATATTACTATTTCATAACCATTACTCCATATATTATAATATTTCGTAAAATTGCAGCAATTAGTGAAAACTTTGATATCTTGCCAGAATAAGGAAAATTTATCAAAGAATTAGGAAAATACCAGACAACCGATTTAATATCAATTAAATCTACTTTTTCAATTCATGATTGTGATAATGCGCACATCAATTCGTAATTTAACATCAAACAGAAATAGGGTAAAAGTTTCAATCAAATGAATTGTGATTCTGTGCATTTTCAGTTTTACCCAAAGCTAAACCCAATCATTTTGTTCGATTCACATACTTGTATGATGTATAATTTGGTGATGGTCCAAAATATCAAGAAGAATTTGTCTCTGGTGGATTGATGAACAAGGTTGCTCCACGCCTAAACCATTAGGAAAACCAAGATAATAGGGTTACTAATTGAAGCAGAGAAACAAAAGGCATTGCTGGTTAACTTTGCAACAGACGGTGAATGTTATGAAAGGTGCTAAAAGTATATATTTTAGCAACATGGGCGAATGTTGCAGAATACACTATTTTTTTACAACGGTCACGGTCCGTTGTTAAATGATGAAATATTAAAAAAAAATATTGCAACAGACTATGAACGTTGCAATAAAATACATTGGCAACGTTCATTTAAATGCTGTTATCAAATCTCAATCAAGTTAACCAATGACAACATACATTTACTGCCTGTTGTGGTAAACCCTTTTTAGCAACAACAATAATGAATGTTGTTATTTAGATGTTGTTAAAGGATATTTTTCTTGTAGTATTTGTGGAAAATGGCCATTGAGTAAGAATCTTTTGAGGTTGGAGAAGGAGCACTTGATTTCTTTACATTCATCGCACATGAATCTTTGGATTGTAGAGAGGAAGATGAGTTACTAGGTTTTTTGCTGATGTGGTTCTTTCTCTATTCGTCCCTGTAAAATTCCCTTGTTAAAAAGTCTAGAAAAATATTGTTAGTACATTTAATATATTCAATTGAAAAATCAAAACATGACAATATTATTTGCCATCTTGCAAAAATTTGTTTTGACACCAAAATTTTTCCGTTCTTGTGTAAAACTTCTCTAGAAGCGTTGTAGTTAGTACATATCAAAAAAGTCTTTTTGATTAAATTATCTTGAAATTTTATAATACATAGTACAATAGATAAAATCCCTTTTTATCAATGAATAATTTTTTTGAGCAGTTATCCATATACCTGATTCGTATTTTACCAATTCTTCTTTATTATTTTTTGTTTTAAAATGCCACCATAACCTATATTTGATGCCTCAGTCTCTATTATGAGGAGAATGCAAGGAAAAAGTAGAGACTTTACTAATCTTTTAATTTCGATAACAACATTTGTTTGAGAAGAACTCCAAGCAATTGGGTTTTTCGCAACCTTTGGAAAAGGGGTTCGCAATCTATCAAATATTAGGAACAAAGTCTGCAGTATAATTGATACATCCTGATAATATTTGTAATTCATTTTTATCTTTGATTTCATTAGGAAACTTACCTGCAAATTCAATAGACCCGTTAATGGGAGTAATCATTCCTTGAAAATTTTCATGTCCCGAAAACATGATTTTTAATTTTCAAATAACTTGTTTTTTTTAGATTAAACGGCTAAACCATTATATTTGATTACTTTAAAAAATATCTCAAGATGCTTAAAATGTTATTCTATGGACTCACAATATATTAGTAAATCATCAATGTAAACAACTGAAATTTTTTTGTAAAGGTTAAAATTGTCGTTCATAATTATTTGAAATTCTGAAAGAGTATTTTTTTAGTCCAAATAACATAACATTCTACTCATATCTTCCGAAAGAAACATTGAAGGAGGTCTTCTATCCATCATATTTAGTGATTTGATTTTGCCAAAAACTTGACTTAATAAATTTTTTTGAAAAAATGACAGCATTATAAAGACGATTGAGGAGGTCTTTTTTTTCTAAGGAATAGGATATCGTATCTATTGAAGAACCTTGTTCAAGGACTTGTAATTAATTACAAGCCTAGGAACACCCATCTCTATCTCACTTTGGGATTGACATAGCAAGGTGAGCAACTTCAAGGAGATTTACTAGCACTCTCTTTTGAATGAGATCGTCTATTTCTTGAATACAAAAATTTAAGAGTTCTTTCTTCATTTGAATGACCTGATTTTGTGGAAATCGTATATTCACTAAAATTTTGAATACAGGATAAAGAAACAACATGTTTCTTTCTTTCCCAAAAAGCATTTGGAATATTTCTTTGATAATTTGGTCATGAAATTGTTTGATATGAAGTGGTATTTTGGGCTCATTTAGCTGATATCCAATTCTCTTTTACTTGATTACTTCTTTAAGATATTGGATTTGTTGTTTCTTTAGGTTAATGTTTTGAATCTTTTGAATTTGAAGCGAATTTGATTTTGTTGACTATACGGGAAGAAATGGGATAAAGAAATTTGAAAAGAATCTGTTGGTCGAAAATCGTAGTCATAATTCATTCTTGTGAAACTTAAAATAGATAAATTTGAACAATGAAAGGGGTGCCAATGATGATTTATCGATCAAGATCTTTGACAAGAATAAAAGGAGTTTTGAAACAAATTCCTTGATTACAAATGTGAGTTTTTGAAAGTTTATATTTGACATTCAGCTTTTGTCCACTGTTCAGTTTCTTTTTTCAAAATATTTAATCAGAACTACACCTTCTTGGATGGAGTTTTGGTCGGCTGTAGTGTCAATTATAACTTTAGCCGAAAGTCCATATTCTCTATTGATGACAATTGTCATCTGACAATACCATTTTTGAAGAAGTATTTTTTGCAAAACATTGATAAAGTCTTTTCTTCTTTCTGCAAATCCGTATTGAATGGGTTGCGTATCTCTCAAGGCCTTTTGCTTACTAGATTCAAAGAGAATGTTGAGAGCTAAGACTTGTGATTGGGTAGCAAGATGGCTTCTCTTTAAGATTTGAAGATCATATGTCAAATTTTTAACTTCTCTTTGAAGATCTTGTAGGGAAGTTAGTGTAGTCTTATTTTCATAACTAGAGAAAATATTTTTGAGCTTATAAGGTTCTACTTTAGGAACTTAATTATTCTTCAAAAACAACAAGGTAATGAAGTTTATAGAGATAGTCTCGTCTTTTAGCTGGATCTTCAAATTTGCTAATCATATCGAAAATAATTTCACAGTATTTGGAAATAACATTGACAGTTTTATTGCAAGAGAAAATTCCTTGACAAATTATTGCATAATCTTGTTTGTACGTATTTTCCTACAGATACAATTACAGATGTTGAGGTGGCTCGAAATTGTAATGACCAAATTACCCATGATCGATTTTCCAAATTTGTCTTAACTTATCCTTTTTATCCAACCATGGAGAGAGAAAATGAAACAATTTTCTTTTGAGTTTCAAGAGAGAGTTGGTGGTCGCCGATTAGGGAGAGAGAGCTGGTGGTCACTGGGGGTCTCTTTGTCACTGCACCAACTAACACACACATCCCACTTCCTTGTCTTCGTTCAAAAGTAAACCTTGTAAAGGGAGATAAAGAAAAACCCAAATCCCAACACTACTTCATTCTCCACTGCTCCTCAACCCTCACCTCCGACGAAATCGACATCAACGATTCACACAAGTAAGTTAAGTGTCATTAGTTGTGGATTTCAAATTAGCCACTGATTTTAAACTTCGTGACTAGGTCAATGTGTTCATATTTGTAACTTTGACGAATTTAACATGATTCTTGTGTTGGGTTCTAATATCTGAATTCCAGCTTATGAAATATGAATTAAATACTTGACATTTTCTTTTTTACCTCTCATTTTACAATTGTGTTTAATAAATTAGTTAATTTACTCTATTTCGATGTTCTTGCAAACATTAAAGGAGCTTGTGGACAAATTTTGAATGTTTGTATAATTCAAGTTGAATTGAGATGTTTGGTTAGTGAAAGTAGACTGATTTCATTTGATGAGTAAAAATAGCTCATGTTTTCATTAAAAATACTACTTGGAACTTTTGGATGACAACGAATATGGTTGGCAAGCATTTTATAAATATATTTGCGATTTAGAATTATGTTTCAAGTTGTTAATGCCTTGAAGTATGCAGATAGGTAGAATATCTACTATAACTTTATGCTCTTTATTGTTTTGGTTTGATGTCCTTAAACATAAAATGTTATGAAGCTACATATGCCTATCTCAAATTTTGGTGAATTTGTCTTCAAGGAAGTAAAATGTGGCCACAACCAACCTATTGACTGAAGAAGTTATTTCCCATTATTTGGTGAATTTTTCTTCAAGAAGAAGTTAAATGTGGCAAGCATTTTATAAATATATTAGCTCGTGTCCATCTAATATTTCACAGTAAATGACTATATATGTGTTGTGGATTTAACTTTTGTTGTCACGCGGTTAATTGGATTGTTTGTAATTGGTGTACAATTGTGAATGCAACATACTCTCACAGTGATAGGAAAGGACAAAGGAATTTGTCTTAGTTGCATACGGCCAGCGCACTGCTTGCCAGAATGCCCAAAAAAACAACGATACCCAGTTTTTGGAGAGGGCTTTGTGAAATGGATGGTGGTGGAGAAGAAGATTGTGAACATAGAGAGGTTATTCTTTTGTTGTAGTACCAATTGTCGATATTTCAAGTGGAGTGGTGTTTCACCAAAAAAGAAAACCGTCATGTATGAAGGTCAATCCAATGGTATTTTATGTTAAAGGTGAATCAAGTGGTGTTTCTTTGGGTAAATCTTAGGCCAAAGATGACATTGAAGATTTGTCACGTATATTCAAAATTTTGTCTTGGATATCCGAAGAAGAAGACATGGAGATATCACTGAACGTAACTATTCGCAAGAAGAAAGGAAATGCGGAAGACAACGGGAAAGAAAAGGGCATGCATGCCTTCAATTTAGTGTCTTAAAGTTGATTTGCATTGTTACTTGTTGGGATTATATATACTGGCCTTTATATAAGTTTGGTTTAGAGTCTAACAATTTATAGTTAAGTGTTGGGATCCTAAATCCTTGTGTTGGGATTTTAATTCCTTTGATTATTTGTACTGGCCCTTAGATAAGTTTGGTTCAAGAATTTATTGCTAAGTGCTAAGATTCCTTGTTCATCATTTCGCTTTCCATTAACAAGATTGGCCATGAATCAACTTAGTCTTTAAGTTTCTTTATCTCATGGTCCAAATCTACTATTCCAATTGGTAAGTCAATTTGAGAGCCATGTTTAGCATACATATTTTCTTGAATATAACAGTTAACAAGCACACTATATGAAGTCACTAAAACCTACCTATTGGTACAATTTTCATATGCAGTTAACAAGCACACTATATGTAGTCAATGTAAGAGTCTAAAAATAAGATTATGCCACCAATCTTTGCCACTATTCTTCTTGACAAGATATAGTGTTAAGTCCATTCCTCTATAATTCATATTCCCCGCAATCAAAATATGTATCATAGTTTATATATATATATATGTTAGAAAAACATGTATCATATTTTTAACTTTTTATATCTTGGCTCTCTTAATTAATATAACTGATTTTTATTGTTCAAAGAGAAGTCAACATTTTTGTTATGACCGGTCTGAAAACGCTAGTTCTGACTGACTGCACTGATAAGCAGATTATTTTTCCAAACCAGTAAAGTTGCGTTTTTATTTTGTTTCCATACACGATATATTCTGATCTCGTGAATATTATTAACAATTTATTTTGTAGGTTAAAGAATCTTTTCTTATTCTCTTAGATTTGTTTAAGAATGAAATATTTAAAGAAAATCTTAAGTTTCCTAAATTCCTTCATTCTACAAATCTAGAATATCTTCTATATTCTTTCCTACTAATTGTCTTACCATTCTTGTTGCAGATTTTTTAGATAAGAAATAATTCCTAAATTGATTTCTACTTTAACTATAAGTAAGAGTACAAACCAATAGGGAATTAATGCTTTGAATAATATTTTTTGTGCTCTTTTTCTCTAAGTTATAGCTGGCCAATTTTTCATGAAAGAACAAGACATCAAGCTTCATTAATTCAACTTTCAAAGAAAAAAGATTTTCTTCAAACTCATTGAAGAATCAAAATCATATTGGTGCTCAAGGAACAATTCCATATCTTGTTCAACCTACTTGGCGGGAAATTAAGAACAGAGTTTCTTAATCAAAGTGGTGGTTGCGGTCAAGTACAATAGGGAAGTGGTGATAAAGTTAAGACCGATGGGTTTGATTCCACTTCAGCAACAAGTCAGAAGAAGAAGTATCAAAGGGAGTTGATCTGCTTTCTTTAGATTGTTATTTTGTTAATTTTGCAAAATTACAAAAATCGATACTATTGTATTTTTTAACAAGATTTTAAGTGGATTGTTTTTACCCATGGCATAGGGACCTATGGATGTTTCCTTTCGGGGTTTATCACGTTACATCATGTGTTCGTTTTTAATTGTTTAAATTTTGCACTTAACAAAATTAGGTAAACGAACACTGCTGCGCAGGTCAGATTTGTTATCCTTATCACTCGCCAGTTCTAACTGTGTTCTGTCCACTGCTAGTTTAATTAAGATTAAAATTACTATTAATTTAATTAATCTAAGTTTTAGAACTTTCAATTGGTATCAGAGAGGGTACACTTTATAAGTGCGATCCAAAGAAACCTAGATATGGACAGAGCTCCGTTTAGACCACCGGTTTTAGATGGTACTAATTATGCCTATTGAAAAATTAGGATTCAAGTTAATATTCAATCCCTTTATGAAAAAGTTTGGCACTCTATTATCCATGGATATAAAACTCCCACCATTATTGAAAATGGTGTAGAAAGAGAGAAAATGGCAGACGAGTGGGCTACAACTGATTTTAATTATACTAATTGGAATTCCAAAGCATTAAATGCCATATTCTCCTTTGTAGACTCTAATCAATTTTGTTTGATCTCTACTTGTCAGGTTGCTAAAGAAGCTTGGGATATCTTGAAGATTGCCCACGGAGGAACCACTATGATCAAGTCATCCCAGCTTCAAATTCTTACTCTAGAGTTTGAACAACTAACCATGAGAGATGATGAAAAATTCAAGCACTTTTATGCAAAACTCAGCGACATCACCAATACTGCCTATACTTTGGGAAAGAAATATTCACATAGCAAAATTGTAAAGAAAATTCTCAGATCATTGCCTGATTGTTTTCACTCCAAAGTAATTGCAATTGAAAAAAGTAAGGAGATTGAGAATATGAAGGTTGAAGAATTGGTGGGATCATTGATGACCTATGAATTACATCTACAAAAGAGAAAGAAAGAAAAAGGATATGGTTTGCCTTCAAAATTAAAATTGATGAAGAAGAGGTTGATGGTGAGGAGAGTCAAACAAATGAAAACATGGCCATGCTCACCAAACAATTCAAGAAATTTCTAGAAGGAAATCAAAAGGGAAAGAACTTGAATACCCCACTCCAACAAAATAAGATATTTTGGAACAACACAAAACAAAATCCCACTACATCTATGAATAGATCGGACAATCGAATTCAATACCATGAGTGTGAGGGCTTTGGACACATTGCTTCTAAATGTGCAAATACTCTAAAGAAATCTCGTACCAAGAAGGCTATGAATATCACTTGGAGTGAAGTTAATGAAAAGGAGTCAGACGAGGATGACAAAACTATTGATGACGAGGTAACATCGCTTACTGTAAACTTTCTTTCTCGTACTAACTCTATGGAACAATTGTCTGCAGGTTCTGATTCCTTGACTACAACATTTGAAGAACCAAACCGCGTGTGTTCTAACTGCATCAGTGTGAACAAACAATTAAAAGACAAACAGGAGAAGAATTTTTCTATTCATATCATGATTGAATTTTTGGAAGATAATAAAGCAGCAGTTGAATCTAAAAATGACACTCTAACTAATATCTTTAAAGAGAAGGAGGTCAAATTGTGAATCTTCTTGAAGAATTAGAAAAATCAAAAGAAATGGTCAAACAACTAACAATTGGAGCGTCTCTCTTGAGTGAAACCCTAAACTATGGAAGAACTCCAAACGTCAAAGAATTTTTGGGATATGTTGGAAAAGGTAAAAGGAAAGTTGGGAATCAGATCAACTTCATCAAAGAAACAAAGTCTACTATATTTTCAGACAAAACTACTCCCATCGCCGTCAGGACTACAGCTGACCTGCCTATGCAGGTTCTGACCAATACCAAGACTCAAAAATGGTCACGACCATCAATTATACAACCAATGTATCAATTCTCAATATAGAGAGGTAAATCAAATTACTTTGTAAAATGTTGCATCTGTGGTAATCTAGGACACGACTCATTTCATTGTTTATATAGTAAAAACTTGGTTAATAGACAAATGAGATACCATAGGAACACTAAAGATAGACAAATTTGGGTGTAAAAAGGGTGATTTAAATTGTTATATGGTTGATGTTGCCTATACAACTTTTATTCCTAACTCTTGGTATTTTGATAATGGTTGTTCTAGACATATGACTGGTAATCGATCTTATCTAACTAACTACAAAAGTCATGAAGGTGGTCTGGTCACTTTTGGTGATGGAGCACACGGTAAAATTGAAGGTGTAGGCACTATTCTAAATAATGGATTATCTCCGTAAAAAAATGTTCTTTTTGTTGTAGGTTTAGAAGCTAACCTGATTAGTATAGGCCAACTTTGTGACGATAAACACTTGGTTATGTTCTCAAAAATTCTTGCAAAGTCTTGAATTATGATGGTAGTCGCATTCTACAAGGTACTAGATCTAGTGATAAATGTTATCTTCTTGACACCAAAATTACTTGTCATATTTCAAAGTCTGACTCCACCGAGTTGTGGCACAAATGATTGGGACATTTAAACTATAGTGATCTGTTGAGACTAACAAAATTGAATGCAATACAAGGCATTCCTAAGCTTACTGAAAAATCTTAGGGATTGTATAGTTCATGCCTAAAAGGTAAGCAAACCAAAAGTACTCACAAGCAAGGTGAATTTCTTACTAAATCTCAAGTATTAGAATTACTTCACATGGATTTGATAAGACTTATTCAAACTGAAAGTATTGGTAGAAAGAAATATATTTATGTATACGTGGATGATTTTTTTAGATATACTTGGGTAGATTTCTTGAGAGAAAAATATGATGTTTTTGAAAGATTTAGATTCTTGCACCTAAAATTAACAACATAATTTTTTTTTGAGGGAATAAAAATATTGAGGATTAGAAGTGATCATGGGATAGCGTTTGAAAATGCTATTTTCTCTACATTTCTTGAACAAAATGGTGTTGTGGAAGAAAAATAGGTCTCGACAAGAGATGGCTAGAGTAATGCTAAATAGTAAGAAGCTTCCTATTAAATTATGGGCTGAAGCTATTAATATTGCTTGTTATATTTTGAATCGTGTGTCTTTGAGAACAGGAACCACTCAAACTCCTTATGAATTTTGGAAAGGAAGAAAATCGAATCTTAAATATTTCCATACATTTGGTAGCAAATGCTATGTTTTAAATGATCAGGAATATTTGGGTAAATTCGATTCAAAAGATGATGAGGGAGTGTTTATTGGTTATTCTGAAAACAACCGAGCTTACAAAATTTATAACATGCGTACTCAGACTATCATTGAATCAATTAATGTAAGAGTTGATGACACTGATGATTTTTCGTCTTATTCACAGGAGCTTAATATTTAGTCCTTGGAAGAATAGGTTGCTGGACATCAACCTACTCAAGACAATCATGTGTCTGCACTAGACTGTGATAAATAGACAGAACAACCAGCATCAAGTTTTGGTGTCTCTGTCCCTGCTCCTGGAAGTTCTGACATACCAAATACAAACAACGAATAGAACATGGAAGGCAACCTCCTTCTTGGTTACAGAAAGCGCACCTAATTGACAATGTTCTCTCAGATTCTGGATACGGTATGATGACTAGGAGGAGGCTTGCTAATGAACTTGAAAATGTTTGCTACACTTCACAAATTAAACACAAAAATATAAATGAAATAATTAATGATGAAAATTGATTTCTAGCCATGCATGAAGAGCTAGCTCAATTTGATCGAAATGAAGTGTGGGAACTTGTTCATCAGCCAGAGGACACAAATGTGATTGGGACAAAGTGGATATTCAAAAATAAATTAGATGAACATGGAAACATAGTCAGAAACAAGGCACGATTGATTGCACAGGGATTTACTTAACTAGAAGGAGTGGAGTTTGATGAAACATTTGCACCTGTGGCTCGACTTGAATCTATTAGACTTTTACTATGTGTGGCATGTCAAATGAGGTTCAAGATGAACCAAATGGATGTCAAAAGTGCTTTTCTCAATGGAATTCTCAATGAAGAATTCTATGTTGAGCAACCTAAGAGATTTGTTGATCTTTATTTTCTTGACCATGTGTTTAGACTCAAAAAGGCCCTGTACGGACTAAAACAAGCTCCACGTGCTTGGTATGAATGATTGATCATGTTCTTACTGGAAGAGGAATACAAGAGAGGAGGGGCTGACAAAACTTTATTCATCGAACATTTCAAAACTGGATTAATAGTTGCACAAATCTACGTCGATGATATTGTGTTTGGTTCTTCACTAGAAACAAAATCCAAAGAGTTTGTTATACTTATACAAAATGAATTTGAAATGTGAATGGTCGGTGAACTAAATTTATTTTCAGGTTTACACATCAAACAGGTTGGATCAAGGATATTTATCTCACAGGCCACGTATGCTAAAAATCTGGTGAAGAAGTTCAGCCTTGAACAAACCAAGATAGTCAGAACTCTCATGGTCACGTCCTTGAAAATCTCCAGAGATGACCAGGGCAAAGAGGTTGACTCCAGCTTGTACAAAAGCATGATAGACAGTTTGCTGTACCTGACTGCAAGCCGTCCTAACATATCATTCAGTGTTGGAGTTTGTGCGCGTTATCAGACCAAACCAAAAGAATCACATCTTGCAGCGGTCAAGCAAATTATTTGCTATATTAACTATACTTCTGATTTTGGTTTATGGTATACTAATGATACTGACTCTCATCTTGCAAGATACATTGATGCTTACTGGGCTGGAAACACGGATAATAGGAAAAGCAGTGGAAGATGTTTCTACATTGGTAACAATCTCATTGCATGGTTAAGTAAGAAACAAAACTCTATTTCCTTATCTACTACAAAAGCTAAGTATATTGCTGCAGGTAGTTGCTGCACTTAGTTACTTTGGATGAAACAAATGCTATGTAATTATAGTATTGATCAGGACTCTGTTACTATATTCTGTGATAACACTAGTGCTATCAATATTTCTAAAAATCCTGTTCAACACTCTAGGATCAAACATATTGACATTATACATCATTTTCTTAGAAATTTGGTAAAAAAAAAAAGTAATTACTTTGGAACATATTCAGATTGAGTATCAGTTGGCTGATTTGTTTACCAAGGCCTTAGATTCTGCTAGATTTAAGACTCTACGAAAGGTTGTGGGCATTTGCTTGATGCATTAATTTACTTTAACAATTTTTTTTTTTTTACTTAATAGAAGTATCATGTGTTTTGTTTGCATTTGCTTATGTTTTATTCTTTTATTTAACAAAAAAAAAAGAAAAAAAAAAGAGGGTGAGTATTATTGCAAGTAGCATATGATATAAATGTATGATTGATCTATGAATTTTGAGATTTACTTAGATTAACCAATCAGTATGGTATGCTCATTATACTTATGGTACTTTAAGGATATATTGACTTGTTTGATTGTGCCTTACTACTTGGTACTTTGTTGTGACCTATGGTCAGTATCTATGTCTCTCGATACTATAATATGTTATTATGTTAAATTGACAATTTCATAGAGGATATGGCTATCACCATAGATGTGTGCGGCCATCTTTAATAACGAACATAAATCATGTGGGAAAGGGCTACCTTTATGGCTGTGAGAAAGTCAACTCCATGATCTTATAAATTTAGTGCTTTGACAAAACAAAAAATATATAAATAAAGTCAACACTCTAAGTACTCAAAAGAAAATTTATATGGTACTCCTGTCTGGTACGCACCTATTTTTTTATTTAAAGAGATATGTTTAGATTATGACTAGTTTGAAATACGTTTCAGTACTTATCTTCTTGACAATATTCAATTTGGCTTAGTAGGACAGGTTATGATTGACTACTCTAGTATGTCATATCACACACCTACATTATAAATATGATAAATTAATTAAATCTAATTATGCGCATATATCTAATTGGAATATTCCTGTTTATTTTGATATTTTTGGACTGATTATATAATTTGTGTACTATGAAATTTGTCCATAAATAAAAGATTCATTTTTATCTCATAAAATATTTTCATTAATTTTGTGTGATTATCCTGTGTGGGCCTTTTCGTAGAATTTTCAATCAACAATCTAATTTTTACAGCACAATCAGCTTTAACTACGTAAAATCTGGATGAATCTCTCACGGTATCCGATCATATTTTGGTCTGTTTTTATTTAAATTGATTTTCCAAATTTAACAATTCCATTTTCCATAAAATAGCTTTTTAGGATAATAAAATCGGATTTCAAATAAATGGTAAAGGGAATTTTTCTTTTATATCATAACAGCCAATCATCAGTTTAATTTTGGTAACTGCTTTACACACGTCCAAAATTAATTGTTTCTTCATTGTGCAATTTTGAAAAATTCTTCTCCTATTAAACTGTGACTTAGGGTTTTCTCATCTTTCAAAATTGATTCTAAATTGCTTAACATCAAATTCTCTCTTGCATTTGATTCTAGGGTTGTGTTAAGTTTTCTTTCACTGTTACTCTGTCGGTTGCTGCTGAAACTGCGATGGGGCTTCAAATGTTGCCGGTAAGGACTCTCCGGCGAAGTGCACGAAGACTGGAACCCTCCAATTCATTTTCAGACACTTCTCTAGCGGCTGTTGCATCTTAGACTGACCAATCGATGGACATTGTTGCATATCAACCGCCGGTTAGCCATTCTAAAACACAACACCATAAAACATTTAAAGGCCCCATTACTTTTCTTAGCAAGAATGTTTTCCTAAGTACTCAAGAACCAGATGAAGAAGGTGATGGAGATGACGGATCTGGAACGGGGGACAGTGGGTCTAACAATGTTGGAATTGAAGAGAAAGTTCATGAGGATGAAGAGACTGGTGATGAAGAGGAGGAACAGCCTCTCCCAATCGTAGAAGGTTCAGGTAAGCCCCTTTTTCAAAAATCAGATTCTGATTTCGAAGTTACTCTTGATGAATCTTCAAAATCTACTCACACACCTCCTCCAATAAAAAGATCCACGAGGGCTGAAGAGGAGAAAGGTAAAATCGATGATGTTGCTGAAGAGCCCACACTTGCTGGTCAGAACAGGCATCCCACTACCTCGGGGGGTGCCCACAGAGTACTTCCTACTCTAGTTCAAACCCAAAACTGTTCAAGCGTGATATTCTGACTAGAGGAAGTCACTCTATTAATAATCTAAACTACTATTTTCTATCTGAGACTACTGAGAGTCTGTTTCTTTCATTTACCTTATTTCACAAGTTTATCGTTGAATGCAATGTATCTATTCCTGAGTTTGTTGTGTTTGATCGAGATAAGATTGTTGGGTTTCATAAACTGTATAATTTGTTGAGTTTTTCTGAACTGTTTAATGAGACTCTTATCAAGGAGTTTATGGCAAATGTTCCCAATAATTTAGGTTAGGCTAGAAATGAATTTAGGTGGCAAGTTTATGTCAGGGGAAGACACGTTAATTTCAGTCCTAACTTTCTAGAGAATGGCTTGTGATGGATGATGTGGCTATCTCTAGTGATGAGGAGTTAACTAAGGATAGTATTGCTCAAGAGATGATTGGTTCTACTTGGCCAGAGGCGGTTGAACTGACTGCTTCCAGACTTCTGTCGAAATACAAAGTTATCCATCATATCTTAATCAACAACATTGACCCTTTGACTCATTGATCTGATATCTTGGATGATAAGGAAGTTATCCTATATAAGTTGGGAATGTGTTTGCATGTTGATTGGGTCAAAATGATTTTTGATAGAATTGTGTATGAAGTGCCATGAAGGGCTAAGAAGTACAAACTACCACATCCAGCGCTTATTCATCATTTTATTGCTCATCAAGGAGTGCCTCATATGGATTCAGACAGGTTCTTAGATGCTATACCTGTCTTAGGCATTCATGAATTTTCAAACTTAAGTGGAACACCAAATCCCACACCCAGGGTTCCAAAGCACGTTTCGTCTTCTTTGGATCAGTCTGGCCATTTGGATGTACTGGAAAATAGCTGGGGCTAGTCAAGACTTAGGTAGAACAACTTTTCGCCTTTACCAAAAGTTTTTCTAATGAATTTTATTTCATGCTTAGGGTGTTGGGTAAAATGGAATATCTGGGTGATAAGCATATAAAGTCTACATACTGAATAGTTACTCTGGAATTCTCTGCACATCCCGGAGGTCCGATAGAGATTCCAGCTTTTGATCCAACAGTTGAGACAACTACTGCCCCACCTGCTGTACCTATGCCTGATGCTCCTCCACCCGTTGCTCCATCAGATACCCCTATTCGCAAGAGAGATACAAAAGCATCTGTATCCAGTGCAAAAAAGTAAAGATCTTCATGGAACTAACTGTTTCTGGTTTTAACTTCTCACTTTCTAACTATTTGGTTATGGTTGACTGTATTAACTCTTACATTCTGCTTTCTTTCACTTTAAACACTGCTTTAATTTTGTTTTTCTCTTTCCGTTGGCGTTCCTCTTACAAAACGGAGAGTAGTAGGTATTTTTCAGTTTGAGGTTGTTAGTTTGTGATTATTGTTTATACTTTGATGATGGTACCATGTTGGTTAAACTTCGCTAGTCGTATTTTTATGTTTATGGTGGTTTGATGATTACACTTTGATGGTATCTTGCTAAGGGGAGCAATATTAAAGTCGTGTCTAATGTGTGTGATATTTGCATATATTGTTAATTTCTATGCAAGAGTTTTTGGTGTACACACTTAAGGGGAGCTATAACCCACTATTTTTTATACTCTTTGCAGGAGTTTTTGCTGTACACACTTAGGGAGAGCGATAACCCCGTATTTGTTGATGCTCTTTCTTTAATTTTTCACATGCCATAACTCACATCACACTTACATTAAAAATCCGATAGTTACTTGTTTGTAATTAAGCGATGCCAAAGAGGGAGATTGTTGGAAAAATATGTATCATATTTTTCACTTTTTATATCTTGGCTCTCTTAATTAATATAACTGATTTTTATTGTTAAAAGAGCATGTCAATATTTTCGTCATGACTGGTCTGGATAATGCCAGTTCTGACTGACTACGTTGATAAAAAAATTATTTTTTCAGATCAGTTTAGCATTACTTTTATTCTGTTTCCATACACGATATATTCTGATCTCGTGAATATTATTAACAGCTTATTTTGTAGGTTAAATAATTTTTTCTTATTCTCTTAGATTTTTTTAGGAATGAAATATTTAAAGAAAATCTTATATTTCCTAAATTCATTCCTTCTACAAATCTAGAATATCTTCTATATTCTTTCGTACTAATTGTCTTACCATTCTTCTTGCAGATTTTTTAGATAAAAAATAATTCATAAATTAATTTCTAATTTAACTATAAGTAAGAGTACAAATCAATAAGAAATTAATACTTTAAATAATATTTTTTGTGCTCTTGTTCTCTAAATTATAGCTATCTGATTTTTCATGGAAGAACAAGACATCAAGCTTTATTGATTTAACTTTCAAAGTAAAAAAGTTTTCTTCAAACTCTTTGAAGAATCAAAATCATATTGGTGCTCAAGGAACATTTCCATATCTTGTTCAACCTACTTGGCGTGAAGTTAAGAACGGGGGTTCTTAATCCAAGTGGTGGTTGTGGTCAAATACAATAGGGAAGTGTTGATAAAATCAAGACCAGTGGGTTTGATTACACTTCATCAACAAGTCAGAAGAAGAAATATCAAATGGAGTTGATCTATTTTCTTTTGATTCTTATTTTGTTAATTTTGCAAAATTACAAAAATCGATACTATTGTATTTTTGAACAAGATTTTTAATGGATTGTTTTTACCCATGGCATGGGGCCTGTGGATGTCTCCCTTCGGAGTTTACCACGTTACATCTTGTGTTCGTTTTTAATTGTTTAAATTCTGCACTTAACAAGATTAGGTAAATGAACACTGCTGCGCGAGTCAGAACTGTTATTCTTATCACTCGCCAATTCTGACTGCGTTCTATTCACTACTAGATTAATTAATATTAAAATTATTATTAATTTAATTATTTTAGGTTTTAGAACTTTCAATACACACACACACACTACAAGAAATGTTGTCTATAGCGACGACAAAAGTCATTGCTATAGATAAAAAAAGTCACTATTATAATGTTACAGCGACGAATTTATCGTCGCTAAATGTCATT
Source organism: Forsythia viridissima (assembly GCA_030279155.1). Lineage (NCBI taxonomy): Eukaryota > Viridiplantae > Streptophyta > Magnoliopsida > Lamiales > Oleaceae > Forsythia > Forsythia viridissima. Next base: position 31,840,963 of record CM059045.1, read on the forward strand.
GCTATAGGCTAGTAGGTATTGTTTTATTGCGATTACAATTTTTCGTCGTTATAGTTGGAGCTTCTTTAGCGACGACTTTTTCGTCTCTATAGGTGTCAAATGATTAATAATTAAAAAAATTAATTTCATATCCTTGGTAGACCCCTGACTTGACTTGCCAAGTATGAGCTTGAAACTCAACCCACCAAAGGCCCGACCCAATCCACTAAGCTTTGTCATGCATTTTTAGTTTAGAATGGCTGAAACGTGATTTGAACCCTTGACCTAAAGATTGTCAAGTTGCAACCAAACCATTGGCGACAAAAAAATTGTTGTGATTATATTTGTTTTCATAATATATAATAGTTGAATAAACAACATTTTCTATAGTTTCTTATAAAGTAAAAAATAAATATTAGTGAAAAATCAAATTCCACACCTAAGTTTTCTAAAAAAAATAATAATCTCACGTTTAGGGACGACATTTTCGTCGCTATAGGTAGATTTTGTGGTTGCAAGAGATAAAAAAAAAGGGGCAAAGCTTCCCACCATTTTTTAAAACAAAAGCGACGACTAAATTGATTTATAGAGACAACAAATGTCATCACTATATCTCTCCATACACTATAAAATTCATATCCCCGCAACCAACACTCCAAAATCAATTTATTAATCCCTATACCCAGCGTTTCCCTCCACCTATGTCATTCTCAACTTTATCTATTTGCCAAAATCAAATTTCCAACCACCAATGCCTGGAGTTCCCCTTCCCATAGTCGTCAAAATCGATTCAACTACGAGAAGAAAGCAAAATCCAAGAACCAATTTTCAACCATCATGGAAAGCATAAACCCCCACATTTCAAAGAGAAGTGACGAAAAAGAAAGATGCAAAATCAAGGGTGATAATGGTTCATGTCAATCTGACAAAAAAATTTGGAGAGCAGATGAATAAAACCAAGTTTTCGGCCTGAAGTAGTAAGAAAACACTGCTTTGCCAACTTTGATAAGCATTTCACTAAAATGCTACTCTCCGATTCTCCTGTTGTCAGTCCCAGGGAGGCCTGCTGCATCTTTTCTCTAAAGATATTGTACATTTTTATTTGTAACATGTTAATTACAATTAAAATAGTATATTGAAGTGAATTGGTATATGTTTTTGATTGAACTTGGTTGTCTATTTTTTATGATGATGATGATCCTAGTTGTCAATATTGGTATTATTTTCTATAGCATTAATAGTTCGTATTGCAAATAATTGTGTGAGGAGGTCATAAAATGTAATAAATGCACAACCATTGACATCATGGAGAGGTTGAAATGCCAACACAGAATAAGGGCTTAGTTTGTGCAATAGCATCCATCATGGTATCCTCTTGCTCTCGAATTGGTAGGAATGAGCAAATTTGACATGCTATGAAATGGGTTTTATAATGTAACATCCAACACATTTTCCTTAATCAATCCAACCCCTGATGTAATCTGTTTGGCTTTTTTTCCCCCCAATTCTCATAGTCTTTTCCTACATTCTCATACACTTTCTCCACAAAATAAAATATGATATCGAAAGTGATACCCATATGATGAAGGCATGGATAGGTAAAATTTACTCGGCCTTGTACATGGAATTGAATTTTTAGATTGACAGGATGTTGTGGTGTTCAATTTAAACCAAATTTTTCACATGAAAAATTGAAAAGAACACCACTCTTTCAAATTTATATTGACTAAGCAACAATATCATATTTTCTGTTCATGAGCTCGGTTTCCATTACAATCTGTAAATATGAGTACACCCGTACTTTTTGGACATGGCTATAAATCATAATGAACTAGAATGCTGCAGCATATAATATTCATTCTAATTCATTTAGTATGGCAGAAGCAAAGAAACTTAGAGTTCATCATGATAGAGTAATGACTCCAAGTTATGCTTTTTCTTGCAACCCCAGTGGCATTTTCAAGATCACAAGGAATTGAAGATTATTAACTTGGTTGATTGAAGATAAATGTTGAAGGAGACTTTGAAAATATAATTTCATACCCATTGTCCATGTAATATGTCCCTTTAGGAAACAATTACACAGTAGGCAAGAGAGTATGTGAACCATCCAACATCTGCAAGGAACCTTTAAATGTCATAGACTAGGAACCTTTATATGAGAATCCAAACAAATCTAATGAAGAAAAAAATAAAGAAAGAAAGAATAAATGTTTCTTTATTGATTTACATAGAAAAAATTGGCGTGTTGAGAGGTGAAGACTGCTAGTGCAAATCAGATCCTTACGATACTCAAAACAAGATTTATGAACAAATATTGAGTGAAAAATTTCATAGTCTCTGTTGCATGAATTTTTGCACAAGACATATGGATTCTAATGTCTTGTGCTTATATGGTTTTTCATTTTTAAGGAAAACTTTTGCAGCAACACGATCCAACACCAAGCACTAAGTAAAGAAAGTATACCAAAAACCATGAACAGATAAAACGTTCATTCATTTCTTGACAATAGACATGCATCCAAACAAGAAAAAGATTAAGTGTGTCAAATAAATGGCAGTGTCTAACTTCAATTACATTACACATATTTTCTCAATCAAAAATCTATGTGAAAACCTTAACAACACACACAAAGTCCAAATTTTGAAAGCCCAATAAAATCCGTAAGTTCATTTCCCTTGCTTGATGCAGATTCTATAGAATTGACACCACATAAATAAATAAGCATTGATTTACATGTGAAAAAAAAAAAAAAAATTTAACAAGGTATTTACACGCTATGATTGCTTGGAAATTATTAGCTCATTTCTATTTTTCTTTGGATTCTTGGGACATATCCTTTTGTCATGGCCCAATCCTTTGCATAATGCACATTTACGCTTTTTATTTTTTTGTGCCAACTCAATACATGATTTGAAACTCCCTGAACGAACATGATCTTTTTCTTTACCTTTTTCATCTTTCTTCCATCCTTACCTTTTTCATCTATCTTCCATCCTTTAGTGATTGAAACATTGGGATTCAATAGGAGAAATTGACAACTCTCCTTATTACAAATATTCAATTCATTTGGGAAAGCAAAAACATGAGACTTTATTCCAATATCCAATTTATAAATCTTTTGAGATACTTCTTCAATGACTTTGATATATAATTGGTATCCTTCATTTGATTCGGCAACATGACAAGCTAGCTGGGTTTCATTCTTACACATATGACCAAGTCTCAATACCTTTGTATGTTGCTCACCATCATTAATCACAACCTTTTCTCAATCTGTACTCCTAAATTTATTTGCTCCTTGCATCCACCTCTTTTTTATAAAGTGGGAAGGAAGTACGTCAATATCTTCACGGATAAAATTTTTGAGAATATGCTGGCAAATTATTTACACGAACTTAAAATGTTGGCATTCACTTTTTCCTTCATGATTTTGCAAATTAAAGGTTACTTGAAACTTCTCAAATACTCTTTCTCTATGTTTAACTATATATGTCCCACAATCATAATTTACATCTTCAACCTTATAATCCTTGACTTTGTTCAATTCTTCTTTGAATTTCTCCAAAATATTCCTAGTATATACTTTTGATGCGTGCTTTAGAAGTAAAGCATCATCGTTCATAATCCGATACTTATGTTTTGATTCAAAGTCCTCATCGGTCTCTCTTTTCACAAATAAAGCTAAAGCTTGATCATATTTGAGAACAAAATCTCGAAGGTTATACGAGAAGTAACAAAACTATCAAAATATGAGTTAATACTTTCACTACGGCCGATAGTATTCATGCCTACAAAGAATAATCCACAATTATACACTGGAATCCAACTTTCAAATATTACATATAAGTCCTCAAGTTATTTGTTACTTTCCAAACCATACGCCACAATTATGTCATTCCATTTTTTTCTCAAAATCTTCAACTTTATATGTATAATGAATGCAACTTTTCATATCTTTCTTGAAATTTGACTTTTTGTAATATATATGTGATAACTTCTCGCCAAACTTTTTCATTATATGCGAAAGACATAATCGATGATGTTTGTACGAAAGAACCTTAGCAATAGCTAATTTCATAGCTAGATCTTGATCTGTTATATGATACAAATGGGATTACATCCTCTCATTGCATCAAGCCATGTTTGAAGTAACCACAAAAATGTTTCCTCTATCTCATCTTGTAACAATGCACAACCAAATTGTATAGATTGAAAATGATGGTTCACACCAGTAAATGGAGCGAATGGCATATCATATTTATTTGTCCTATAGGTTGTGTCAAATGTGACAACATCACCAAAACATTGATTTGACATACTAGACCTTGCATCTACCCAAAAGAAATTGGTTGCTCTTCTATCTTCATCACATTGTATTGCATAAAAAATTTGTGGATTTTTTATTTGTTACACATCACCAAAAAATTGTGCATCACCAGAAATCGGTTGCTCTTCCATCTTCATCACATTGTATTGCATAAAAAAATTGTGGATTTTCTATTTGTTACGCATCACCAAAAAATTGTGCATCACCAAATTCTAACTCGTTACGCATTATACACCTCAAGTGGTTATAACAATCTCTCCCATCGAAACCAATATTATCACCACCAAGAATTTGAGACAACTTTAGAAAATTTTATATTCTCATTTTTAAATGCTTCAGAAAGATCTTTTGCTAATTGAGGCATGCTTGTATTTACTCATTTTCATCCTTTTAAGTGGTGAAAAAAAATTTAGGGTTGTGGTCATCTTCAAATGCTTTCACAATCTAGCAGCCACTTTCAATGTTATTTGAGATTCGCATGTTAGCTTTACACCCACCTCTAATTGTTGAGCAACTTCTTCTTTTTGTAGAGCTATCTTTTTCACAATTCTTATTTCACTTTATCCTCCAATAATCTTCCTATTATAATGTTTTCCTTCATGTGAGCACACAAATTTTATAAATGTAACTTCATTTATACGTGGGCGTGACTTGACTGTTGTTCGAGTACGAATCCAAAAACCATTTATTTCCAAAATCCTCATAATAAGCTCTTGCTTCCTCCGCTGTCTTAAATTTCACCCAACATAAGGTGTTTGGCTTTGTATTGATGATGACCCAATCTCATTAGGTTGAAACATATGTGTAAAAGTGTCATAGTTACTTACATCCATCTACAAAACAAATTTGATAATGTAGATTCAAAACGACTTGAACTTTGATAAAGTCATCTTCTAATAATGCAGAGTGCTTCTACAAACTACAAAAGACACACTTTCATATATACTATGAACTATTCTTCTCATTCTAATACAACCCATGTACGATTGTTTATACAACTAATAACATGAATGCAATTGTTCTCCACTTATCATCATTATTTATTTTCCTACTAAATGAGAAGACACAAATCAAACTGGAAAATTATACAATTTCATTTCAGACATTAAATTCCAAAGATTTTTTATGAAATTTTTCTATATCCTTACTATGATATGATAAAGAAAACACAAACGAAACTTCATTATCTAAATTCGCGCACTCTTTTTGTTTTCTTTCTCAAGTGAAACTTCACAACTAAACACTGCCCACTCATGTTAATAAACTGCCAATTTATTCTTTTTCTTATATATTCTAAAAGGATTGATAAAATAAAAATATGTACACACATATATGTACAATATGCAGAACAATGCTATTAAGTGCAATATTATATTGATCATCTGATTCCACTAGGACTCAATTCAGGGAAAAAATGTATTAAAAAAATGCATGAACATGCTTCTTATTTAGTTATTGATAAGTGTAATTTACACTTATCTGGACTATTAAAAGTAGATGATTATAAGTATTCTTAAGTGATTTTCTACTTAATTGTGTGTTGATTTAATTGTTTCAGGTCAAAACCCGAGTTCGAATGGAATTGGAGAAAAACAAAGCAAAATAAGCAAAAAAAATGACAAAAATGCAAGAAGATTTGGAAATGGAGACTAACTTGCAAACATTCAAAAGTTGAAGGACTTGGGTTGTAAATAAAGAGGACTAAATTAAAATCAAAGAAGAAATCAGAGGACAAAAGAGGACAAAATCTAAAATTGAAGGACTTGGGATGCAAATAAAAGGACAAAAGGTAAATTATAAACAAACATGAAGTGGGGACTAAATAAAATACACCTCAAAACTTGGAGGACTAAAGATTGCAAATTGTGATTGACATCAGTTTCTGCCAATTCTTACGGTTTAACTGCGATTTGACCCCAGCAAACTGCGGCAATGCGCTGTTTGCGCGTCTGAACATTTTTTGGCTTATTTTCAACCCTAGTCAAGGCCTTTTTCGTCTTTTTATGTACATGAGTTTCAAAATTAGCAAAATACTATCTAAAGATATAACCTATATCAAAAGAATGTTGTTGAATCTTGAAAAATAATGGCGAAGACCACGAAGAACATGAAGAACAACCAAGATCTTGAAAATTTGAACGTAAAGACGAAGAATTCTAGGTGCAAGATTTTCAAGTTCTTTTCATCTTTTATTCAAGATCCGGGTTATTTATTCAAATCTTTTCATCTCTTCTTTCTGTAGAAAAGAAGGTTATGTGCAAATTTGAAAATCAGAGTAGAGAATAGATTGCGTAAATTTATATTCCACGCATCTACTAATTACCTTAAAATAGATAATAACCAAATTAATTAAAGGATGAAACTGAAATTAACAACAGATTGTCAATATCCACTATATTGGATATATCCACTATTATCCTCTCAAAATTAAAGACAATTAGTGTAAGAGAGAATCACTTTCAATACCAGAGGTGAATATTTTGTCGACTATGGGAGGTGTGGGAACTCCACGCAGTGGTGGTTGGAGAAACTATTTTGGCAAAGAGATAAAGTTGAGAATGACGTAGGTGGAAGGAAAAGCTGGGTATAGGGATTAATAAATTGATTTTGGAGTATTTGGTGTTGGTGTGAGCTCTTAGAATAGAGAAATTATAGGAATATGTTTTTAATGTAAAATCCCATGCTTCAAGGGTCAACCACAATTTCAGCCATAGATGTTGTATTGCCTAGAATAGCTCTCTAAAATTCCTTACTGTATTTATATAACATTGTATTGTGTTCTACACAAAGAAATATATGAAAAAGAAAAACCTTCCATTGCAACATGGTATCAGAGCAGGTTTTTAGGACCTCTGCTCAACCCACCTCGTGACTAGGAAAAAAACTCAAACCACATGGAATCCATGGCAGAATCTACTGATCTGATGTAACAACTCAACCCCTAGACCGAATCAATTCTTACCAGCCTGACGACCAAGATGACAGAAGTCTTGACCAGATCCCAGACCTCACCACACCCACCACCTGCTGATTCTTCGACTGCTCCAATTGGCATCAAGTTGGATGGTTCCAATTATGCCTTATGGTCCCAAGTTGTTGAGATGTATGTCTCTGGCAAAGACAAGTTGAGATATATCAATGGAGACTTTCCACAACCTCCAGAAACCGATCCATCTTTCAGGAGATGGCGAACTGAAAATGTCATTGTAAAGGGATGGTTGATCAATTCAATGTACTCTTCCTTGATTGCTAATTTCATTCGCTTCTCAACTGCAAAACAGGTTTGGGATTTTGTTTCTACAACCTATTTTTATGGGATAGACACGTCTCAAGTTTATGATCTTCGGCGTCGTGTGACTCGCATGAAACTAGCTGGCGGATCCATTGAAAAATACTACAATGATCTTCAAGGCTTGTGGCGAGAAATCGATTTTCGTTGTCCTAAACCAAATACACTGGTGACATTCAGAAATACAATTCAATTCTACAGGAAGATCGAGTTTATATCTTCCTCGATGGATTGGATGACCGGCTAGATAAGACTCAGAGTGATGTGCTCCAGTTAAAACCATTTCCAACGGTTGAGCAGGCCTACGCTCATGTCCGACGAGAAGATGTTAGGCAGATGGTAATGACATCAGGTATAGATACTGCTCCTGGAGTGGTTATGGCATCCAAAGAAATCAAGGCAGGCCACTATCATACACCACCGAAAACAGGGGTTCTTTCTCTAAGCAGTGGAAAGTCAAATCCATCCTCCAAATGTAAGGCTCCATCTGGTGGCATGAAATGTACTCACTGTGGCAACGCCAACCATACTCGTGAAACTTTCTTCAAGTTACATGGATATCCAGATTGGTGGCATGATCTTCAGGCACGAAAAAAACGTGAAGCTCCTGCTATTAATGACAGCACGGAGAGAGCTATCGTGATCATCTGTAAACCTTCGCTATCCCTCACCTCCCAAGTAGGATCTTCACATAATCCAGGTAACTACAGTAACGCACTTCATAGTTCTACTCACAATGATTATGACAACTGGATTCTCGACTTTGGGGCTACAAACCACATGACAATTGATTCCAATGATTTCTCTCATACAACTCAGCTAAGAGGAAGACATGTTGCTAATGCTAATGGGGTCACTTATCCGGTTACAGCGACTGGAAGTGTGATTCTATCTCATTCTCTTTCATTATCTCATACTTTACTTGTTCCTTATCTTTCCAATAAACTGATGTTTATTAACCAAGTTACTGCTGATCTCAATTGTGTTGTATTAATGTATTTTACCTTTTGTCTCCTTCAGGATATTCTCACCAAGGAGATAATTGAGCGTGGTACTAAGAGGGGGGGATTATACTACGTGGATGACTTCAGTCCAGGCAGAGCCAATCACATGCACCATACGAGTAACAACAAGGAAAGGCAGATTTGGCTATGGCACCATCGCTTGGGACATCCATCATTTGGTCATTTAAAGCACTTATTTCCTGATTTATTTTCCAATAAAATGCACTCAAAATTCAAATGTAA